>CM076580.1:491567867-491941952 GCA_034641835.2 Pinus albicaulis | reverse complement strand
CGTCGGAAGTGCAACGTTCAAAACGTCGGACCACATTTCGTCGTAATTGCGAAAGTTTACAGACATCGGAAGAGCGACGCTCAAAACATCGGACCACATTTCGCCGTAATTGTGACAGTTTACAGATGTCAAAAGAGCGACGTTCAAAACGTCGGACCACATTTCGTCGTAATTGTGATAGTTTACAGACATCGAAAGAGCGACGTTAAAAACGTCAGACCACATTTCGTCGGAAGTGCGACAGTTTATAGAGGTTGGAAGTGCAACGGATTAGGAGACGTTGGAAGAGTGACGCTTGTTTGGAAGCGACGGAAAAGTGTCGATATTGTGACACTTTTTAGTTGTTCCGGAACTACGACGGTATGGTAAACCACGGTTTGCCTGCCCTCTAACTGTCGCTCCTGCGACGACAATGTGTCGGAATAGCGACGATTTGGCCATCGGAATTTCTGCCAAATTCTCTAGTGATTTATGCAGGAAAATAACTGAGACAGTGATGCCAGAGGTCAAAGAATCTGTTATGAAATTCAATAATGATTTTGACAAGAGAACCAGAGGGATTCTAGCTTCATGCTGAGGTCAATAGGGAAATCTACTTCCCTAGGAGACGTATGAAATTTTTCTGATGAATACTAAGAGAAAAAATGGCTCTTCACATGAAAATACAACACTCCTTGATGATAAAATTTTTTGTTGACAGGTCAACTTATAGCAGGATCACCAACCTTGAAATGGCACACACCAAGTTTGTCAAGGGCCCGAATTCATCTAGGACAGTTTGGAAAAATTATATATAGTGGATGTCACTTTCAATAACAATCACTAAATCTAGACCTTCAACCACACAAAAATCTCAGAAAACTCAATGAGTTAATGCCACCTGTTATTGCAACAAAAATTTTCTAAATATTTTGGAAAAATGGCGTACTTTTGTAATTTTGCTTTATCCTCATTAAAATATGTAGTTTCAGAAGATCAAGTAGTTTTTAAGTAGTTTAGGTAGTTGGATTTTTTTGACAGTTGATAGTTTCATAACTATCCTTTTGTAATTATCTTATAAAAGACAATTTTCAAGGAGAAGTGAGGGTTCCGAGTTTTTGACCTCAGAAGCAAAAAATCCCTTTGTAATTTTGAATCTTCTTGGTGATTTCAATAAAGTTTTCGAAGTGATTACAGACATATGTTGAGTGTGATATGTGTTTCTTGTAGTATTTAATTTTAATTTTATTGTTCTATAGAAGAGAGTAATGAAGTTGCTATCACTTAGCATTACAGTTTCACAAACTTTGATATTTGTAAGGTAAAGTTAAAAAACCTTAAATATGTGCTCCTGATTTTTATTTTCCATTTCATTTTACTTCCATATTTCTACTAAATTTTAAGACAAAATATTATGCTTCAAGTATCCTATTTTTTAAAGCTTTTTCATCATCTTTCACTCACTATACTACAATTTAAAATCACATTCATCATCACAAGGCCACTTTGAAAAAAATGTTTTTCGATAGAAGATTTGAAAGCATTGTCTCTAAAATTAATATTTTGGGGGTTTAACAAAATGGGACAACAAAATTTTCAAAGTTTTGCAAAAATGTCTTGGGCACTAACCTCTTCTCAGCCATGGGTTGTCTTCCAAGGAACAACATTTTTTAGCGTCATTGTCGAGGAACGAAGAATGAAGTTATTTTTCTCTTAGTTTTCTTGTTTATCATTTCTTTATCTAGGGAGAAAAGAAAGTGTCTAGGTTAAGTTATCTCACCAAGAAAAGTAGTCATGGCTCCTAAAAGGCCTCACATGAGGTCCAACACCTCACAACAAAAGGCCCATGTCCTTTCTAATCCAGATAAATTAATTTCTCGAAGAGTTTGGAAAGAAAAATCTCCAATAACTCAAAACATTATCTTATCAGCGCCCAATACTAGTTTTGTCTCTCAATACCCCAGAACTTATCATTTAGAAGAAGAAGTTAGGAACCTTGAATTTTCTCAGAGAATATTGTGTTCTCCTTAGAGTATTTTTCTAGAACATACACTTGAAGAAGAATATTTTGAATCTGTCACTCCTTTTCTTTCCAAAAATTGAAGAATTCAAAAAATTTGATTTGTCAGTTTTGCATCAGATTGTCTCTATTGTTAATAAACCAACCCCTGTTTCTGTCATCCCACCTCAACCATTTTTATTTCAGGTAGGAGGTTCTTTTGTTTCTCTTCCAAATGAAAAGACGATGATTTCAAATTTTCTTTTAAACAAATATGAATCATTGAATCTTCCTCGACCCATGAATGTTATGCCTCAATATTATTTTAATTTGTTATCGTGTTACCGAGGTTTACAGGGGAAGTTGAAGTAGCAAAAAAAAAACATGTTGCACCTTTTTTTGCTTTTGCTGAAAATTTCAATTTGAATATCTAGATATGGTAATGAGACGTTTTGTGAAATCACTAGATGGAGAAGCATGAAAGTGGTTTAAAAACTTCCATATAATTCTATCAATACTTGGTAAGAATTGGATAATGCATTCACATAAATATGGGGTGAAAATAAAGACCATATTTATTTTATGACTCAATTTAATTCAATTAAGAGAAATTCAGAGGAAGATGTAGTTGAATTGATTAAGAGATTTAACCAGTTGTATAATAGTTTTCCTAAACAAATAAAACTACCACCCGTAGGTGCAAAAGTGGTGTTCGGAGGAGAATTTGAATCTGAATTTGGTTTTACTTCGAGGGAGAGGTGATCCCCTACTTTGGACTATATTTAGACTAGTGCAATAGAAATAGAAGAAAAATCTTCTACTAGAAGGAAGATTAAATCAAAAGATGAGATTGAAGATAAGAAGAAAGGAAAGGAGGAAGTGAAGGCTTCTAGTCAACCTAAAGATGCTCATGAGTATAAGATTGATGAAACTACTAAAGCCATCAAAATATATGAAATAAGCTAGTGAAATTAGAACTAGAAAATAAAAATCCTCTCAAGCATATCCAACAAGCACAAAATAGGAATTTCAATCCTCAGTTCAGGAGACATCCACTACAAATTATGTAGAGGGATAAAAGAGATCAAGATCCGATTCAACCACCTTTGTATATTGAAGATCAACCAAAAGAAGTAGTGGAAGAACTTCTTAAAGTGAAGAAAACTCAAATTTATACTTTGTATGAAGAAGAATGAGAAATAGTCACGAATGAAGATTCAAATTTGGAACCTCAAGTGGATCTGGATGATGAAGAAATTGAAGAATATTGTAAAAGGTTCACATATTTTATGCAAGCATAATTTCATAAAAATATGATCTCAAGTCGAGAATGAGATAAAAAATTCAGGACAATGAAGAGGATGAATCTAATCAAGTAGTTCAACAACAATCTCCACAACAAAGTGATAATGGAAAATGTACATTGAATACAGTCCCAATAGTTCAAGTTCAACAAGGAGAGAGTTAGAAGAGTAAGCAAGACACAAGGGTGTTGCAAAAATAATTTCAACAGCCTGTTGTCATCTCACAAAATGTACCAACAGAATTCAAATGAAGAGGAACAATAAAAACCTGTGAAGGAGTTTCATTATTTTAATTTATTAAAAGAATTAGAGAAAATTAGAATTCCAATTCCATTGGCTAAATTAGTAAAGGAATATGATTACAAAAAACAAGTCTCTTATTTTATAAATCTGTCTCAAGACAATCACTTAGTTAATGGAGTTAATTTGCAGGAAGAAGGAGAGTGGTGATATTTGGTGCTCATGTGGAAGAATGGGATTCTTCTACACCTCCTCTTTATATTTATCTTCTCATGCACACTTTCATTCTTCATAATTGTATGTTTGATTCAGGGGCCTCTCATAATTTAATTCCCTTCTTAGTTATGAAGCAACTTAATTTGCAAACTAGCAAACCTTATAAGGATACATATCCTCCTGATTCAAATAAAGTCAAATGTGTGGGGCTTATTAAAGATTTAGTGGTTTCACTGGATTAGATTTCATCCAAAAGAATCAATTTAATGGATGTGGTTGTTGCGGATATTCCAGCTCGATTTGAAATGTTGGTTTCTAGATCCTGGGGAGCCAAGTTGGGAGGAGTATTCAAATTAAATTTTACATATGTTTGGTGGGGAGGAAAGGAGGTTATATCGGGAAACTGCATTTGTGAAGACCATTACTAAGGAGGGTTCAAGTAATTCTCCTATTTATAGCCAGGAAAACGATGTGTTTTCATGTTTCATGTTGGAAGAATCTCTGGAAATTGTTGAAGATATAGAAGTGCAAGTTCCTTCATCAATTAAAAGAAAGGATGTAGTAGTCATTGGAGTTTGGAAGATTTATTTTTATGGTGCATATTTAAAAGAGGGGAATGGAGTTGGGGTTCTTCTCCTTTTCCCTAAAATTCATATTATTCCCTTCTCTTATAAATTAGAATTTTACTCCATGAACAATAATACTAAATACGAGGCTTTGGTTCTTCGTTTACAAGCTACTAAAATAATAGGAACACAATGTATTTCTTTTTTTTTTCGGATTCTGAATTGATTTTTAAACAAATCAAGAATCAATGCCAAGTCAAACATCCAAGGCTTAAAGCCTACATAAATGAAGTGTGGTATTTAGTGGATAATTAGTTTTTTCTTTTATAATACAATTTTTACCAAGGGAAGATATCAGGTTAGCTGATTCATTGGCAGTTGCATCTAGTACTTTGAAGCCTCCATTAAATATGAGGCTCATATATGAAGTTAAATTAGGATTAGACCTTCCATTCTAGATAATATAAAGTACTGTTAGGTTTTCAAAGATGAAGAGCTAATAAAAATATTTATGGAAATGTTAGGTGAATTTTCAAATTTAGACTTCGATCAAGAGGATGAAATTAAACAAGTTCAAGAAGAAGAACCAACTAGTGAGTTTCCTTTGAATAATTCAGTGGGAGGCCAGAAAATAGTGCAGCTAAAAAAAAAATTGATCCTTAAGGGTTTGGTACCCCGGGAAATATTGTAAAATACAAATGATGTTATTTTTAATGAAATAAAAACATATCTGGAAGATGATCTTGAAGACTGCAACCTTAGAAAAAAAAAGAAACCAAAGTTAGTCAGCTTGGAAAAGGACATTCGAGAAGAATATAAACAAAGGAATGTAGGTTTTTTCAAGAAATATGTTGATGTGTTTGCATGCCCCTATGAAGACCTAAAAACTTATGATATTCCAGGTCCTTTAAAACCAAGGGTTAAGCCATATAAACAAAAATTTAGGCAAATAAATCCTTTATTGTTTCCATCAATTCAAAAGGAAGTCAAAAAGTTATTATAGAAAAAGATAATTGTTCCTCCTAGATATTTTGATTGGGTGGCTAATTTGATACATGTGAGGAAGAAGAATGGGGAGATTCGGTTATCTATTGAATTTCAGAATTTTAACAGAGCATCAATGAAGGACTATTATCATCTCCCAAAGATGGATCACACTTTAAAAAGGGAGGAAGAAGAATGGGGAGATTCGGTTATCTATTGAATTTCAGAATTTTAACAGAGCATCAATGAAGGACTATTATCATCTCCCAAAGATGGATCACACTTTAAAAAGGGTAAAAAATCCTCCATATTATCAATTATTGTTGGCTTTTCATGTTATAATCAGATTTCAGTGCAGGCAGAAGATCAAATGAAAACAACATTCACAACCCCGTGGGGAGCTTTCATGTATGCAAATATTCATTTTGGATTAATGAATGTTGGTGCTACTATCTATAGGATTATGGATAGAGCCTTTGTAGGGGAAAAATACAAGTTTTTGGTAATCTATTTAGATTATATTATAGTTTTCTACATGTTAGATGAAGAGAATTTAAAACATTTGTGGTAAAATTTTGAAAAATGAATGCAGAAGGTATGGCTTATCTTTAAACCCTAAGAAGTACCATTTTGTTTTGAAAGAGGGGAAATTACTTGGGCATATTGTATCAAGAGAAGGAGTGAAGATTGATCCTAAAAGGGTAGAATAAATAAAAAATATACCTCTTCCAATGAGAAAAAAGGAAATCCAAAGTTTTTTTGGGAAAAAAAAAATTCTCAGGAGGTTTATCCCAAATTATGCAGAAATTGTGAAAGAGATCACTGATATGTTGAAAAAGGATGCATAAGTCAGATGGAACATGGTTGCCAGATAATCTTTTACAAGGATCGAGGAAGCTTTTCAAGAAGCTCCAGTATTGGTGAGTCCTGATTATAAGAAACCTTTTCAAATAGTTTTCATTTGCTTCTCCCTTTACTGTTGAAGCAGTACTTTTGCAGAGAAATCAAGGAAATAAGGAACAACCAGTAGAAATTTTTAGTAGTGTATTAAGGGATGTAGAGCTGAAGTATAATATCCTAGAAAAGAAAGCTTATTCTCTAGTCAAAAAGTTAAAATATTTTAGAGGTTATGTTCTTTAGTCTCAGATTACTGCATATATTCCAAATGTTGTTGTCAAGGATGTGCTCACACAGATTGATAGCGATGAAGAAAGACGAAAGTTGATAGTAAAGATCCAGAAGTATGACATGGACATAAAACCAACCAATATGGGAAAGGGAAAAGGACTAGAAAAAATATTGATAGAAGCTAATTATCAAGCTATCGGAATCAATTTTCTAGATGAAGTTGTCGAAAAAAAAACTCCAGAAGAAAAAAGTAAGGATAAAGAGCTTGATAATGAAATTTAAATAAGTACTTTTGTTCTCAGTGGTATAAAGATATTTTCCATTATCTATGTTTTCTTGGATGTCCCATTATTTATATATAAAAAATTACAAAGCTCTCAGAGTGAAATCCCACAACTATGTGATAAATAATGGTAGGCTATATTGGAAGGATCCTGCTGGTATTTTATTGCTTCTTTTGACAAAAGGGGAGACTGTTGAATTTTTTAATGAGTATCATGGATGTCTCTGTGGTGGAAATTGTAGTTGAAAAGTTACAATAGATAAAATATTGAAATATAGTTTCTACTGTCCCTCTTTGTTTTCATATGTTTACATACTTGTAAGAAGTTATGAAAAGTGCCTAATTTTTGTTGAGAAGAATAATTTGCAACCATTTTTGGTGATTCTTGTGTTTTTTGAAGAACCATATAGAAAATGGGGTCTTGAATTTCTAGGAGAAATAAATCCACCTTCGAGTGAACAACAAAAATCGGTCCTAACGGGCACTCATTATTTTACTAAATGGGTGGAAGTTTTTCCAACAAGGAGGGAAACTGATTCAGTGGTTATCAAAATTATGGAGGAGAATATTTTCACTAGATTTGGTTGTCCAAAGAATCTAGTGATAGATAATGCTCAAGTGTTCAAGTATGCAAAGCTGATTGAGTTTTTCTAGAAATATAATTTGATATCTCACATTCTACCACCTATCATCCTCGGGGAAATGGGTTGGCATAATCCTCAAATAAAGCTCTGGTGAAGGTTCTTAAGAAAACCATTACAGATAATAATAAAAAAATATGGGATTCACATCTGAAATTTTCCTTATGGGAAAATGGGGTGACTACTAAGAGGTCAATGGTAAAGTCACCTTTTGAACTGGTATATGGAGAAGCTACCTTGTTTCCCAGTCCGTTGTAAAATCTAGTTGTGGCACTTATTCAGGATGATGAAGAAGATCAAAACTAACTAACAAGAACGATGAAACAATTAGTGGAATTAAATGAAAACAGAGAGAAGGTAATGGAGAATTTTATTAGCTACCAAGAAAATATGAAGCTGATTTTTGACAAAAAAGCTAGAAATTTTATTTTCAGCCTTGATATTTCGTTCTTAGATGGGATGCGAGAAGAGAGAATAAGGGAAAACATGGAAACTTTTATCTTATGTGGTTTGGTTTTTTTTAAATAGCAGAAGTCAGGGCCAATAACACTTTTATTATGGAGAACTTAGATGCTGAACTATTGCAACTTCATGTCAATGGGAAGTATTTGAAACACTAATTCCAGCATTGATATCATTTTATTTCATCAGTTTACATACTGGTTTGACCACTATGAATACTCGGTGAGTTCTTCATTGTAATGTTTCAAGCTATGATTATGACAACATGCCTGAGGTGAATGCACTAATTTGCAGTTCTTAATGTTTTGTCTCAAAACACTATCCCTAGGTGGGGCCAAAATTTTTAGTTAATTATATATATGTGTGTGTGTGTGTGTATACTAAAAAAAAAATGAGAAAAATATTAAAAAAATTAAAATCAATTTTACCCTTCGGATTTTGATTAAAATCTAATGGTAGATTAAGAAGCATTGATTGAGATTTAAATGTAGTATTAAGTGAATAATCCTAGTGTGTCTAAGCAGATTTAAATTTAAATTTAGGTTAAATGTTGGATGATTCATCGGGTGCGATGGAAAGAGGGTGCTAGGCCCATCAAATGGTGCAAACCCGATGACCACATGTTCCCAGTGGTTATGCCACTGGTTTCCCCCATAAAAATTATCAATAATATGGTTTGACCATAGATCAATAGTGGAGATGGATTACAAGAGAAATTTGATGGATTTCCTCCACACTAGAGTGTGCCCTCTATAACTTTGACAAGCGAGTACAGACCGCCTAGTCACCACCTTGTCATCATCATCTCACTCGCCCGTTACCCTATCACGTCATCCAATATCTTCAACATGTCATCATTCGTACACATCCCATTTCCCCGATAATCCTCATTTCCCTTTTTCCCCTATTTATCATTTTCTTCAATTCTCTGACTCTCTAAGAAGAAATATACAGTTCAATGCTCCAGTTACCATCAATCGTCCAGTAACCAAGTATTTACTCATCATTATCACTTGCCCAAGTTGTTAAAATGTCTAAGAAAGTAATGTTAGCAGGTTCTTCCTTTAATATTCCCCTCATGGACATTGAGAGGGATGCTTTTGACCCAATTTTCTCCTTGGATCTCATAGAAATTTTCCAGCATGTTTTATTCAACCATAGGGAATCCCTTGTGTACACTACAGTCATCAAGTCTAGAATTTTAGCTGCCATAATTCCCCATACCTATGTTTTCCTAGAATTCATTTATTGGCTAGCCTCTGCTCTTTACTCACATAAATTATTTTTCATGAATGAATTGGGTGAAAATATTTTCCAAGTGTCTTCTATTTTAATTCAGAAAGCCCTATTTTTTCCTTCTTCAAGCTCTTACACTTCATTCTCAAAGAAAACTTTGTTGTCAGCCTTTCAAAACTTATATAGGGAGAAATATGCTCAAATTACCTTCTTCTTAATGCCCACTAGAAATTATTTACCTTTGGAACCCACTCATTTTCCTCTTGAAACCTTTCATGAAGAGGTAAGACCAATTATGCAAGTCATTTCCATGGTTTTGGGAACGGAGGATACACATGTCATTGAATGGGCTATTCTAGGAAATTTTAATTTAATGTTGTAGCTTGAGACAGTCTTTGATATACCTGCATTTTGGGAAAAATAGTTAATTCACAATTAATAAACCTTTCTCTGAACATATGTTTTAGATTTCCCTCTTTGGTAACATACCTCTTTTTGTATACTCATGTGGAGATATTTATGCACTCAAGACTAAGTATAATGGACACTCACAAAAACAAGAAATCAATGGTGATTTGGAAAAATACCATAAGAAGTAATGTTAATTATGAGGGTTTTATATATTTCATCACTTCTTTCTTGTTAGTTTCTTATTCAATTATAAGTAGTTCTCCTTCACCTTGTATCCTACCAAAGTCTCAATCTCTCCTTGAACTTAGCAAAGACGTTAAAGTGGGTGATTGGTTCTTGTTTGAAGATCATGATGAAATTAGACTATATGGAGCAAAGGTTTACCCTTACAAATTCCCCAATTTTTCCTTTGAGGTTGTTTTCTTTCGATTTTATCAGACAAATTCTTAATGTTGAGCAGGTGCATTTTGTCGCAGAAAAGAAAGGACATTTGTTCATTTCACTAAGGACAGTTGGGCCTTTTATTGTGAATAATAGGCAAGGCATGCAAGAAATGCATAAATTCCTTGAATGTATGAAGCTAAATTTGGGTGAAAAATGGTGATATGAACCTCACCATATTATTTCAATTAGAAGACTTGAGAATTCCTATGCTCCTTATGTGCATGAGCCTCGACCAGATGTAGAAAAATTGGAAAATGGAGGTCAGAAAAATGTACTAGAAGGAATGGAGGTTGAGACTCCACATCCAAGTAATAAAATTTTGAAAAGAAGTAGTGAAGACCTTATCGATTTGGAAATGAATCAGATAAAGGTTCAAAGAGGGAAAAGTTGTCAAAGATGGAGATAGAGCTTGGATCTTTGGTTGGTAGTTCCTAAACATCAATGAGTTTTCAATTTTAGTTGGGATATGTTATTTGAAAACCTTCTTTTACTTTTATAGAAGAATCTTCTCAAAATTATCTTCCTATCATAAAGAAACTATATACCCAAATAGAAGAAAGGAACAAAAAGGTAAAGGAAAATATGGAGTCTTTGTTGGAAGCTCAATCAATTTATGAATATCGAACTAGATTTTTAATCTCCCATGGAAGTTGAGAGAATTCAATTAAAATTATATTTCTCTCACCCTTCTTTGAATGTATCATCATCGTCATTCTTCAAGACTGCCAACTTGACACTAGATGCAAGTGAAATCTCACTCCCTGACAAGATAAATTTTCACAGACAGACTGGAGGATTAATATATAGTGATTTAAATAAGACATCCTTGGCTGCTAGCACAACTAAATATTTGTTAGGGAAGTGGTTGATCATTAGGGGAATTTTGAGTTTTAAAATGGGCATCCTAAGAAAAATGTACAACCAAAATAGACTTTATAAGAACCGATAGGATTCATGATGACGATGTCAACCATGGGGGATGATTCACCATTTTTTAAGTAAAAGGGTAAAAAGATTAAAAATATATAATAATAAAACTACTTTTTCAGCTTGTATTTTCAACTTATCTCCCAAAGTTGTTACTCAAATTTAAAGTGGGAGTACTCATTTAATGAAAAATTTAATTCCTCATCCAAGGAGTACCCATGTTTCCCATGTTGCATACTTTCGATGGACCCTAGTACGTGGAAAATTAGAAATACATGAAAAAATGTGGTTGCAATCATGTTTTTCATGTATTTCTCATTTTTAGTGTAGAAGGGTCCATGGAAAGTATGCAACATGAGTACTCCTTGGATGAGGAATTCAATTTTTCATCCAATGAGTACTCGCCCTCGAAATTTGAGTAAAAAATTTGGGAGATAAGTTGAAAATACGAGCTAAAAAAGTAGTTTTTTTATTTTTTCCCTCTAAAATTTGATGATGTAATGAAATATTATTTTATTATTTCCACTATTATTTTTATAATTTCCTTAGGAGGCCCATTTTAGACCTCAAAATTCCCCTAATGCAATTAAAGCTAGAAAAAGGAAAATTCAAGAGCCTTGGCCACTCAAAATGAAAAACTAAATAACTTTATTGTGAAGGCTAGTGTGAATCCTAAGGACAAGAGTATTGTTTAGAAACTATTTTAGGGAGACGAAAGTGAAATTCAAGTGCTCAAAAGGAAGCTAAAATTTCCTTCTGTGGAACATGTTATGGCCCTAGAAGTAGCCCATGTGGAGAAGGAAAAATATATTCTAACTAATGAGCTCCTGTAGAGAAATGATGAGATTGCAAATATTAAGGAGATGAATTTTGTTTTACAAAAGAAAATAGATTCTCATTTTTTTACTATCTTAGTAAATCCAGATTATGAAGACCCTGCAAATAAGTTGATTAGAGTGATGACCTAGCTTTAGATATCAGAAAATGAAATGAAAAATATCCAAAATAATTTTGATGATGCACAAAAGATTATATAAGTGACTTAGAGAGAACTAGCCATGGCCTAAGAAACTGCTTCAAAATATAAAAATTATTTTCAAACTTCTCCTCAAGAGATCAATGAACTGAAGGAAAAAGTGAATGGAACCATGTCCCTTATTCAATTTTGAGAAATAATATGGAATTCCATTATCCATACAGTGAGGAATGTTTGGGAGTATTTATTTATAATTTCATAAGAGAAGGCCATTGTAAGAGATGTGGAAAGTATAATTTCTTCCAACAAGAAAAATCTCTAGCAATGTGCCCACTTTTCCATAAAGATGATTGATTTCCTTAACTAAAAATCATCATAGGAGTTAAGAGAATTAAAAATTGAAGATAGAATAGAATTGTTTTTGGATATTAATAAAATGTTTCTGAAGATTTTATGTAGGAAAACAACTGAGACAAATCTTACATAGGTCACAGAAGCTATTATGAAATTCAATTTGATTTTGACAAGATAACTAGAGTGGGTCTACCTTCATGTTGGGATCAACAAGGAAATCTACTTCCCTGGGAGACTTATAAAACTTTGCTAGTGGAAGCTAAGAGCGAAATTGTCTCTTCACATTAAAATAAAGAAGTCCTTAACGGGAAAAATATTGTAAATTACTTGCACAGGTATTTTCAGTATTTTTGGTTGATGAGAACTCTTCATGATGACAAACCAACTTATAGAAGGATCACCAACTTCATAATGACACATACCAGGTTTTTCAAGAGCCTGAATTCAGATATGACAGTCTAGAGAAAACGTAGAGCGTGGATGTAACCTTCAACAACAAGCACTGAAGTTGGACCTTCAATTGAACCTCAATCTCAAACAACTCAATGAGTTAATGCCACCTCTTACTGTAGAAATTTTTTCGGAAATATTTTAATTTTTGGAAAAATGATATCCTTTTGTATTTTTGTTTTATCCTCAATAAAAGATGTATTTTTCGAAAGGTCAATTTGTTTTTAAGCATTTTAGGTAGTTGAGAGTTTTTTACAGTTGAAAATTTCATAACCGTCCTTTTGTAATTATCTTATAAAAGGAAATTTTCGAGAAGTGAGGGTTCTGAGTTTTGGACCTCATATGCAAAAAATTCCTTTATAATTTTGAATCTCCTTGGTGATTTCAATAAATTTTTGGAAGTGATTCCAAACATATGTTTACTTTGATATGTGTTTCCTATAATATTTCATTTTAATTTTATCATGCTATGGAAGAGATTAATTAATATGTTTTCCTTTAGCGTTACAGTTTCACAAACTTTTATATCTATAAGTTAAATTTTAAAAATATTAAATTTGTGTTCCTCTTTTATGTATTCCACTTCATCTTGCTTCCATATTTCTTCTAAAGTTTAAGCCAAAATATTTTTCTTCAATTAGCCTATAGTTTTTAAATATTTTTCATCATCTTTCACTCATTATACTACAATTTAAAATCACATTCAACATCAAAAGGCCACTTTGAAAAAATTGTTTTTCCATAGAAGATTTGAAAGCATTGTTTGTAAAATTAATATTCTGGGGTTTTCCAAAATGGGATGGCAATTTGATCTTTTCACAATTTTTCAAAAATGTCTCCGGCACTAACGTCTTCTCAGCCAGGGGTTGTCTTCCATGGTACAAAAAGTCCTATTGATCCCCTATATGTAAAAATAAGTGCATCATTGTATGCATTGATTACCTAACAAAATGGGATGAAGTAAATGAACCAATGAAAACAATAGAAAATAATGTGGTTGAGTTCTTAAGAGGAAATGTCTTCTACAAGTTTGGTTTTTTAAGAAGTTAGTAATAGATCAATGCTCCCAATTTATCTATAATCTGATTGAAGTAATAATAAATTAGCACCACATTTACCATAAAAAATATACTCCCTACTACCCCAAATAAAATGAGAAAGTAGAGGTCATTAATAGGGCATTGGAGAAAAATATTACCAAAGTGATTAGTGGCAATGAGAAAGGTTGGGAATAAAGGCTTGTTGAGGTCACTTGGGCCTACCACACTACTTATAAAAGAACCACCAATTTCACCCTTTATGAGTTATTCTATGGAAATAATGCTTTGTTATCAACTGAATTTGAGTACAACACAATGAGGATAGTAGCCTAGTTATATATTGATTTGACCAAAGCACAAGCTGATAGGATACAATAGTTAAATGCATTGGATGAGTAAATAATGAAATCATTGTTACACATTGAGGTGATACAGATACAAAGGAATGTATGGCAGGATATATACATTAAGACCAACTCCTTCGAAGAGGGTGGTTGGACTCTATTATATGATTCTAGGTTCAATGAATTTAATTGAAAGCTCATGACCATATGTCTAGGATGTTACTTGGTGGAGAAATGTTGAGATAATATTTTTTCAAGATCATAACTATACATGGGTAACAAATACCATTTATGGTGAATGGTTGCAGGCTAAATATTTTCATGTGGCCCCTCTTTAGGGATGACTTTATAAATTCAATAAGAAAGAAACTAAATGTGATTGATAGCATCAGATCTTCGAATCCATTGAACTCGTGATAAACAATCAAGAAAAAGGAAATAATAAAAATAAATAAAAACAAAAAATATCAATTGAAAACCTCCTTTAACGCACTTGAGGTAGACTCACTAGTTGAAAACATCTGTGAGGAAATTAGTAAGTTTGAAGAATAAAGCTCCAAGTGAAAACCTCTTCTAATCTACTTGAAGTGGGTTCATTAGCTTAAAAACTCCATGAGGCCACCAATAAGCCCAAAAATAAACAAGAAAAAGAGAAAAGAAACAAAGAAACAAATAAACAAGGACATTTGTCTCTCTCACATTAACTTTTGTGCAAGTACAAAAAGGATAAAACAAATCAGGTTGACTTAGAAGAACCAGCCAACACCACAGTCTAGTTCATTAGCATAGGCATTGTGATCACTAAATTGAGGCTGATGAGTTTCTTCAATAGTCAACCTAGAGTAACTATTTCAGACCACTTTTGGCTGGAACTTAGCCTTTCCAACCTGAGAGGGCTCTCTCAAGGATAAGAATGTTATTCAATAAATAAAGATAAAAAATATCACTAACTCTATATATGATTTGAATTTTTTTTATGCAGGTGAAGGATGGAAATAAATTTCTACCATTGGGCATGGAGTCAATATGGAAACTCAGTCACATATAAACATCTCTCAGGAAGCTGAGGCATGTGTATTCTCATCAAAACATAACATAAGCAGTAGGTTAGATGCATAAAGGAAGTTGGAGCATGTTTAACCATGAATTCCAAGAAATTACACACCAAGTAAACTGAAATAAGATTAAAATACCATGTAGGACAAACACATACAAGAATACATGATGAATCTCAAGTGACAAAGAAATTAGTTGCAACTATATATTACTAACAGAAAAATATTACAAAAGTAGCTTGTAGCATTACATCTATAAACCCTTTATAACTTTAAAACTCACTCAGTTATAGAGTGAGGACTCATAAAAATGATTTTCCACCTTGCTAGCTTCAAATTACCACCTCAAATACCTATTTCAAATAGGATTACATCACTTGGAGACTTCCTAGGAATATTTATGTTTTGTAGAGTTTAAATACAAAAAGGACTCTTATTTCATTAAATAAATCAACAAATATATTTAATAACCATTATCAAATACCAACCAAATAATGTTTTGAGTGTACTGGACTACTGATGTGTCATCATTCCACATGGAGGTTGAGTTGGACCTCTTCCAAGTCGAATTTTACAAAATTTAGACAAATATGGTTAGTGAAAATTCTCAAAAATATGCCTCAAATATGAGTGCATAATTTCTAAACCCTAATGGATTTGAAGGACATGAGAGAGGTTTTTGTAGATGGTCTTGTCTTGAAGAAAATCCTCCTTCATATTTCCAAAATGATTTTTCATTTGGTCAGAAATTGAAGTTGAAGTTGACTACTAAAACAATCATGTACAGGAAATTTCATGAGAGTTTGTAGCGTTTTCATTTCACCACCTTTTGCATAACCTTTGACATTTTTGACTATTAGAGGATCTTCCTTGGGTCCAATAAGCTAAATAAATTCCTCTAGCACCCTCTTCCATGTATTTTTTAAGTATTTTTAGCTTAAGGAAACCTACAGGGGGTTCGTAGCGAAAACTCAGCTTCAAGCCTCGAGTTTGCTACAAACTTGCCTAGTTTGACATATTTTTTGTAATTCTTCCTTTTTCCACCTCAAAAACTCTAGTAAAGCTTGTGCATGCCTAGAATGATATTATTAGATGTAATATGGTCCAAGAATGTGCTGCCTTTCCATATTTCAACATCATCATCTTGCATAATCATTTTAAGACCCTTTTCTTCTATTCCTTTTGTACCATATCCATCGAACCAAGCTAACATGTTGAGGTGTTAGAAAATTGATACATTGGAGTTAAGACCTTGTAAACATGAATTGAGATGGTGAGCTATCCAATGGTGAGGTGGAAAAATTGATGTTTTGTTATGCTTCATGACGTGTCCAACATGATGAGCTAACAGCCCAATTATATTCTATGATGAGTGTTATCATTAACCAAAGTATCCATTGATAAACTTTAACCATTCCAGATAATTGATGTGCTTCAAAAATACATTTAATTCTTCAAAAACTTTAAAATTATCTCTCGCTGCAAAAACAAAGTTTTTAGGTAAGTTCTGTTGGCAATATGATGCAATGAGTTGTCCTTGATGGCAACCTACTTGATGAAGTTGATGAAGTTGTATTTGGATAGCAACATATGTATTACAGATATAAGAATGATATATCTACAGTTCAGTTCAGATGTGACAGAGAAAATAATTCTAGTAAATTCCATAGAAATGATAAATATAATATGTCACAATGTATACGCGAGTTTTTAAAGGCCAAGTCACGTATGCACACGGATAAGTACGTCCCAAGTCGCATATGCCATTTTGCGCTCCAAAATTATAATACCAAGGGGCATTACCATGGTTTTGGCACATAGTATTGAGCACTGTATGGTTTATTTGATTCCGTCCAAGAATACCATCGGAAGTTGTGTGGTTTTGGCTCATGGTATTGGTAAAGGCTAAAACTATATAAGGAGAAGAGGATCATAGTGCAAGGTGTGCATGTGTAAGGGTTGTTAATGAATAAATATCTCTAAGGAATATCAGCATGGATGAACTTTGGTCTTAATTGTTAGATCTGAATCTATGATGCACCTATGGATATGATGAAGTTTCAAGATCTCTAGATCTAGAAATGATGAATCTCTAGGATGATCTGCAAAAGAAATGATGAAGACCTGGCGCAAGTCTGATGAAGAAATTGAAGAAATCTGGGTAAGTTTATAAATCTAGTCTGTTCTGCAAAGTTTATCTTTTTCAGATATATACGCTATTTTGTCTCAGTAAAAGTGTGTATATACGCAGGTTCGCTTCATTAAAAGCACGTATGGTAGTTAGGGTTTCTAAAGATTATTTACAGATATTAATTCTGTGATTTATGTTTTCTCTCTACTGTCGGTTAATGAATTCTACTTGAAGTTCTGGGTTGATTGAATCTGGAGTATGCTGCTGATTTGATAATGAACAAATCTAATCAATGAGTGAGAAAACATGGTTAAATCTAACTGACTGTCTAAAGGTTCTGCATTGCTGAAGAGGTGTCTAACTGAAAGCCTCAGATCTGAATCTAAGATTGATCACATTCTGAAAATCAGTATTCTCAGAAGTATACACAGGTTGATACGAAGAAAAGTGCATATACAGGTAGCTTCGGTGAATAGAAGTGGCGTATGCATTTCATGTTATGAAAAACAATATGCATAGAGGCATACGCAGGTTGGTGAGAAAGAAATCGCGTATACACGCGGCTTCAGTGAATAAAAGTAGTGTATGCTATTTGAATTAATGAATGTTCAGGGTTGAGTTTGTATCTGCATATCTATTCTGAAGTTTGGGTTATTTCTGATATTCTTGTTACAGTGGTCTCACTGTTCTGTTTGAAGTATTGGGAAAAATATGTTTGTTGATGTTAAGTGAAGGGATGTGCTGAAGCTGTTTGATCCAGTATGAAAAATGATGAAACGTGGTCTACAGTGGGTCTGAAGGTTGAA
This sequence comes from Pinus albicaulis, assembly GCA_034641835.2. Lineage (NCBI taxonomy): Eukaryota > Viridiplantae > Streptophyta > Pinopsida > Pinales > Pinaceae > Pinus > Pinus albicaulis. The sequence goes on along the minus strand of CM076580.1, from coordinate 491,923,976 downwards.
GACTTCGGTATAGCGGTAGAAGCTGGTGTTGAAATCAGGGGGTTGAAGCTCCCTTCCAGGAGAGGTTGGTAAACGAGATCAGGGGGTTGGAGCTCCCTTCTAGTTGTAGCTAGAAAACGAGAGAAGGTTGCAGCCTTCTACAAGTAGAAACCTGTGTACTGGTGTAATTCTGCATCAGTACAATGTTGTAAAAGGTTTTCTATATAATAAATATTGAAGACAGAGATGACAGCACCGGTGGTTTTCTCCCAATTTGGGTTTCCACCTTAAATATTCGTGTTCATGTGTGTGATGCTTTATACTATTGTTTACTGCTCATAACTCCTGATTATCTAGCCTTAATCATAACTTATAAATCTATTTAAAATACAGATTCTCTAAATCTGAAAGATAAATCAGTATACGCTAGTTTCGTTCTATATTTCCATGTGCATACGCTAGTTCAGTTCATAAAAACCGCGTATGGAAATATGCTCAAAGAAAAAGTAAAAAGTTTTCAGTCAGCTCTAAATACTGATTCACCCCCCCTCTCAGTATTTTTTCCCAACAATTGGAATCAGAGCAGGTCCTTCTGAAAATTCTTAGTCGCTAGAAAAAAGATCAAACAAGATGAGAAATCAAGATGGAACAGCATATATCAAGCCTTTGCTCTTCAATGGAAACAATTTAATATTCTGGAAAACAAGGATGAGATCCTATCTTCAATCTCTGGGAGCAGATGTATGGGCTATTGTTGAAGGAGGATATCAATATCCAGCCGCAACACCAACAGATCCGACGGAAAGAAAGAATTATGAAACAAATGCAAAGGTGGTCAATGCTCTATTGGGAAGTCTAACTGAATTAGAATTTGTCAAAGTCATGCAACTGGATATAGCAAAGGCAATATGGGACAAAATCATTCTAATTTATGAAGGTGATGCAAAGGTAAAAAGTGCTAAACTCCAAACTCTCAGAATTCAATATGAGAATCTAAAAATGCATAATGAGGAGAGCATTGCTAATTTCTTTTTACTTCTTAATGATATTGTAAATCATATGAGAAATTTGGTAGAAACAATAACCGAATCTACTTTGGTTGAGAAAGTTTTAAGATCACTAACGGCAAAATTTGAGTCAAAATTTTCTGCTCTTGAAGAAAAGAAGGATCTTCAAAATCTTACTGTGGTGCAACTTCATGGCATACTAACTGCATGTGAAATGAGAAGAGGAGGAACATCTGAAGTCAAAGAAGCCGCATTTCGAGCTTCTACAAAAGGAAAAGAAGTACAAGAGACAGAAGGATTAGGGTACATCTCAGAAGAAGATGAGGTAAATTTTGTAAAGAAACTCCAACTTGGCACAGAACGGTTTAGAAGTAAGCTTCCTTTCAAATGTTTTACTTGTGGAAGAGTTGGTTATTATGCTGCCAAGTGTCCTCAGAAAGAAACACATGAAAAAGGGAAGGAAGTAGCAAGAATAAATAAGAATCAGTTTAGCACTAGAAAAAGTTACTATACTCATGAAGACAGTGATGGGTTATCTGACAGTGAGGAAGAATTTGAACAAGATCTTAGACTTCTCATGGCATTTGAAAAAGAATCCAGAGAGGAAAAAGATACTTTTATGGATGCTTTAGAGGACAATGATTTTCTTTATGAATTCAATTAACTCAAAAAATTCTTAGAAGAAAGTAAAATATGCATAGAAGAAACTAAAATATCCATAGAAACTCTGAAAAATCAGCTTGAAGAAAAGGAGAAACACAATGAGAAATTAGAATGTGAAATAGTAAGTCTAAGAAAAGAAATTGAGAAAGTGAAGACTTTGAATCTTAGATTTGCTAAAGGATATGAAACCTTATATGAGATTATCAAGGTACAATGGTCTACTCTTATAAAGACAGGTCTTGGATATATCGGAGAATCTTCTCAGGCTTCAGCACCAAATTATCTAAAAGTAGCTACAACTAGTATACAACATTCTGCCCCTTAGCAAGGGAATAAAGAATCTTTACAGGTAAAGCATGACCATCTCAATTCAAAGAACACTAACAGGAATACCTTTCAAAGAAGCACCAATCAACAGGTAAATTCAAGTAGAAGATTTCATGATCGCAAAAATTTCTTCTTCAATGGACAATGTTTCTCATATCACAATTTTGGTCATAAAGTTGTTCAATGTGTTGCATATAAAACCATCATGACAAGAGAAGCAAGAAAGATAAGGATTGATATTGGAACAAAGAAGAATACCTATAACAAATTTTCTCTTCTTCAAAATGAAGTTGAATGTGCTTATTGCAATAACTTTGCTCATGAAGAATCTAAATGCAGGAGCAAAGTCCAGCCAAAAGAGCAGTTTCCTTCAAGCTCCAAAGTGTGGAAAAAGAAGGAATTACAGGTTGAAAATTGTGGCAGATTTATTTGCAGAAGGTGAAGAAAATCTACGGTACATTGATAGTGGATGCTCAAAACATATGACAGGTGACAAAAACAAACTTCTTGCATATAGTGCTCTAGAAAAGGAAAATAATGTTACATTTGGAAATGATACTCCTGCCGTCATTAAGGGAAAAGGGTCTATTTTTCTAAAAGAAAAGGTGAAAGCTAATAATGTCATGTATGTGGATGGATTAAGGCATAACCTATTAAGTGTAAGTCAAATGTGTGATCAAGGAACTGAAGTTGTCTTTAGTTCAAAATAATGTGTGGTACGTGATCTTGATACAGGTAAAACAATTGTAAAAGGAAAAAAAACTCCAAGCAACCTGTATGTATTGAAGAACTGCAAAGAACAATGTTACTTGAGTAAATCTTCAGAAAACTGGCTATGGCATAGAAGGTTGGGGCATCTGAGCTTCTCTCAAATCAACAAATCAAGCAGACTTAAAGATGTTCGTGATCTTCCCAGTATTACTCTACCTGAAAGTATCATATGCAAATCTTGCCAATTCGGTAAGCAAACCAGAGTGAAATTTAATGCCAAGGAAGGATCATCAAGTAAGCCTATTGAACTCATTCATACTGACATATGTGGACCTGTGAGGAAAAATTCACCACGTGGTGAACAATACTATATCTTATTTATTGATGATTTCTCTAGAATGTGTTGGATTGGGTTGATTAAACACAAAGGTGAAGCATTTGAGAAATTTTAGATCTTAAAAGCACTGGTTGAAAATTAATTAGGTCTACAAATCAAATGTCTTAGATCTGATCGAGGAGGAGAATATACATCATATGAATTCCTTTAATTTTGTGAACAACATGGCATAAAAAGACAGTTTTCTATAGCTGGCACTCCACAACAAAATGGCGTAGCAGAAAGAATGAATAGAATAGTTCAACAAATGGCTAGAGCTATGCTTGATGATTCTGGAACACCTGACACATTTTGGGGAGAAGCAACACATACAGCAGTAAATATTCTTAACAAGGCACATTTTCATGTAAATAGTGATAAAACTCCATATGAACTCTAGTATGGTAATCCTCCCACTGTGAAGCATTTTAGATTTTTTGGAAGCAAATGCTTTATCAAAAATAATGATGAAAAACTTGCAAGTTTGAACCCAGAGCAGATGAAGGAATACTTCTTGGTTACTCCTCTAGGAGTAGAGCATATAAATGTTACAATAAAAGACTTCTGAAGATTGTTGAATGTATTGATGTTGTTATTGATGAGTCTCCTGGAGCTCCAAAAGAATAAAAACAAACAACAGATGAAGATGAAGATGACACATATCCTTATACATCAAATAGTAATGATACAAACAGTGAACCCAGTGAAGAACCCAAAGATAATTTGTCTGAAAAGGCTCCATCTAGATATGTTCAAAAGAATCATCCAAAATCTCAAATTTTGGGAGAAAAGGGATCAAGTGTACAAACAAGAAGGACTCTCATGGGATCTTCTAGCAATCTGGAATTTCTATCCACTATTGAACCTCATAGTGTTAGTCAAGCTAGAAAAGATGAATGTTGGATTCAAGCCATGAATGAAGAGCTTAATCAAATTGAAAAGAATCACACCTGGGAATTAGTACAAAGACCTCATGACAAAAATGTCATTGGAACTAAATGGATATTCAAGAACAAGTTAAATGAGAATGGGGATGTTATAAGAAACAAAGCTAGACTGGTTTGCAAGGGGTATACTCAACAAGAAGGTATAGACTTTGAAGAAACTTTTGCTCCTGTAGCTAGACTTGAAGCCACAAGAATGTTTCTTGCTTTTTCAAGTTTTCAACAAATCAAAGTTTATCAAATGGATGTTAAATCTGCTTTTCTCAATGGTGATCTAGAAGAAGAAGTGTATATAGAACAACCGTACGGATTCATTTTGGGAAATGATGAAAAACTTGATTGTAGACTTAAAAAGGATCTATATGGTCTCAAACAAGCTCCAAGGGCATGGTATTATCGTCTTGAAAAATATCTTCATCAACAAGGATTTTCAAAAGGGTCTGTTGATAGCAACTTATACACAAAAATTGAAAATGATAAACTATTGATTGTGGTTGTATATGTTGATGATATAATTTTTGGAAGTAATGAAGATTATATGAGTCAAAAATTTTCTTCTGTTATGCAGCAAGAATTTGAAATGTCTTTACTTAGGGAACTAACATTCTTTCTTGGCTTGCAAGTGCAACAAGCAACAGATGGCTTATTCTTATCACAAGAAAAATATCTTAAGCAAATTCTGAAGAATTATGGCATGGAAGAGTGCAAACTTGTAAGTACACCAATGATAACTGGATGTAATATCAGTTCTCATCATGATTCTCCCACGGTGAATCAACCAGAATACAGATATATGATAGGAAGTCTACTTTATCTCACTACGACTAGACCAGACATTATGCATGCAGTTGGGATTGTTGGACGATTCCAAGCTAATCCAAAAGAGTCTCACCTTCAGGCTGTCAAAAGAATATTCAAATATCTACAAGGAACTTAAGACTTTGGACTATGGTATCCAAAGAATGCTAATCTCACTCTTCATACTTACACTGATGCAGATTGGGTTGGAAATGTTGATGATCAGAAAAGAACTAGTGGTGGTGCATTCTATATGGGGCCTCGATTAGTATCTTGTTTCAGCAAGAAGCAAAGCTCTATTGCCTTATCTACATCAGAAGCATAATATGTGGCTGCTGCATCTTGTTGCACTCAACTTCTTTGGATGATGCAAACCTTACAAGACATTCAAATTAAATGTTCACCTCCTATCTCCATTATGTGTGATAAAAAAAGTGCCATCAGTATCTCAAAGAATCCTGTTATGCATTCCAAGACCAAGCACATTCCCATCAAGTATCACTTCTTACGTGAACAAGTGCTTGAACAAAAGTTGAAGTTGGAGTATGTTCCCTCCAAAGAATAAGTTGCTGATATATTTACCAAAACTTTACCGAGGGAAGTGTTCGAATATCTCAGACAAAAGCTGGGAGTTGTCTCTGCCTCTCAGAAGATCAAATCTGCTTAAATTCAGAAGATTAAATTGGATACGTGGATTTCCTGAAGGACAGTCGCGTATATACGCGACTTTATACACAGAAAACCGCGTATGGGTGTTTGCCGACAAATTTTTTTTTTGGGTCAGCATTCTTCAACATAGCTGTGGTGCTGTTGGATATCTCTGGTGATGTTCCAGCTCTCATACTTTTGTTTCATTCTCTAATGCTTCTGATGAAGCCTTGATGATTTGCTATTCAGCATGCATAGGCTAAGGGGGAGCATTGGTCATATGGAAAGGATGCATTGTTGGCATTCTATTTATTTGTTGTAGTCTGATCTCATGCTTGAGAATATTTGATCTTGATTGTATAATTAATTTCTGTAATTTGATGAAAAAGGTCATGTTGAGACCTATGATGAAAAATTGTAATATTCAGTCATGTAAGGACTTGTTCAAATTTGTAAACCCACTTGGTTGGGTAGTTGAGTCAAAATGTAAACTACTTAGTTAGAATAGTTATATATAAATCTATCAAGGACTGTTTGTTAAAAGTGCTTATCTCAAGATGTAGAAAGGTCATAGAGTCATGTACTTCATTGAAAATTATGTTTGAAGATGTTATGACCTCAAGGAAAAGTATAGTGTCGCACAAAGGATATTGATCTACCCTTCCCTTCGAGCCAAAGGGGAGAATGCTGTTGCTGAATTTATTTTCAGTCATGGTTGCCATCAAGACCAAAGGGGAGAGATTGCTTAAAATGTGACAATGAGTTATCCTTGATGGCAAATTTCCATGAACAGTAGCTGATGAAGTTGTTTTTGGATAGCAACCCATGCATTACAGACAGAACATTTATCAATATTTATCTTTTACGCAGAAAAAAGATTTCCTAAGAATTTCGAGAAATTGATAAATATAATATGTCACAAGGTATATGAAGTGAAGCAGCTGGTGCCGCGTATGCACGCGGATAAGTACGTCCCAAGTCGTGTATGCCCTTTTGCGCTCCAAAATTATAATACCAAGGGGCATTACCATGGTTTTGGCACACAATATTGAGCGCTGTATGGTTTATTTGATTCCATCCAAGAATACCATCTAAAGTTGTGTGGTTTTGGCTCATGGTATTGGTAAAAGCTAAATTTATTTAAGGAGAAGAAGATCATAGTGCAAGGTGTGCATGTGTAAGGGTTGTTGATGAATAAATTTCTCTAAGGAATATCTGCATGGATGAATCCTGTCTAATGGTTAGATTCAATCAGGATGTGTTGAAGGAGAGGATGAAGGTTCAAGATCTCTAGATCTGGAAATGATGAATCTCTAGGATGATCTGCAAAAGAAATGATGAAGACCTGGCACAAGTCTGATGAAGAAATTGAAGAAATCTGGGTAAGTTTATAGATCTGGTTTGTTCTGCAAAGTTTATCTTTTTCAAATCTATATGCTAGTTTTTCTTGGTAAAAGCGCGTATATACGTGGGTTTGCTTCATTAAAAGCGCGTATGGAAGTTAGGGTTTCTAAGGCTTATTTACAGATATTACTTCTGTGATTTATGTTTTCTCTATGCTGTCGCTCAATGAAGTCTACTTGAAGTTCTGGGTTGATTGAATATGGAGTATGTTGCTAATTTGATAATGAACAAATCTAATCAATGAGTGAGAAAACATGGTTAAGTTTGGTCAACGTTCAAAGGTTCGTATTTGGGGAGTAAACACTTAAAGCTCTACCTAATCAGATTGACTCACATTCGAAAATCAGTATTCTCGTGCTAAGCCCCCGCATCCGACCCAGATTGATCACATTCTGAAAATGCATTTCACATGTATATGTTGATACGAAGAAATGGTGTGGTATGTTTCACGTGAATAGAAGTATACTGTAATGAAAACAATATGCATGTAGGCATACGGAGGTTGGTGAGTTATGAAAGCGTGATGCACGCAGCTCAAAGTGACAGTTAAAGTATATGCCATTTGGAATTAATGAACGTTCGATTGAGTTGGGCTTGCATATCTATTCTCAAGTCCGGGTTATTTCTATGATTCTCACAGAAGTACCAATCGTCTGCTTAAAGTAATAAAATATGTTTATTGATGTTAAGTGAAGGGTTTTGTTGAAGTTGTTTGATCCAGTATGAAAATTGATGAAACGTGATCTGCTGTGGGTCTGAAGGTTGAAGCCTTTAGTATGACAGTAGAAGTCACCAAGAGAAGTTCCTTCACAAGCACGGGACTTAGAAGTCTTCTTTAGAGGGCATTAAACAGACTGTGTTGGAGTTCTCTAGCCAGAAAGGAAATCGTAATGTTGCAACCCTTCAGGAGTTCAACAACGTAAGGGTTCAGATTATGGCATGCTATAAAAGCCAGAAGGAATAAAGATTTAGAACAGACGTTATGAGACTGTGGTGGTTTTCTCCATCAGGTTTCCACCAAAACTGGAATGTGTGATGCTTTATACTGTTGTTTACTGCTAATAACTTCTGATTATCTAGCCTTATTCATAACTGATAAATCTGTTTAAAAGACTGATTCTCTAAATCTGAAAGATAAATCAGTACGCGCTAGTTTCCTTCTATATTTCCATGTGCATACGCTAGTTCAGTTCATAAAAACCGCGTATGGAAATCTGCTCAAAGAAAAAGTAAAAAATTTTCAGTCAGCTCTAAATACTGATTCACCCCCCCTCTCAGTGTTTTTTCCCAACAAGTTCGTAGTGAATTCTTATTGTTTTATACTGATTTCACTATGAACTTTGCTATTCTTGTCAAATTTCACTATAATTACCAGATTTTCTCATGAATGAGATATTTTTGGATTTTTCTTTGACATTGATTCCCATCACATGAGTTATGACCATTAATACTTCTCACATATGTGCATTTTTTGAAAATTATGAATTCAAAAGACCTTATTCAACTCTAATTGACTCAACCTAATTAACTTAAGACCAACCAAATTTTATCATGGATAACAATGGCTCTAATGGGGATGTTGCACCCCTGTGGTATAGTAAATAACCAGTAGCTCCAATTCCTTATTCATTGGGAAGTTCCCAACCACTTTTCATATTCTTCGGCCTGCATTCGATCCTTGATATGTTCTTGAAGCAAAAACACTTGTACAAACCAAAACTTGAAACTACAATCTTCAAACTAAATGATGAAAGAGATGCTTGCCCATCAAGCTTATTTATGTACATACCAATCCTACTTTAACAACTGAAGACCAAAGTTTCCATTCAAGAAATATTAAACATCCAGTATAACCAGTCAAAGATCTGATCCAACACCAGGGATTCTTAACTATTCTTCAATGGACCATCTATTAGCAACTCAGAATAAAAATGGAATCCATAACCTAAACTTATAAATGAAATAAAATCCACCTTCACTGATGACTAAAGTAGGCTTACCAAAGGATCTTTATAATCATGAAAAAAATTCCTTTTGATGAAATCAACAAATCAAAAATAGGAGCGTTGAAAACACTAAAAAGTATACTTTCTTGATGATCCAAAGAATAATTTTCATTCATAACTGCAGGTTGTCTCAGTTTTATGTCTTCATTTTCAACATCATTCTTGAGACAAGGCTCTGACTGCTCATGAAAATATTCAATGGGAGGAACCATATTGTGTGCTACATGAATGTTTAGAAATTAATTTCCATCCATTACAATTAGAACTTCATGTATATCATCATGCACAAACAACAATTTTTGATCATTTAAATCTGTAGTGGGACATTTTACGATAGCAACCTGTAGATCAAAAACTTGTTGATTATTCTCCATTAGTGCTTCCTCATGACAACCTTTAAGCATAGTTAAGGAATCAACCTCCTCCTGATGACAAAATAAAGATGTTTCACATAAGCTTCTCCTTGCTCCTACCAATTTTCATGTTGCTCAACATTCGAAGGTTCAAAAAATGAACAAAGTGTAGAGCCATGTAACTTTACATATTTATGTTCCTCGTTATCACCTAAATATTGGGAAAGATGCTACAAATTTTCACAAATTTCATAGGATATAACTTGCTTTTTAAAGTGTTGATACATTTCATCTTCAAGCAAAGAAGGCACATATATTTTTTGTAAACCTTCTTGATTATCATGATAGCTAACATGAGAATAGAAATCATAAAGTTCCTCAAACATATCCTCATCCATGCACTCTCCATTATCACCAAGACTTTTAAGATATGGAATGAAAACCTCACAAAAATAGCAGCAGCCTTGTAACAGTGATAAAAAGGAATGAGTTTTCTCATAATGTTCCAACAAAATCCTATGGAAATCTCTTAGAGAGAACAAGCTTCCCTGTTGCAACACTTCATAACATGTTATAGCTTCATCCTCTAGTGTGGCTATAAACATTTTCATGAGAAAACCCTCAGGAAACTCAACTTGAAACTTATGTAAATGCATATGAAATCTAACCAAGTGAAGAGCATAATTATCTTTATTTTCATCTTTAAATATAGGAAGATAAGTTAACCAATTAACTCTTGGCATAGGATTTGGAAAACGAGGGATGTGAGACTGACTCATAGGGGCATACCTGGAATTATTTATTGCAATATAAATCATCTTGGAACTTCATCAAACTAATGATATTCAAGTAGTGGATTCACCATGAAGCTATGAATTTCTGAATTCTTTAAGAATGGAGTCGCCAAGGTAGAATACAACCTCGAATTCTTTTGAGCTCCTGCTACCTTCAAGAGTTTAGTATTTCTGTTTGAGCACAAAATTTTGGGAAAATGTATCTTCAGGCTCCCAGAAGAGGCACCAAAATGCTATACTACATTGAGGTTGATAGTCTACTTCAATAGTCAACCTAGAGTAACTATTTCAGACCACTTTTGGCAGGAACTTAGCCTTTCAAACCTAAGAGGGCTCTCTCAAGGATAAAAATGATATTCAATAGATAAAGATCAAAAAATATGGATAACTCTTAAATATGGTTTGAATTTTTTTTTTGCAGGTGAAGGATGTAAATAAGTGGCTATAATTTGACATGGATTCAGTATGGAAACTCAATCACATATAAAGCATCTCTCAGGGAATCTAAGGCATGTGTATTCTCATCAAAACATAACATACGTAGTAGACTATATTCATAAATTTGGAGCATGTTTAACCATGAATTCCAAGTAATTACATACCAGTTAAATTGAAAGAAGAATAAAAGAGCCCATAGGACAAACACATACAATAATACATGATTAATCTCAGGTGAGAAAGAACTTTGTTGCAACTGTATATTACTGACATAAAAGATTACAAAATTAGCTTGTAGCATCACATCAATCAACCCTTTCTAACTCTAAAACTCTCTCATTTATAGAGTTAGGTCTCATACAAATTATTTTCCACCTTGACAGCTTTGAATTTCCACCTTAGAGACCTATTTCAAATAGGATTACATCACTTGGAGACTTCCTAGGAATATTTATGTTTTGCAGAGTTTGAATACAAAAAGGACTCTTCTTTCATTAAATAACTCAACAAATCTAGTTAATAACCCTTATCAACTGTAACCAACTAATTTTCTGAGTGTACTAGACTACTAATGTGTCATCATGCCACGTGTATGCTGAGATGGACCTCTTCCAAGTCGAATTTTATATTTTTTTCACAAATCTAGTTAGTGAAAATTCTGAAAAATAGGCCTCAAATATGAGTGCATAATTTCCTAACCCTAATGGATTTGTAGAAATTTAGAGAGGTGTTTGTATATGGGATTTTCCTAAAGAAAAACCTCCTTCATATTTCCAAAATGATCTTTCATTTAGTCATAAATTGAAGTTGAAGTTGACTGCTAAAATAGGCATGTATAGGAAAGTTCAAGAGAGTTGGTAGCATTTTCATTTGACCGCCTTTTGCATAACCTTTGACATTTCTGACTGTTGGAGGGTCTTCCTTGGGTATAATAAGCTAAATATATGCCTCTATCACCCTATAAAATTTATTTTTTGAAGTAGTTTTAGCTTAAGTAATCCTACAGCAAGTTCATAGCAAAAACTCAGCTTCAAGCATGAAGTTCACTACAAACTTGCCTAGTTTGACAGATTTTTTGTAATTATTCCCTTTTTCGTCTCAAAAACACTAGTAAAGCTTTTACATGCCTTGTATGATATTATTAGACATAATATGATCCAAGAATAATCTTGCATAATCATTTTAAGACCCTTCTCTTCAATTCTTCTAGTACCATCTCCATCGAACCAAAATAACAAGCAGATATGTTAGCCAACTGATACACTGGAGTTAAGACCTTATAAACCTTAATTTATATGGTGATCTATCCAATGGTGATTTGGAAAAATTTATTTGTTTTAATGCTTGATGATGTGTCCAACATGATCATGAACTAGCAGCCCAATCATCTTCTATGATGAGTGTTCTCACTAACCAAAGTCCCCATTGATACACTTTAACCTTTCCAGATGATTTATGTGCTTAAAAAATACATTTAATGCTTTAAAACCTTTAAAATTCTCCCTCTCTATAAAAACCAAGTTTTTAGGCAAGTTCGTAGCGAATTCTGACTGTTTTACACTATTTCACTACGAACTTTGGTATTCTTGTCAAATTTCATTGTAATGACCAGATTTTCTCATGCATGAGATATTTTTGGATTTTTCTTTGAAATTGACTACTATTAGATGAATTATTACCATTAAGTCCCCTCAAATATGTGCATTTTTTGAAAATTATGAATTCAAAAGACCCTATTCAACTCTAAGTGACTCAACCTAATTAACTTAAGACCAACCAAATTTTATCATGGATAACAAGCACTCCAAGAAGGACCCATATCAAATCTCTGCAACATCTTCTGTTTCTTTTCATCACCCACAATATCATCCATCATAGATCATCTCATTTCCATGAGTTTTCTTCAACTTTCCTAAACATATCCAAAACATTTGAGCATCTAGTCCAAGAAAGAACCCCAGGATGATCCTAATGAATAATATTTCTATTATCAAGCATAACCACTAGATCTATCCCCTGTTGTTATCCTTATTCCACCCTATAGCAGCTCAATTATTTCATTTTTTACACCACATTCGAACTAAAAACCCTCTCTGATATAATTCTTTTTCATTAAGCATGAGGGGCCTCTATGCTTTCTAGAGGATAATACATAGTCCTGTAGCAAGTTGTAGAAACCTTGTAGGCCAAAATTTTAGTTCCATAGAAAATCCTCTGAGGAGAATTCACCCTCCAACAAATTGGTAGCCTTAATAACTCACTCCATAACTGGTGAAGGAATAATAAAAAACTATAGGATCCCTTGTATGTTGCTATAGGAGATTTTTTCCATTGCACACAATATTTGAAGACACTTGCAACCATGAAAAGAAAAAACTTCAAACACCTAAAAAGTTAATCATAAGGTATGAGACCCATAAAATCTCTCTTCCAATTCATTTGAGCATAGGATAAAATATATTCAATGCAAAACAGTGGCTCAAATAAGCTATCCTAAGTAACAAAAACCTTGGCCAAACTAGCAGTCAACACTCACCTTTATTCAAATTATCTTCCCATGTCTGAGGAACAAATAAGATAGACAAGTGGTCGTTTAAAAAGGTGCTCATTTTCCTTGATTATGTATGGTTAAGGTAGATCATACTGCAAAGTATTGCACTAGGGAATAAGTAGGTGGGACATCTCACCATTATGTGTTGAGCCCCATGATCACCACTTGAATGTTCATTTATACCTTCACTTAAACCATAAAAAACTCAAGAAAAGCACATTTTTTCCCATCAATACTTTGCATGAAATAATTCATAAGATCCATCATGAGTGTTCCAAGTGCTACATGAATTAGAAGCTATAGGTTATAGAAGCTACATGAAGCTACATTACACAAATTTCTATAGGAACAACTATAGGTTTTACTATAGGGATACAATTTCACTGCCAAAATTGCTCATAGATCTCCCTACATATGTAACAAAGGTCAGTGCTCTAAAAATGACCCTTGATATTCCTACCATAGAATTCTTTGAGCTAGTGTAAAGTATTTTATGTGTCTAATTGAGATGCCAAGTCTAGTTTAGATATTTCTTTTCATATCTAATCTATGAAGTAGAAGAAGGGAATTTCACTAGTTTTTTCATGATTTGATAATTATCCTAATAGTAATAATAAGATAAAATTGTTCTACTCATATCCATTCAAAATAAAAGTAGAGAACCCTACAGAAGCGTTGCAACAGGAAACGTTTTTATCTTGTCGAAGCACAAACACAACACTTTTCTCTTTTTCCCACAGAAGGAATTGATTGTTTGATCAAGTTTGAGAGATGACCTTTAAAATGTAATCAGAAAACATATCTAGAAGATATTTGTGAGATAAAATGGGGACCAATGTTTATAAGAGAGAGCCTACTAATATTAGTATAATCCACCAATACATTGAGGTTGTCACCATACTTGAGAATTGTCAGTGGTTTGGATTCTTTGAGAAACATAGAGGATTTGATGATGAGGTAGCCATGGATTTTTCCATGAACCTAAAAAATCATGAAGAATAAAAAAAATTAGCAACATTAAAAGGGTTAGTGATTTACATCAATGAGGATTTAATAAGAAAAAAATACAACTCTCCCTAAGGGGTTGCATGGGAGTAATGAGGAAAGGAATGAAGCAATTATTGCTAAGAGGGGACTTGCCCCGCCAAATGAACAACCTAATGAAGATGAATGGGACAATGAGATAAACTCTACCTAGTCCTTGGGATGAAGTGGCTTTCCATGCCCTCAAATATATTTCTTGTTAGGGAATACTAAGTATAATTATTCCCTATCAGTTCATATTTTCATACCAGTTGATATTACTGGCCCACCTTCCTGAAATGAGCTACCAAGTATCCCATTTTCCTCCTACAGTCCCTGAAATAAATTAGTGTTAAAGTAATGGAGGGTAAATACAACTATTTATCTCATTTTAATATGATCAAATTAATTTTCACATATGCACTAGAGGACCCACAACATTTTATTCCTTGTTTTCACTTTATACACATGTACATGAAGGAAATTTTACATGCCCAAGTATAGCTTAGTAAAACATGTAATATTACATCTAAGAAGAGAATATAGAAGGCAATATCCATCCATTTGAATTAGAAGAGGACCCCAAATTAGAATATATATGAAAGAAGAGACCTGTAGAATGTATCCTCCATTTTGAGGACACTTTCAAGCTATTGGGGGAAGAAATGTCATAGGCTTTCCAGAGAATATGTTAAGGGTTGTATGATAGCATGAAGATAATGGAGTTTCACTCTCTTGATTTATTGCAAGAAACATTATCAAGGACCCATTTGTATAAGAGAACCATCTAAACACTTGGATTTAAATGGAGATGGCTCGAGTTCAATCCACTTTTACCACTAGAGCTCCAAGAACACCAAATCCAAGAAGAAGAGTCCTTAGAGTGTGTTGTGACCAGCAACAACCCCCCTTTTTATTTAATATTAGTAATAATACTAAATAAATGGGGACCCTTAGTTAAAAAATTCAAAAAAATAAATTAGGATTTGTTTTCCTTTTCAAATAAAACTTTATATCATAAACTTAGGGAAATTCCTTAGAAAAACCTTAAGAAACACTTAAGTTTATGATAGATTTCAATAAAAAATTTCTTTAAGCAAAATAGCACATCCATCGCAAATGCTAGATATCTTTTGTAAAACTAAAACTGCGATTTTGCGATATTGCGATAACGCGGTCCCAAAAAGGCTATACAATAACATATTGGTTGTAGATCGCATAGCGCAGAAAAAAAGAAATGTTAAACGAATACTTTTTGCACTATTTACAATTTTGCGCTTTTGCGATATTTTCGATTTGCGCTATTTGCGATTTGCGCTTTTGAGCTATTTGCGATTTGCACTTTTGCACTATTTGCGATTTGTGCTTTTGTGCTATTTTCAAAATTGCGATGGTTACGTTTTGAGAAAATTGTGATTTGCGATATTGCGATATTGCGATATTGCGCAGCAAATCATAGATCACAATGTCACAGATTTATAAAAGCACGTTGTTCAAAGAAAATCCTCCCATAAATCAATATCCGTTTTTCGCTTTAATGATTGGATTAAATGAATGGATTGTCAATTAATGATAAATGAGATTTTGTTTTGATTGAAAGGTCGTTTCACGTTAAAATAATATATTTCATCCACCTTTGCATTTAAAACTATCTCATCACCTTTCTTATGCCATTACTCTCACTTAACTCGTAAAACCGCAGGCGCAAAGGAGCAAACGACTATACAAAGCATTCACAGAACATCATGGGTAAGAAAGAGAAGACTTCAAATCCTGAAAATAGAGAAATGGCTTCACTGTATGCAGACACCGCTTGCAATAAGGATGCCGATATAACCACCTGGGAAGGAATGTATAATTTGCTTGAAGAAGAAAATCCTGTGGTAATGCAAGTTGCGGCTACAGCAGGCTCAAGTAATTCATCTAAGGCAACCCTTAAAGAACTGGCTTGTTCATTTCTGCATAGGATAGCGGCAAGACCAAGAATTCTCCTGTACACAGACATGGTGAAATGGGTGCTGGGCAGCACCGATATTTCAGACAGGCAATTTAGAACTCCAAATCAAGAGCTAATCGGGTCGTTCACTACGGAAGATTTGAGGCTGATGTATCATTTTCCAGAACCTCAGGCAGCTTATAATAAACAATTCATGGAGAATTTTTCCAAAGAACATGAAAATTTGTCGGAATGCACACAGGAATGGACCAAAAGAGATGAACCGTTGAAGAAAAACAAACACGGTATGTACAGTACTGGTTCACTTACCTCTCCATATTGTTTTGCTACTGCCATGTTATGTAGGCTTTTTGGAAAGCCTGACATAAATATGATCTTGCCTGAATGGCTCCCTTTGTTGAATGCTGCTGTTAATTCTACAATTGTAGACTGGGCCAAAATCTTGTCTGATAATTTGACCACTGCTATTTTCCATTATCGGTCTAAACGAAGTGTTTCTCAGCGGATTTATCCACCTTTTTATTTATCTGCCTATGTCATGGATGCTATCTGTTTTGTTTCTAAATTCCCTGTGATGGGTTGGCAATGGACAATCCACGATCCTTTGCCTATTCATGTGTATCATAAGGAACTGTGGGAATCTAAGTTTGTCCCCCATTTTTACAAAATTTGCCATGGTATAATGTTGCCATTGTACATAACATTGCATAATAAGGATGCCCCAGAGTTATCCCCAAAAACATAGGTCGACATTCTCCCTGTCGCGAGATGGTTTGGAGAATATTTGTTCACTTATGTTAGGGTTTTTGGAAGTTCTGCTTCCCCCCATGTTTTACCCCTATATATTCCGGATAAACTTGTAGCTCGAGAGATTGCTTATCAAACCTGTGGTCAAGGAGGTTTGACAAAGGAATTAAAAGAGAAGAAGAAAGGCATTTGGCCAAAATTTCCCATAAATTGTGGAACATTTTCACTGTTTGATGTTGGCCACGCATTCAAAGAGGTAAGCAACATTACATGCTTACAACTGTTCAAGTTTTCGAGAGGTTATTTGACCCAAATAATGTTGTTAAAATTTTTACCAATGCAATCAAAGTAAGGGAATTTTCCAGGGAACAGGATCTTTTTGATGATATGTTCCAAACAAAAGGTTCATTTAAAAAAGTTTTGAATTCAGCTCAAATGCAGTTATCTCCAGAGGAATTTTTGACTTCTCAGTAGATAAATCCTCCTCCTACCAATGTACAACAACAGTCAGTCCCCATTGAATTAGACAAAGAATGGGAAAGCTTTAATCAATTGATTAATGTAGAAGGACAGAATATACAGACCCCTGTACAGACAACCAAAGTTTTGAGCACAGGAATAAGTAGCACAGTCACAGAAACTGAGCACATACCTATAACACCCTCCTCTAAAATTGTACTTAATGTAGAGGATATTCCTCCTCTAGATGTATTCTACAGCCTGAAATACAAAGCAGTAGTGAAGAAACAAAGGAAAAAGAGAAACTTAGAAGGTGCAATTGCCACTGAAGCAGAACAACTAGATGTCTTGTGGAAGGATCCTACCACAGAGCCTACTGATAATCTTTCTAAGTTATCTCAAATTACAGGGGCTTATGCTTCTGCAACTATTGACAAAGAATTTGAGATACAACTCTTATTATATGAAAAATAAGAACAGATAAAAGTTCTGCAACAACAGTTGCAACAGGGACAAGCCAATAATGAAGCACAGATGAAACTTGAAAAGTTACAGCAACAACTTCAATAAATGAAAATTGGACATCAAAAAAGTTTGGCTGATAAAGAGAAACAAATATAGATTATCCAAGATCAGCACAAAGATGATCCTAAGCTTCCAGAGTTTATTTCAGAAACTATCTCTTTAAATAATCAACTACTGCAACAAGAAGAAGTATTATGCCAAAAAATCTTGCAATGGAATTCTTTTTGCCAAGAGAGTGATAAGATCACAAATCATGTCTTAGATTTATGAAATGATTATGATTTAATTAATGAAAAGATTACTGATTATTTGGTATGGAAAAAAACAGAAGAAGGAAGAAAAGTTGGTGCACCAATTATTAATGAAAACCATAAAGAAATACTTTTCAATAACTGGGATGCACAAATCAGAAGGGCAGAGAAAGCAGTAGAGGAGGCGGCTACAGCAAAAAACAGTCTTACTGATTGTGTAAATGATAATTTGCACAAAGCTAATTTAATTTCAGAAATTGTTCCAGGATATCTCCCACAGGCACATCAACTGCAAACAGAATGGGGTCAAAAGGAAGAAGAAAGAGCAAAATCAATCCAAGGGTTGACAAGATTAAACTGGGACTCTTACTGGACATACTTAGTGAAACCACACAGTCAGCACAGTGCGCTTAATTTTATCATCAATTCTGCTGAGAAGATTGCGCCTACACTTGTCGATTCTATCTTTTCAGGACAGTTGAAATCTGAAGTCGGTCAACCACATCTTCTCAAAACAATGCTAGATGCCTGCAAGTTTAAAGATCAAGTTCATAAGTAGTTAGTTAATAGTCTTTATTTTTAGATTTAGTTTTAGTTTTAATGTATTTTTGCCTAGGAAAAGGATGATCATTTAAACCAAATCCTTAATTTTTGTAATAGACTATTTTTAGATTTAGCTAAGTAGTATTTAAACCCTTCTCATGCATTTAGAGATGGGTCCTAGATTTTAATATTTTTGACTTGGAGATTACATTTCTATACTCCACTGGCTTATATATTTTTTAAAAGGATCACATCTGGTGATTTTATGCGGAATTATCTTTAAAGTGTTGCATTTCTGTACCTTGGATTTGATTTTGCATCAGAATTACTGGATTAGAGTATCAGATTTCATTTGAAAGCTTTCAAGATGAATAAGGCATTTCTATCTGTTCACTGTTGATTTCTTTTGTCTTATGATATTCGCTTTAAAATTTTCTATCATTTACAGATATTTGTTCTCATAACGTTTCTTTATATATATCATTTTTGAGTATAATTGAAATGTTATTTTTCATAAGTACATGTAGATGATATATTATGATGAATGCAATATGCTAATACAACTCTGTTTAATTTCTTAAACAGAGTTATCTTTATTTTTTTCTGCACATTTCAATTTAAATGATAATACATTTTTATGGTTATTGTTCAAACGGAATAATCTGAAATTGTATTCACATATGATTGCCCGGGTTAGTGTTAGAATTTCTTTATCAGTATTTAGTTTAAATTAGATAGTTTTATTTCAGTCAATTTAGTCCCATTTTCATTCATCCAAATCAATCCATCACCAACCCATTAGTTATAAGGAAACTGGTCCTTTAAATCCAGTCGGAGCCACCATACCAAATGGAAAAGGAGTTGTCCTAAGGTCCCGACCGGGTGGTTTTCCCCAATGTTTGAAGCAGAGATTTTCTAGGCTTCAACAGAGTGGAAGTACATATAAGAGAATGCAGGATGATACCTAGCAGGGGTAACCACAACTAGCTCAACTTGGGAAATGAAGTAGATCGTCAGGGAAATGAGTGAACAAGATAAAATAAGAGAAGAAGAATGATTTTATCAAGGCTGAGAAACTATTCCAGTATGGTACTATGATGGGCCTTAAAAAAGGGTAAATTATCAGGCCCATCAATCCACTCCTAAGCATATAAAACTATGTTTGAACCCACCTTTTCCACTTAATGATATGTAGGGTTCTAGAATATGTCAATGTTATTTTCATATTTTATGTGTCTTAACATGTTTATTGTGCATAATATAAAGAGGTATTCAAAAAATTCCAAGAGATCCAACACTGGATAAATTTTTTGAAAATTTTCCTTGTAGCAAGAAGGTCTAAACTATGTTAGATCGGGGAATTTAATGCGCCCTCCTATTGTTGTGAGGTAGACTAGGAAAAGATCCCCTTTTCTAGGAATTTTTGGAGGGAAATGAATAACTCCTCTCAATGAGGTTGCTCCCTACTGTATGTATAAATAATAGGCTCAATTTAGCCTAGAAAGAGATAGAGAAGAAAGGAAGTAGAAATAAGAATAGGGTTTTTGTATTCACAAGCAAGTTTTGTAATTATAATGTAAAAAAAGTGTCTCGATTAATTAAAGTATTAATTTATTCTAGATCTTATATTGGTTCTCCTTCAAGGAATCTAAGCATCCTTGGGTTGGGCCCATCCTAGGACCTCTAGATCCCTCCTATATTTTTGTTGGTGTTATACTTTACATTTTTTCATTTCCTATCATTTCTTAAAGTTAAATTTTCATATTTTCTTGTGTATGGTTAAGTAGGAGGTTATTTGAAAATTTATGCCTTAGAAGTTGATTATGTAGATATTAGCAATTTTAACATTTACTAGTGCAATTTCAAGACTCTCTCTATTTTATTTATCTTGTTTTTATAGATTTTGTTGTTCAATGTTTTACTGTGTAACTTTTTTTACAACTACTAGAAACACATAAGAATAAGACTGAATCACGTTTCTTTGAGCTTTGATCAATTGAATTTTATCATTTCCATAGATTTTCCTCATCTTAGATTCATGCTCTATCTAGTTCACATGCTCACTCAACTTCCCCTTATAGCAAAAAAGAGACTCATTTAATAGCCTAAAACTAGCCATATTTTCTTACTTAGATTTGAAATAAACACTTGGGTTGACCTCCGTGATGTATAAAAGACCTCTAGGACATTGATGATGAAACCTAGAAGTATAGAAACCTCAGAAGTTTTTTCATAGATGCCTTTGTCAATTATTGTATGAATATTATTTTTCTGCAATTTAGGGTTTTCATTCATATTTCTTCATTTCTATAAAGTGTGCTTGATGTATTTCCAACAAATTTTATTTTTATCCATTTTAGGTAACATAGATTTGTGTGTCATTTCATTTTCTACAATTCATTTATGCAAGTCTACTTTCCTATATCATAACTTATTTATAAATTTAACTTTGGTTTTTATGCATTCAAACTTCATTTCAATACTTTTCGCAATCATAAAAATTGACACGAGAAGAAGATATTTCCTATCGCACATATAGTTCCAACTACTCTTATGTGTTTATGAACCCTGAGTTGATAATTAAATTTGATACCTTTGGGAGTTTCAAAATTTGTGTTGCAATACTAAGGATCATCAATAACTTGTACAAATGTGTGTAGCCACCATCTCTTTGTATTCAGATATAGATACCACCATTCTAGCTACTTTTTGTTCTATAGTATTCTGGATTTTATTTATTAATATAAGTTAGGGTTTCACCACATTATTTTAATGTATGTTATATTTATATGTGTGTGATCCTTTTATTTTCTTGCATTTCATTTCATTCCTTATATGGCCTAGATCAATGGTATTATATAAATCTTCTTATTTTTTCTCATTGCATGTCCTTGACGAGGTTAGGGTATAAAGAGTAGGGTCTCAAGCTAGTTTGACTTAGGAATGATTTCTCTCACACACCCAAGTGGCTTCCAATGGTAAAATAAAAGAGAGATGAAAAATTAGGTCATCTTATTATTCAAGGAAGCACTTGCGTGAAAAGGGAATGAAATGATGGAAAATTTATCCCAGATCCTCCAATAGTGGTTGATGAACCTTCAACAAGAAAAAAAATTGGACATGCAATACCCTTCAAGGTACAAGTTAAATTTGATATCCCCTCATTTGAACACCAAATATATGCAAACACCTTGAAGAAATGGTTAAATCGTTTTCCAAGATTTTTCTTACAATTAGAAGAACACATTTGCGCTATTGAAAGTCCTTCCCCATGTCAAACATTGGTGGTAATGTTAGTGGAAGAGATACAATGAAGATGATTTTGCAATAATAAATGTATGGCTAACTTTAGAAACTTTTTTTTATTCCATTAAGTAGTAATTCTACCCTTTAGGGAACTATAATGACCAAAACATGAGATGGAAAACTCTTTCACAGGAGAGAGACCATATGGTGTTACAGTACACTATTAATTTCCATTCCTTGTGCTCAAGGCTAGGTATTAGAGACTATGAGTGGCACCTAGTCTTGAAGTACTATAGTATCCTACATAGGTACATCTAAATGTAGATGTATTTCTTAGAAAACCCCTCATTTGGAGCCACTTATTGATGTTGTCAAAATCGAGAAGAAAATCAAGCAGCTAAATATGTGGGAGTTTGGGCCTATAAATATACCACAATAGAAGCCTAAAAAAGGAAACCATAATTTATAGAACAAGGGAAAAAAAAAAAGATTTAACCTCAATCCAACCAACCCAGGCTACAAGAAAAGAACGGTGACGGGAAATAAAAAATTGACATTGGAAAGTGGCGTCAGTTCCATAAAATCACCAAGCACACCACAATTGAATGTCACTTGAAAAATTCATTATTAGTAGAGCTTAAATAAAATGAAATGGATTGTGCTCTAATTACGATTTAGAAAAAGGAAAAGGGAAGTATATAATTAATGCATAATCTAGTTCTGCCATCGTGACCACAAAGATCCAACCAGATGAGTAAAAGGAGCTTTTAGAGTGGAAGTGCTTCTTCCACTCATAGATGTGGGTGAAGGGGACCCCACTCCATTTCATCATTCATAGTGGGAGTAAAAAGAACCTAATATAAGTTTATTTCATCAATATATTGGATTTTTTGACAATTCCACACCCCAACCATACACCATTGGTTGGTTGAGCCATGCAAGAGACATCCATGTCAACCAATAGTGTCTCCTATCCTATGGCATAAACACTTTAAAGATGAAGTATTGTGTGATGTTGTACCACTTGAACTTTGTGATGTTATTTTAGGATAACATTATATGTGGACATTTCATGTCTTTGATGAATCTCATCCTCGTAGTGTCATTGTTATTATAAAAGGTCATCCATACAGGATACCATAGTTACTCCCAATAGCTAAAATTCCCTTGATCTTAGAAAAACAATGCCAAAAGGTAATATCTCAGACTACAATTTTTTTTCTCTTTATGGTTTTAATATAAGGTGAAAGGAAGGTCACTAAAATCATAACAATGTCTAAATTAGGCCTCTCTACTCAAAATAATCAAGTAGACAAGATTGTAGAAACATACAAAGATATCTTTGCTCCACCTGTGGGGTTCACTCTACACTACCATGTCAAACACTCAATTGACTTGATACCTAGTAATCATTTACCTAATGTCCCAATATATAGGAACTCTCTCTTAGAGAATGAGCAAATAAAATGTTAATTTAATTATCTCATTCAAAAGGGCCTTCTTCGACTAAGATCCTCACCTTGCAGGAGTTCAATAGTGTTGGTCTAGAAGAAGGATGGGACATGAAGACTCGTTATTGACTATTGAACCGTAAAAAAAATAATTTCAAGAATAGATACATGATCCCCTGGATTAATGCTATTCTTGAACATCTTAAGGGTTCCAATTTATTTAGTAATATTGATCTAGAGTCAAGTTACCATGAAGTTCTAATTGAATAAACTAATGTATGGAAAACAGCATTCAAATCTAATGAAGGATTTTTCGAGTGGTTGGTTATTCCCTTTATCTTGACTAATGTTCTATAAATGTTAATTATTATTATGGGTGATATCTTATGGACATTAACAAACTCTTTTGTGGTTTTATACTTGGATGAAATCCTCATATTCAGTAAAACCTAGGTGTAGTACTTGTAATATATTTTGCGGGACTTTAGCACCATACGACAGCACATGTTTTATGCCAATCTAGAGAAATTATCATTTGGCATGCAGAGGATTCAATACTTGGACTAAATTGTGGATTAAGGGCATCGAAATTAGTGTCACATACTTCCTTAGTCAGCCCCTTGTTGTGGCGTCAACCACAATTCTTAAATCTTGTTTGTATGAGACATCTAAGTGGCCATAATTATGCAACAATGACTAAATTTTGTTTCTGCATACCAGATGTTGATGGAAGGCATGAAATTTCTAGATCTCCACCTCCATGATGCACTCTTGTTCTACCTAGGCCAAATTTGTGTTCCTTCAACTGAGCATGCTAAGATGATTTTGGAGGCACAATACATTCGAGTGGAAGGTCACT
Organism: Pinus albicaulis; assembly: GCA_034641835.2. Classification (NCBI taxonomy): domain Eukaryota; kingdom Viridiplantae; phylum Streptophyta; class Pinopsida; order Pinales; family Pinaceae; genus Pinus; species Pinus albicaulis. The sequence continues at coordinate 491,899,916 of CM076580.1, read as the reverse complement.
TGGTGTGGAGAAGAAAGTAGTAATTCAATAATATTTATACTGGCCAAAGTTTTCATAGGATTTCCAATAGTATATCATATCATGCCCTACCCATTCCATTGAGAAAATAACCATCAAGAACCATGGGTTGTGCACACATCTACCTACCCCAAAAAAACCCTAAGTCAATATATTTGGATTATATGTTAGGTTTTCCATGCACCAAGCGTGGTAATGATTGTGTGTTTGTGGTTGCTTCCTAGTTATTTATGATGGCCATTATGGCACCCTGCAAGAAGAGTATCACAACTGATTCCATTGTGAAACTCTTATTTTAGCATGTTTGGTTTCATTTTGGGATACCTTGAACCATTATTTGAGATAGGGATAATAGGTTCCTCAACACCTTTTGGTCCAACCTATGTTACCTCATGGATGCCAAGTTGACCAAATCAACTACCTTTCATCCCCAAGTATATGGACAAGAAAAAGTGGTCAACATGATGATTGTGAATATATTTCACATGTAAAAATCCAAGCACCTATGTAAATGGGATGAAATTCTTCCATTGTTTAGAATATATATAACTAAGCCCTCCATAGCTCTATTGGCCTCATATCTTTTCAAGTCTATCTACCATTCCGACCATTGGCCTAAATTGATGTAGCCATGCCCATTGAATCTACACCAATATAATCCTCCCATGCCCAAGTCAAGACAAATAGGTCATCCAATTTTTCTTAGTGGATCCAACATGTCAAACAACAGGTCCATGATATCCTATAGAAAAACAATGCCAAGTATAAGAAAAGACATGACCAACATAAAGTTCCACATAAGTTTTAGGTTGGTAATAAGGTGTGGTTACATTTAAAAAAGGAGCACCTCACAAGACCCAATTAGAATCTCATACCACTTTGATATGGGCCTTACACAATCACAAAGGAAATGGGTGACAACACTTTTGAATTGAGCATTCTGCCTTTTCCTTGGCCTCCACCCAGTGTTTAATGTGGAGTTTCTTTGGCCATAATTTCCACCTCTATTGGAAACCTCAGTGGTAGCTAGGAAATTCCCCCCCCCCCCCATAGAACTCAATCCTAACTACATTAAACATACTACAATAGATCATATCATGGAAACTAATACAAATGATACCCTCCAATAATGCATAAAACTCTAACTAGTTGTGAAAGAAAGGAAAATTCGTCACCAAGGAAAGAGGTTCACCAAGAGCCAAATTCAGTATAATTTCCCTCAATTTGATGGGATAAATCACTGTAATAGAGGAATTTTCTTCTAAGGGGGGAGGACTAATCAAGGTGGATTTCAGTGGCCATACACCTACTCCACTTGCTCAAATAATTTTGGAAGTTTTTCTATAGGTTTTTTGTTCCTAAACTTTAGGGGTCATTTTGAGGCCCTAAATGAAATTTTTTTGAAATGGTGGGGGCATAGGCAATAGCCACCAACTCTATCTTGAGACTTGATAAGAATTTGTAATTCTCAGTTACATTTTCCCAACAAGTTACCCACTGCGCCAAACAAATATTATATGCAAAAGTTATGACCCTGGGAAGTTGATGTACCAACTAACCCCATCATAAGCCACAAACCTTTTGGATTTTCATATTCTATGGTTGTTGTTTTAGACCTCTATATTTCTTTATTTATGTTAAAATTTCATTCCCTTGGCCTCTCTTAATAACTTGGAGGAATGTGCATAGTCGTCGTCTCTTTCTGTTTAGAGGTAGTTACCACCATTCTAACCAATCAGTGTTCTATAGTATTTTGAATTTAATTTATTAATATAATTTGGGTTGTCACCAAATTATTTAAATACCTACTATATTTCTCTGTGTTTTTTCCATTTATTTTCTTTCATTTCATTTCATCCATTGCATGACCCGGATCACCAAAGGTTGTGCTTATAGGGGCACTTGCACCTAGAGGATATTTTGAATAGATACTGGAAACGTTATTTTCTTTGGAATGTGTACATTATAATCCTCATTTCATACCTTTTTTAGTTTCCTTATAGTGTCTTAATACCCCTCTATCATAGAGTTTTTGGAAGGCCCACTATCTTTTAAGTGGAATAACATTATGTCATTTAGGATTTGATGTAAAAAACCCCCCAGGAAAAAAAATTGGATTGTTTCAAACATTAAAATATCATATAAGGTAATTAACTCTTTATTTTTGTCTTTATTTTATGTATTGATAAATTGGTTTTCCTCCTTGATATCCACCTCATTATTCATATCCCCATTTAACCACCATAGGGGACCACTTACCACCTTATTTCTTTGGGTGCCTTCGAGGCATCCCAAATTTTTTGGGATCAGTGCCAAGACTTGTAGCATCACCTAACTCAACTTCCCCTCAAAAATCACCTCTCTATTGAACTTTGTTAAGATATTTCCTCCTTGGTGCCACTTTTTGTAATATCCCAATAACTAGAATTTTCTACAACAATAAGAATACCTTAAGGTATTCAAAAGTTGGAGAAAAGAAAGTAATCAACTCATGTAATATGTTTGAACACATAACTATCATAATAACAATCACAACAACAAACTATGCACTTATACAGTTCACCAAGTGGGGAAAGGCAGCTATTTTTGCCTCAAAAACGCTATTTTCTGAATATTCAGTTAAAACAGTTGAAAATAATGGTTGTGTACCTTATAATGGACAATATAGGACATGAATGAAAAATATTTTGAGAAAAAAATTCCTTTAGCTTAGTTAAACAGGCCTCCCATGCTCAAGACAACTTAAAATTGCCAAAACCCCAAGACTACCAAAATGCCAGAGTAGCTACACAAGTGACTCTACATTATAAAGAGAGGTTAACTAAGAAAATAGATAGATATGACTAATAATGTTATTATAATACTCAATGATGTATAAAATCAAATATCTAATCTCTTTTACACAAATCCAAGAAGATCCAGGAAGGATTTCTTGACAAAAGAGATATACAAGAGAAGATGTTGCAAAATATATGGCTGAATAATATTGTATGGTTGAAGCTCTTCAATATATGGCTGAAAATGAAAATAAATGGCTGTATATGCTCCCTCTAGCTTTCCCAAAGAAAGGTTGATCCTCCTCTTGGGAAACTAGCTCCTCAAAATGGGGTTTCAACCCCTTCCACTGCACACCTTAAGAAATAACACAGATTTATGAAGGGAATACATTTTTTCTGAAGGTAGATGCTTGGCCCAACACTAGGTAGTGTAAAATTCAGATCAGAAACCTCCTCTTATATTTCTTGAACAAGATCTCCAAGAAAGAGTAGGGAATCCCCACCCAGGTAAACCCTTGCACTAAGCAGTGCAACAACTTAGCTAAACAGCTAGGTTTGTAGGAATTCTAAGTAGACCTCATGAAAATATAATCTCAATATTTCCATATTCTTGCCATCTCCTTCATTATATAATTGATGAGCTCCTTCACCAAGGGTCCCACCCACTATGAGGTTGCTTCCATGCAAAGGCTCCTCCACAAAAAATGTGTTGTCCAACAAGATGGTTCAATGCATCTAGACATTTTTGTTGGCTTGGTCAACCTTGAATGATTCTTCATGCCTTGTCCCTTTTCATACTGAAGGTTCCTTCATTTTATCTAGCTGGATTTGATCCCTATTCTCATTGAGCTGGCTTTTTATTCATATTTGAGCAAATTATGAGTCTCCTTGCTCATTTATTCATCAATCTAATTTTTAAGAGAAAAATTAATATTCCCATTAGCTGAAGCTAATTTTAGGAATATTACATTCTCCCCCTCCCAAATGTTGCTTGTCCTCAAGCAACTGCAAGGGTGCTGCAAAATCTCCCCTCTTCCTCTTGTGGCCCTCTCATCCCATAGTCTCCTCCATTGCTTCAAAATTTCAGCAAAAATTCCATCTCCCAATGGCTCCTCCCAAGTTTGCAAGTCGGCCTTTGGTGAATAAACCCAATGGCTCTCATCATGAAAGAATGGAGGGTTGTTATGGAAACCTTCTTGCTAATCCATGGCCTTCTCAAGAAAGAAGTGGTGACAATCATGGGGAATTTCATCATCAATGGGGGTCTCCTTCCTCCATGCTATCATCCAAATAAAATGAATCACCCTCCAGCTTGGTAACTCATAAAAAATCTCCTCCCAATTTCTCATGAGAGGCATGCCCCAAGTGATCCAACAAAACATATGGTCCACATCATAAAGAAACAAGTGATATGCAATGGTGGCCATATAGTTCCTCATGCTCCCCTTGGAACATGTAGTGCAGAAAATGTGGGGACTCTCTTCCCCCAAAGACACACCCAAAAAATGTGTCTTCACTCCAACCATTTCCCCAACAAAATTAAGAACATATTTAGCATGTGGGATCATAAGTAAGATCATGCTAGTTTCCATATACAATAAGGGAGAAGGACAATGGTCCCTCATGTGCAACCAATGCAGTTTTCCTCCTAACTACCATAGGATATGATATGAAAAGCACTCTCCCCAACACTTGCTTGCTGCCCCATCCTCCTTGCATGCTTGGAGAAGGTGTATGATGGTTGGTGTTAAGGAACCACGCCATGAAGAGTACATCATCTCTCCAAGATCTCCCAAAGCATGGCCAACATCACCATTGTTCATGGCCCAAAGTGGCTTATGAAGCCCATTAGCAAAAGTGCCCCCTCTTGGAACCAAGAACTGTACATGAGTGATAAGAAGATACAAGTATATAATGAATACATCATGAGATTTAGCAATACAATGTGTTTCATACACTTGTCTAAAATCAGCAAGGTAGCTCAAGGATGAGCTCCCTCTCACACTCAATAAATAAGGAGGTGATAATGATAACTCTTCCCAAGAGCTATGTCCCTCCTCAACCAGCAAATGATCCATGCACTTACTCATATGAGAGTGCATCTCCTCTCTGAAATTTTCCCACATGAATCCATATAATACAGTATGACATGTTTTAATGAAACTAGTGGGATTCGAAAGCAAGACCTCATAGGTTGTGTTAAGTAGTTTTTTCTTGACATTGGAATCTCTAGTTAAGTAGATCTGATCATGAACATAAATGATTCCATTAACTACTTTGTACTTTCCATCCATTTCTTTCCCATCAAGAACCTTACATGTGAATAGGTCCTTAGAATATTCCATCAAGAGTTGAGACTCCCAATAAGGGTCTAGGCTTCCCAACATTGACAGCATTGTATAAATCTGAAATGATGCTTTTGTCATATGATGGCTCTCCACCTTGACATGATTGATGTAAAAGTCACATGTTGGATTATTCCCAACCTTCCATTGCTGCCCTTCTTGCAGCTGATCTTGCTCAAGACAGGATTGAAGTTTAGGAAAGTCACCCTTCCCTTGAAAGGTTCTCTTTCTCAAAAACCTCCATCTCTTTGCTCCTGAATGCAAAAATGAAATTATTTTTTTGTTATGTTCAGAAATATTCATTATATATTGGAGTATCCTTTGCTTCCCCAAAGCTATGGAGTAGCCTCTTGATACTATTATCATATTAGCACAAATTTCTGAATCTATTCTCTCCAACGCAAATAGATGAATGGAAGAAAACAAGGTCAATTTTAGAAGTTTGCCTAGCCTTCCATCAATGGTTTTCAGTGCTGCAGTGGCCCCTTCCGAGGTTCCCTCTTTAAAAAAATAGGTTTCTGCTACATATAGTTGAGAGAACACTTTAATTTCCCTCCAATTAGGAGGTCTTCTTGTTGGAATGCCTCCTTGAAGAAAGGCCTCAAGGCATAGAGTAGGATGTGAATGTAGGTGGACAGATTTGCCCCTACCTTTGTTGCATGGATTCTCTTGCCTTATTTTTTATTTCAATATTTGAAATAGAGAAGGGTACATTCTTTTCATCCTGTGATGTCATTCCTCCTCTCTTCCTCCTTCTATCTTCAAGATCTCATCATTTGGCAATGAAGGTACATGCTGCTCATTTTTTTTGCCAAGAGCTCTATGTGTGAGATATTTTGGAACTCCTTGCAAGAGTGCAAGAGTTTCTTTCCTTGGAGCAAGTGCTCCATCCTCTTCTTCATGAGGTACTTGAGGTGCCCTTTTCATGACTGCGTTATTCTCCCCTACCTTCCCTTTCTCCTCTTCAATGGTTGAAGTTGCCTTATCTTCAACAAGAAACCTCAAATCTTGGTCTTCTTTTGAAGAGGGAATCTTCATGTATTTTATTTGAGAATAAATCCATTTATCCAAAGGAGATATTTCCCTTGACAAAGAATCAAAAAAACTCACCTCCTCTTCACTGGTTTTCAGAAATGGAGTAGGATTTATAGACCCTCCCAACTCATGCAAAATTTTTGTTTAATGTGGTTCAATAGTTGCAATAGAAGATGTTTCACATGCAATATCATCAAACCTCTCTACTAATATTTTAATTAACTTCACATAAGTAGATGTATTTTAATTATTTAAGGAAAATGATTCAAACAACCCCCAAGCATAGGCCTTACCCTCAAAATGCAGCGCTGCTACTTTGATGGTCTGAAATTCTAAAACTTGATGTTGCTGCACAAAGGTGTTTAGCTCCTTCACCCAAGCCCTAGCTGGACATAGAGGTGATCCATCAAAAGTGGATAGAAAGAATCTACCCTCACCTTTCTTCTTTCTCTTTGTGCTCTTTTCCTCCTTCACTTGCAAAACCCTTGGAAGTTCAAGTGATATTTGAACTCCTCAGATTGGGCTTCATATTCCTACAAATAATCACCAAGAGTATCTCTCTTTGGCACATCTCCTTTCTTCCTCTTCATGAAGAAATTACTAATAGCACATGATAGTTCTGATCATATGGCTGAGTGCTCATATCCAGAAGATGAGGACTTAGAATCTTCCTCTTGTATAGATTTTTTTGAGGGATCTTCATGTGTTTCCCTCCTCATTTCTTTGATGCCCTTGCTTTTGCCCTGCAGGATTGTCAAGAGAATTTTTGAGAACCTCCTTTCTCTAGACAACAAGGGTTTTCTCTGATTTCTTCTAGAAATATCCTCCTCCCCGTGAGAAGACTCCATAATTCTTGGGCTCACAGGCTGAGCCAAGATTGTTGCTATGATACCATTGTAATATCCCAAAACTGGAATTTTCTACAACAATAAGAATACCTTAAGGTATTCCAAAGTTGGAGAAAAGAAAGTAATAAAATCATGTAATGTGTTTGAACACATAAATATCATAATAACAATCACAGAAACAAACTATGCACTTATATAGTTCACCAAGTGGGGAAAGGCAGCTATTTTTGCCTCAAAAATGCTATTTTCTGAATATTTAGTTAAAATAGTTGAAAATAATGGTTGTGTCCCTTATAATGGACAATATAGGACATGCATGAAAAATATTTTCAGAAAAAAATGCCTTTAGCTTAGTTAAACAGTCCTCCCATGCTCAAGACAACTTAAAATTTCCAAAACCCTAAGACTGCCAAAATGTCGGAGTAGCTACACAAGTGACTGCACAGTATAAAGAGAGTTTAACTCATAAAATAGAGAAATATGACTGAAAATTTTATTAGAATACTCAATTATGTACAAAATTAGATATCTAATCTCTTTTACACAAATCCAAGAAGATCTGGCAAGGATTTATTTAGAGAAGAGATATACAAGAGAAGTTACCGCAAAATTTGTGGCTGAATAACGCTGTATGGCTGAAGCTCTGCAATATATGGCTGAAAATGAAAAGAAATGGCTATATATTCTCCCTCTAGCTTTCCCAAAGAAAGGTTGATCCTCCTCTTGGGAAACTAGCTTTTCGAAATGGGGTTTCAACCCTTTCCACTACACACCTTAAGAAATAACGCAGTTTTCTGAAGGGACTATGTTTTTGTTGAAGGTAGATTCTTGGCCCAACACTAGGTAGTATAAAATTCAGATCAGAAACCTACTCTTAGATTTCTTGAACAAGATCTCCAAGAAAGAGTAGGGAATCCCCACTCGGGTAAACCCTTGCACTAAGCAGTGTAGCAACTTAGCTAAACAGCTAAGTATGCAGGAATTCTAAGTAGAACTCATGAAAATATAATCTCAATATGTCCATATTCTTGCCATATCCTTCATTATATAATTGATGAGCTCCTTCACCAAGGGTCCCACCCACTATGAGGTTGCTTCCATGCAAAGGCTCCTCCACAAAAACAACGTTGTCCAATAAGATGGTTCAATGCATCTAGACAGTTTTGTTGACTTGGTCAACCTTGAATGATTCTTCATGCCTTGTCTCTTTTCATACTCAAGGTGCCTTCATTTTATGTAGATAGATTTGATCCCTATTCTCATTGAGCTGGCTTTTTATTCATATTTGAGCAAATTATGAGTCTCCTTGCTCATTTATTCATCAATATAAGTTTTAAGAGAAAAATTAATATTCCCATTAGCTAAAGCTAATTTTAGGAATATTACACTTTTTTTAGGAACCTCATTACCTCAAAGTAGCCCTTCATCTCACACAAGTTACATAAGTATGGGTACCCCTTCATCCAATCTTCCATGTATCACTTCACTTTGAATCTCCTTGATCTTTGAAGTTTAAAAATTACCCCATATCTCATGATGCTACATGGAAGAGCACACCTACAAAATTTCCTTCATATATACCAAAGTTTGAAGGGAAACTTATAGAATATCATGAAAACCATGTGATGACCTTTCATTTATGGTGTTCTTCAAATTGTATCACTAACAACTTAGTTTGACTGAGGCTCTTTTATTGAACCCCCACTGTCACCTTGACAGGATGGTACATTAGTTAGATGGAGGGATCCCAAAACACATTTGACTCCTTAGAGAAGTCGTTCTTAAGATTTTTCAAAATCCTTGTTCATCATGATATAGTATTAGAAATATTTTCTTAGTTTCAACATACATATTCCACTCACATTTTGGACCATATCCACAAGTGGAAGAGAAATCATAACACATAAAAAATTGAAGTTCCCAAATAAATTATCTCATATTTTTCCCTCAAGTCCCTCTTGCCTGTAACAGAAAAGGATGTTTCTACCACCAAGCCACATAATGAGGAAGAATCCATAAGAAAATATCAATAGTTTGAGATTATTTATGCATAATCAGGGTACTTTTATATGGTAATCTCAAATTCTCCATGACCTAAACATTTCAACAAATAAATTTGAGGGAATAAAATTCTATGGAAAACCAAATTAGGTACATTATATAATAGCATCACCATCAAGGGAACTAAGTTCCCTATCAAAAAAATTCATATGGACTGCCTCCATCATTTCCCCAAGTAGGTGAGATGCTATCATTCCCCTAAACCACCATATTTCCATTTCCAATGTCAACAAAAAAATAACCCCCCACATTTTGAACATAATGTAGGGGTGAAATTTGTTCAATTTTCTTTCCCCCAAAGATAATAGGAAATTAAAAAAATTAATAGTTGAAACGGTTACAATAATGGGAAGAAAAAATGAAAGAACAAACAAAAGTGAAATGAGGCACTCGGTATTATCCTACAACAACAAAACATGCAAGGGTAGGGAAATGCCCCTAATTAGAACCAAAATTTTAAGCAAGGCCCAAAAAAGAAACAAGGAAATAATATTTTTTTGTGGACTAATTCTCCTTGTGATATCTATGGGGAGTATGGAAATTACACCCATCGTTTCCCCCAAATTACCAAGTTCAAACACATGAAGGAGGCTATGGGAGACAATACTAGCCAATTAGGAGGTAATTAACAAGCTACACTACTACAAAACCTTTAATTAAAAAAAGGGTAGTAGCTGAACAATAGGAAGATGGTTCCAAACATTACAACAATTTCATAGTTGGAAACACCCAAGATATTTTTATTAGTATGGAATTTACATGAATGCAATAGATTGATCCAGATTTATGCAGAAATGCAATAGAATAAACACATAACCATAAATACAGAGATGCAGTGGAAATGATGCGTCATTTCATTAATAACAGAAATATGCTTACAAACATAATGGAAATAAAATAGCTAGGGTGCTGGTAGCGAATCTCTGAGAAGAGATGTGATGGCTACAGACCTCTGAACTGAGTTACAATGAGGCTTGAGGGCCTATTTATTATTGAGAAACAATGTAGAATCCGAAACGTCCAAAAACCTAACAGTAGGAGATGAGGCGCCAAAACTGTGGGCGCCCGTTTGGGTAAATTGGTGGTTCAACTTCCCGGGGGTGTAACTTTGGCACCCGATCTCCATTTAATGCGCTCAATAGCTCATTAGAAATATCTATCTGAGGACTACAACTTTCGGGCTGAATTTGATGATCAAATTTTCTGGTAAAACGATACCCAAAAACGCGTTTAGCCTCTGAAACGTCTAAGTTCAGTTTCGAAAAACTCGTTAAAAATAGTAAGTTTTGTTGCAACTTGAAAACTGAAAGAACTGATGATGGGGGTTCAAATGGAATAGGTGGGTGGCCACCAATATCCACCCGGATCATTAAGCCCCCAAAACGGCTCCGAGAGTGGAGGACCCGAAAACCTGCTAAAAATAGTAAGTTGTGCTGAATGTGAAAAGCTGCAAGAATTGATGGTGCTGGTCCAAATGGAATAGGTGGGTGGCCACCAATATCCACCTGGATCATAGATATCCTACTGAAAACACATTATCGAGACTATGGCTCTCCTCCCTGTTAGTTCCAGTCTTCACAGCCTGTCACCAGAGATCAACATGAGCTCTTACTATGTCTGGTTTTGTTAGATGTTTTGCACATGATGTTCAACACAAAACATGTCACAAGTGTTTCCATCATAAGAATCTCAGAAAATTCTTTCCAATGGTATATCACACTCCCATACCGGCTCCTGGATTAGAAGATATGATCGAAACGAATGAGTGATTCTTGGTTATGCATGTTTTGAGGTCAGTTGCCGCACACAATGACAAGTTTATTACAAAATAATTTTGTGAAATAATGGTAAGGAATTTTTCAAAATTGAAAGAGGTTTTTGTTCACAACCTACCAAATAACAAAAACCTCCTTCAGTTTATGCACAGGTGCTACTATGTCGGAGATATACAGTGATATTTGGAGCCTACATTAAACAAAGCAAATTTTTCATATTGTTTACTGTTTTAGTAATTTTAGTGCGGAGCCATTTTACAATAGATGGAAAGTAATTTTTAAAAACCCAAGGATTTTTTTGTTAAAACAAATCCATATAACAAAAACCTCTTTCAGGTTATTCATAGGTTTCACGAATTTGGATATGTGACTAGATCTCTACAGTTCATTTTCACATATTTGAATTTTTAATGATTTTCTGTTTTAGAGATGCTTTTGTGGAACATATTTCGAGCAACTGGAAACGAATTTTCCAAATTTGAGAGAGGGTTTTCTCCTAACTGACCTTATCTACAAAAACCTCTTTCCATTTTGTAACAGGTGCTATGGTTTAGGAGATACGAGTTCATCTTCAACACCTATTTTCAAAAATTCGGCCCAAGTTTAATGTAACTGATTCTATTTTGAAGAAAATGGTTGAGCTCAATTCCCTTAGTACAAGGATGAGAAAATGTATATATTTTATGAATTTCATAGTGTAGGGGTTAGATTTTTGGCAGAGAGTTGGACACTTGGGATTGCTTGGCACTTCATTGTACATTTCATCTCTGCACTTTTGGCAAAGGAATAGACCAGGGTTTGCAGCACTCTTTGGGATCCATGTGGCTCTATGTTTTGATGGTGTTTTTCTCTATGTAATTGTAAGTTCACTGATTTTTATGTGTATCATTTTCCCTTCTCTTTTCTTCTTAAATTAAAAAAATCAGTGTTAAAGGTGGAACTCATTATCTTTCTTTGCTCTGCCTTCAATTTGTTTAATTTTCCATGTTTTCATCTATTTGAGGAGGACTCTTGAGACCCTCTTGCCCTCTTCAGCTCCTCACCAGTCTGATCCATCCATTAATTCAATTTAAAGCATCAAAAAAATTTCCTTCCTTACCCCAATCAAAACTCTGCAAAAACTAGGCCTTATCCCCGGATCCAAAACTGCCTTTCCCTTTGTTTCCAACAAAAACCCCCAAAATAAAATCAAACTCTTTTATATGTATACCTAGCCTAAAATTAGCCTTTATTTTAATTCTTCTCAAGCCTCACTGATTATTTTTGCTGAGATTGACCCGGAGAGAGCCCTCTCCTGATCTGGTAGGGCTAGCTACTAGATTAAGCATGGTTTGATGTTACCCTAGACTCTGCCTTCCTTCAGCCTGAGGTAGATTTAAGCTATAACATAGTGGCGACCATACTGGGGAAGAAAAGTTTGTTGTTTTCTTTATAAACTACAGACAGAGCCTGAAGTTAGCTAGGTAGTCTTAGAAACGCTCTTGCTTTGCATTAGCGAAAGTAGATGAATGCTGCTTCAGTCAATCTCTGGTCTAGTTTATGAACTGAACATCTGGTTTCCTCAATAAAATGTAATCAAGTTCAGATATGATTGCTAATGGTGGACAACAGTCAGACACGTATGAAGGCTGAAACATTCTCCTGGCGACTCCAAATCAATCCAGAGATTCCAGTGCTCATTGATCCATTCATGCACTAAAATAAAATGGCAGGGTATGTGGCAGACCCTGCGCTTTGTGAAATTTTAAAAGAAGTTAAAGATCAGTTAGTGGATATTGAAATTGATGAAGTATTTTTCATTGTCGTACTTCAATTTTTGAGATCGCCGAAGTTTCCTGCTAAAGCTAAAACTAGCTTCTTTGAGTTAGTTTTTGAAAAATTTGAGAAGGAGATTCAGTATTTAAATGATCATATCCATTCATATAAATTCCAAGATCCCAAAAAGTTCTTGGAAACTCTCCCTCCTTCAAAACAAGAAACAATAGTTCCGCCTGTGGATATTTGCATTGATAGTTTGCAGCTGGAAGCATGTATTGAGGATTTGGGGCAGCAAACAGAGTCTGGTTTTTTTTTATCCTATTGCAACGTACATGGAAATTCTTTTCAGTTTGAATGATAGATCAAATTGTCTTTTACATAGCCAGACTCCTTTTGTGCATGTATGGCTGTCAGCATTTCCAGTTGTGTCCTGGTTCAAGCACTTCCAAGTAGCATCATTGTCACAGTTACTTGATTGGTTGGTTTGGCATTACGAAATTACTTGATCTATCAATTTTGCTGCAAATTAGGGTAGGTTTGTGCATAAATAAGCTTCCCAAGGTAGCAGTTCAGCTTCTAGTATTGGTTTATGTACATATTGCAGTATGTATATGTTTTGGATTGGTATGAGTTGTTTTGGGTTTGTAGTTTTTGACTCCATTACCCAATGGATGAAGGCACTTGTCTGCTCTCCCAAAGATCTGTTGTTCTTGGCACCTCCAAGGAGCTACCATCCCCATTGGAGCCGATGTTAGTTCCAGTCTTCGCAGCTTGTCACCAGAGATCAACATGAGCTCTTACTATGTCTAGTTTTGTTAGATGTTTTGCACATGATATTCAACACAAAACATGTCACAAGAATTTCCATCAAAAGAAGCTCGGAAAAATATTTCCAACAGTATATCACACTCCCGTAACCGGCTCCCGGATTAAAAGATATGATCGAAATGAATGAGTGATTCTTGGTTATGCATGTTTTGAGGTCAGTTGCTGCACACAATGACAAGTTTAGTACAAAATCAGTTTGTGAAATAATGGTAAGGAATTTTTCAAAAGTGAAAGAGGTTTTTGTTCATTACATACCAAATAAGAAAAACATCCTTTAATTTATGCACAGGTGCTACTATGTGGGAGATATACAGTGATATTTGGAGCCTACATTAAAACAAAGCAAATTTTTCATATTTTTTACTGTTTTAGTCATTTTAGTGCGGAGCCATTTTACAACAGATAGAAAGTAACTTTTAAAAACCCAAGGATTTTTTTGTTAACCACAAGCCATACAACAAAAACCTCTTTCAGTTTATTCACGGGTGTCACGAATTGGGATATGTGACTAGATCTTTACAGCTCATTTTCACAGATTTGAATTTTTAATGATTTTCTGTTTTAGAGATGATTTTGTGGAACAGATTGAAAGCAACTGGAAACACATTTTCCAAATTTGAGAGATTTTTTTGTCCAAAATGACCTTATATACAAAAACCTCTTTCAATTTTGTAACAAGTGCTATGGTTTAGGAGATACGAGTTCATCTTCAACACCTATTTTCAGAAATTCGGCCCAAGTTTAATGTAACTGATTCTATTTTGAAGAAAATGGTTGAGCTCAATTCCCTTAGTACAAGGATGAGAAAATGTATATATTTTATGAATTTCATAGTGTAGGGGTTGGATTTTTGGCAGATATTTGGACACTTGGGATTGCTTGGCACTTCATTGTACATTTCATCTCTGCACTTTTGGCAAAGGAATAGACCAGGGTTTGCAACACTCTTTGGGATCCATGTGGCTCTGTGTTTTGATGGTGTTTTTCTCTATGTAATTGTAAGTTCACTGATGTTTATGTGTATCATTTTCCCTTCTCTTTTCTTCTTAAATTAAACAAATCAGTGTTAAAGGTGGAACTCATTAGCTTGCTTTGCTCTGCCTTCAGTTTGTTTAATTTTCCATGTTTTCATCTGTTTGAGGAGGACTCTTGAGACCCTCTTTCCCTCTTCAGCTTCTCACCGGTCTGATACATCCATTCATTCAATTTAAAGCATCAAAACCGTTTCCTTCCTTGCCCCAATCAAAACTCTGCAAAAACTAGGCCTTATCCCCAGATCCAAAACTGCCTTTCCCTTTGTTTCCAACAAAAACCCCCAAAATCAAATCAAACTATTTTATATGTATACCTAGCCTAAAATAAGCCTTTATTTTAAGTCATATCAAGCCTCACTGATTATTTTTGCTGATATTGACCCGGAGAGAGCCCTCTCCTGATCTGGTAGGGCTAGCTACCAGATTAAGCGTGGTTTGATGTTACCCTAGACTCTGCCTTCCTTCAGCCTGAGGTAGATTTAGGCCATAATAATCCCAACTCTAGCACCTAATTAAAAAAGGAAATTTCATTTAATTCAACCCCCTCTTAACAATATAAAACCTCCCATAGACCCAATTAATATTTTGAATAAAGGACCCTTAAGATGTGCCTCTCAAAATGCAAAGGAAACACATAGATACAACATTGTTGATGATGTTGCACAATCCCCTGCTACCATGTCAACACTAGAAATGCTTCAAATATTTATGAATCAAAGGAAGGATTTTATTTTAGAATTAGGCATGATTGAACCTTATGATTCACACTTGATCATGTTTTATTTAGAAAACTCAGAACCATGACTCTCATTGTTAGTCACCTTCAAGATCCCTACCACCATACATAATGTCACAAAACATAGATGCATCATTATTTTGGGGACATCTACATGAATCATGTCTATGAAAACATGGAAGAAATTGGGATCCTCTAAGCTTTTAACTTCATCTATTACCTTCAAGGCATATGATGGTCACCCTTTACAACTAGTAGGCATATTTTAGAATATCTTAGTGGAACTTGATAGAAAATCAATTTTCATTGATATAAAAGTCCTTGGTTCTCTCCTATATTACAACAATTTTTTTGCCCTAAGTTACATCCACACAATGAAGGATGTATGATCCTAAATCCTTCACATGATGAGCTTTCATCATAATAGAAAAATTATAACCATAGACTAATAAACAGATTGTGAATCGAGGGTATCCCTCTCCCTTGATAGTGTGTTTGCTTTTGTGGGATGACAACCAGAATTGGTTCACTATTTCAAAGAGGTTGAGCTAAAAATCCTCAAGCATTGTTCTCTCCTTTCTAGATACCTAGGAGACCCCCATTTCATGCCTTCTTCTACTTCAGCCCCATTATGCGTACTAACCACCTCTTATAGTGAATCATCTCATGACACCCAATCATAAAAAATTGAAATGGAAATGGATTTCAAAAGTGATATAATTTTTTTTCCATATGTCATCACTCGAACTCATTTTCTATAAACCCATCCTATTTCTATCCCACATCAAGTGATGAAGACACTTACCTTGTTAAACATGGCTCTAGAAATGCATGTTTTGTATTTAGCACCTCCTACCATGTTAGCTATGTCAGTGATCGTTCCTACTGGATATATTACATCTTGCTCATCTTTATATGAACACCAACCAGGATAAAGATGCGAGAGGACACCAAAAAATTGACATGGAGAAAACAAAAGAATAAATATCCTCTAGTCACAACCACCCCTATAGAAAGCCTCCTATATGCTCTTGTGATACGTTAATCCATCCTAGCAATCAATACCCCACATTGCATGAGTTCAATATCCTTAATCATACCCCACTAAAACCCCCATTTCTCCCCACTCCATTAGATGAATGATCTCCCTCATCACATAATAATAGGTCTACGAACCAACCACCCGTGTGCCATTTTTGTGCAACATGAAAACTATAAACAAAATTTCCTCAATCTCGCACAATATTGGGATGTGTTGTTCATAGTTCATCATGCCTTGTTAGTTTCACCACCATTTCCACCAATATTGGATGTTGGTGATGCATTGTCTACCATTTTTTATGTCACTAATCTGATCAACCAATGAATGGCATGATCTTTCACATTTTTTCTAAGGACACCCATTTCACTTATATGTGTTTGTTACACATGCCATACTATTGAATATGTAGGATTTTGGTGACATATTACCCTCCTTAGGATCCCACTCCACCATAGAATGAGGATCTTCCTAAGACTTAGTAAGTTAACCATTTCAAGGGAGGAACCCACTCCCAAAGTAGTTCCCACAATTGTATCATAGCAACCAAAGAAGGATAAAAATACCCCACCAATTGGACCTATATAGGAGATTATTTCACCCCTAATACTAAAAACACGTTGCATCAAACCCCATGAGGGATTTGTGGTAGTCTCTACATAGGCTAAATTTATTCCCACATTCAACAACACTACCAACGCAGTGATTCATTTTTTATTTAAACACGTCATCATGTAGTTTGGGGTTCTCAAGGCATTAATGTCTAACCATGGAAAACACTTGAAAAATGATATATTCCAATAGCTTTATCAAACCCTTGGGTTTCCTCACAATTTTTCTACACCATACTATCCCAATTTAGTGGTCAGGTAAAAGCTATTAACCATGTCCTAAAGATAATGTTACAACATATGGTTGAAAAAAACAAATAAATTGGAACCCTCCTTTTTTTGCTCTATATTTTCACCTCTAGGACCCTCACAACCCTCAGGATTACCCTCAAGTCTACCATGTTCTCATTCTATCTTTTTCAAATATAAACATTCACTTGGACTGTCTGACTGAAAGTTGCAGGATACATTTTCTCACCTGCCACAAATCCTTGGCTACAAGGAAGTAGAATCACACTCAATATATCATTTCCTAACTTGAATGATAATATTATCCCTCAGAGAAATTTTCACAACCCATTTTACTCCCCCTAATTTCACCGTATGGCCCCAATACCCCAACTATGTTCACTCGAAACTTCCTCTTCTAACAAGTAAAATTTAAAGCATGGTAAATAGTTCTCCGGCCTTCATGGATTTCCTCAAAATTGTAGTTCCTTTTGCATTTATTTCCTTCATGTTGTCATAGATTTCTTGAGAATAATTTGTTTTGATGACTTGAACCATGGCCACATTCCTCTTTGTTGGCTCATTGCTAAACAACCTTCTATATTCATCAGCACCTATGCTTATGGTCATCATTTATGCACCACTGCATTTGGACTTGGTAAAATCACGGGCATATTCATTTCCCATACAAGGAGACTAACCAAAGGGGACTCCACACTATGCATTCATTCCCATACACCATCACATAACATATCGCATATTGGATAACCTTCCTTCATGTTTGGACATCCCAAATCACATCTACATTATTTTGGAAAGTGTATAAAGATTATTTTTGGAATAAATCAACTCAATTTTTTTCTTTTTCTTTCATACCTACTACCTAGTGGCACTCCCAAGTCACGCTTGGTTTGAGCACATATTTTTATGCATTTTCTTCTTAATAACATTTTCATGTCATAACCCTCCACCACTTCTAGCTAGAATATCATAGTTTTTCAAACCAATCTCACCTATTCAAAGCAACTATTTTCCACTAATGTGGATTTCCTCCCAACTCTAGGGGCTTACCTACCTCATTTTCCTTTGACTGTTGCCACTCATTTCATGCCACAACATTGAGAAATTTATAGCCTTCATATCAATTTTTCAAACTAACTCATCATGCCTTCTTCATCCTTCCATGGTTCTCTATCTATACCAATATCAAGTGGATTTCTTGGAAAACATTTTTTACTCATAGTTAAGTTTTCCTTCCTATTTAAATCAACTCTCATTTTCCAGAAAAGTAGTATTTGTTGATTTTTGTGTAGGATCGGGAGGTATTCCCACATTCCAAATAGGCCTCCCAAATCATCCAAATAAAATTATAAAGAATAAATTGTAAATTGTAAATTTTGGGGTTCATATAGGCTCCAAATCATCAAGTCGGCCCCACCATGAAAGGATGTGACCCTTGGTGAAAACCCACTCATTTGACCAACATAAATATGTATGTCAATATTCACATTTCAACCAATTCACCTCACATCTCTATTATTTTTTAATGGACATGTGTGAAGTCAAGAAAGGATAATTTGAAGTTTGAACAATTTTCCAAAGCTGGCATTTAACTAAATTTAACATACTCTATTTGACTGAAGTTCTTGTGCCTAGCTAAGAGTTCAACCAATATAGACTGTAGATAAAGGCTAAATTTCACCACAGAATAATACCATATTCAACCTCAGTTTACTTCAGTTGACTGCAACATCTTTGACCACAACTCCAAGTTGACCTCAGGCTAAATTTTAGATCAATTAAATAATGATGACTAGCATTAATTCCTTTGATTTTTGGAGGGTCAGACCAACATTGAATAACTGATATTTGTTAGGTAAACATGACTCAGGGTAGAGTCAATGTTGACTAGGGTAGATAGTAGTGGTTTTGGGGCACATGGTTTTGTGCACCCATGGTTTTGGCCCATGGTATTACATGTAATGGAGCCTATAAGAGGCTGGGAATACTTCATTGTAAGGTAGGCCTGGAGGTGAGTGGTGAAGGCTCACTTGGCTGGATTGGATAGGGTTTTTTGGTCAATGGTTAATGAAATTTCATTGGTTGGGTTTTTCCCCATATTTGAGGTTTTCCTGGTTAAACATTGTGTTTATGTTTATGTGATTCGTTGCTGGGTTTTGTATGTGTATTATTCTCTCGGTAAATATTTTATTTCTGTAGTAATTCCTAACAAATGGTATCAAAGCCATATTTGGCTTCAAATGGATGCTTTTGCAGCCAAGGGTTTAATTGGCCTGTGAATGGAGAAATCAATGCAACCTTTTGCAAATCTGGCCATACGGAGCATGGTGTTTCTAGGAAATAGGAAATATCCAATTTATTTACTCCATGGGGAATTCCATGGAGGGTTTCTCAATGGATAAAGAGAACAATGGTGCTGCCACAGCTCAGATCTGGCGACTAGCAATGATAAGAAGTTGGTTTGAGAAATTCAGAGATGAGAGGATGTTTGCAAGTGGATTAATTAATTGATGAACCATGTATCTGAAGAGAAATCCTAGAGGACTGGCGGTTACAGAGGCTGGTGACCCATATAATCTGGTAGATGGGTTCTTTTTATATGGACATTGATTTCATATGTACAAAGAGCAACAATGAAACAAAAAAAAATATTATTATAATGGAGTTAATTTTTTACATGTAAATGGGCATACTGCTGTAAGACCTGGTATGACATGCGTACCCCTGGGTAATCTCTGGTAAAGTCTGGGTTAGACCTAGGTGATAGGCGGGATGTCAAGTTTACAATTACCCTGGGTAAAAAATTGAGGGGGGAAGAGCTAGAGTGAGAGGTGTTGTCTCATTTAGTAGGTTTGGCTGGAATTAGTCAATAAACCCCAAGTCAAGTTTAAGGGGGGAATTGTTAGGTAAACATGACTCGGGGTAGAGTCAATGTTGACTAGGGTAGATAGTAGTGGTTTTTGGGCACATGGTTTTGTGCACCCATGGTTTTGGCCCATGGTATTACATGTAATGGAGCCTATAAGAGGCTGGGAATACTTCATTGTAAGGTAGGCCTGGAGGTGAGTGGTGAAGGCTCACTTGGCCGAATTGGACAGAGTTTTTTGGCCAATGGTTAATGAAATTTCATTGGTTGGGTTTTTCCCCAGATTTGGGGTTTTCCTGGTTAAACATTGTGTTTATGTTTATGTGATTTGTTGCTGGGTTTTGTATGTGTATTATTCTCTCGGTAAATATTTTATTTCTGCAGTAATTCCTAACAATATTTGACTAGGTTTGACTACTATCTTGGACAAAATTTTTTTTTGGCACACATTTATAGATTATTCTTAGAAGTTTATTTATTGTTTAAGAACAATTTATCCTTATAAGAAAATTTTGTTTGGTTTTTTCCCAAGGTTGGGTCTCCCAGGGTAAATTTGTTGTCTCTTTGTAGCTTGGTTGCCTCTTTATGATCTTATTGTTATCATTTTATTATTGATGATATTTTATATGTATAATTTCTTAATGATACATGTGACATAATTTAACTCAATCAAACAATCATTGGAAAGTAATAATCATATTAGAATATCAGCTTCTCTCACAAAAACTAGCATGGTATAAGAGCTTGGTGAAAGATAAATTTCCATTTGAAGTCAAAATAAGACATAATATGAAGCACTACATGTGAAAATTAAGAGAGCCCTAAAAGAATAAAAATTTGTGTGATTATAATAGCGATTGATAAATAGGTTTGAACCCTAAAATGGGTTGGACTATGTTTGTCTACACTGCAGCTAAAAGAGATATAGTGGCAGGCTTCATGAAGAGAATTCGAGTAGCTGAAATTTTCTAAAAGGAATGACATCTGAGTAATAGGTGTAAGGCTATGGAACTAAAATGCTAATGTAATTGTCTCCTCTGGGCGAAGAACCTAAAGTATTTTTCAGAGTAGATATACTTGGAATCGTCATAACTAGAGGAATTTTTCCATTGGAATCTACAAATAATGGTTTTGGATATAGGGACAATAACAATGTTATTGATATTGGGATAAATAAATTTGATACAAGACATTTGGAACTTGGAATGGTTGTCGACATTTCTTTTTCTTGGAAAATGGTTGTTGTTGATCACTAAAACAATAATGCAGTTATTGTTAACAATGATACTAAGATAAATTTTGTTTTAACCGATTGTTCCTAAATTGTATGGGCTCACTAGGGAAGGATACTTTTATTATGATTATTTCTTCAACAACAATGTAAATGTATCTATTGAATATTTGAGAAAGAAATATGCAACGTTCATGAGAATTATACATAAAAGGTACATGTATATGAGAAGATTCAAGAGGTTCAAAGAAGAATATGACTCAAATGAGAAGTCTAGTGTATGGATGACAACATTTTTCAAGCATGGATTTGATGACAAACACAAACCTATTTTTGAAATGGAGTCAAATAATTTTTTATATTCCACGTTCGGTATGGTTAACTTGACAATTTTGAGTTTGGGCCAAAAGGAATTTGTTAATATGATTAAGTACACATTTCTTATTCATCCACCAAGTTAATCCAGAGTTGAAGGGAGCTAAGGAGAAAGTATCATTCACCTACTTTTATAAAGAAAAGAAAAAAAATATTGTCATAACCCTTGTATTCAATCATGTTCCTTTCTGTGAAGTCTTTATGGTTGTGTGGTGCAATATTTGGAATAATTGGGTTTTGTAAACCCAAGAAGACTTGGAAGTTACAACTTGTATTGAAGTTTTGAATGAGAAAGTCACAAGGTTTGTGAAAGCAAACCCTAGAGAAAGGCCTAGAGTGTTGGATGCAAGTGGAATTGGTATGATGCATCTCCTTGATGGAATTAGGGTGACTTGGTATTGATGTTAGCTTGTTAGTGAGATTTTGAATTCATAGGATAAATAAATCATAACTCTTATGCAAGAAAAAGAAAATCATCATGCATCAATAGCTGATGATGAAGATGAGGATGAGCATTCACCTTAGAAGAAGACAAAGGAATTAATATTGATAAGATAGCAGATGTACTTCATTGATTTCAACAAGGAGACAAGGATCAAGATGGAGTCAACAATCAAAAGATAAGTAATTCATACCTTTCTCCCTTAATTATTTCTATTCTATTTCTTGGTTAATCTATTTTCCTTGTACTTTTATACTTGGTTATATTTGTTTCTTCTATGACCTCCTAGATGAGTTTTGAAAAAATATCATAAAGGATGCCATGAGCATCAAGAAAAAAAAAGCAAATTTTGTAATAACAAGGTTCTCTGAAGAGGAAGTGGAATACAAGGATATTTTTTTCTCCTGTCGCACA
Organism: Pinus albicaulis; assembly: GCA_034641835.2. Taxonomy (NCBI): domain Eukaryota; kingdom Viridiplantae; phylum Streptophyta; class Pinopsida; order Pinales; family Pinaceae; genus Pinus; species Pinus albicaulis. The sequence goes on along the minus strand of CM076580.1, from coordinate 491,877,474 downwards.
TTAGAGAAATTTTCAAGTCTAAAATGGGCCTCAAAATAAAAATGTATAACCAAAATAAACTTTATATGAACCAATAGGATTCAATATGATGATTTCAACCATGGGGATGATTCACCATTTTTGGATTAAAAAAGTAAAAAGATTAAAAAATAAAAAAATAAAAAATAAAACACTTTTTCCAACTCGTTTTTTGAACTTATTGCCCTAAAATTTTACTCAAATTTCAAGTGAGAGAAATTTTTGGATGCATAATTTAATTCTTCATCCAAGTAGTACCCATGTTTCATACTTTCGATGAACCCTGATACACAAAAAATGAGAAATAAATGAAAAAATGTTATTGTAATAATTTTTTTCATGTATTTATCATTTTTTGTGTAGTAAGGACCATGAAAATTATGTAACATGTGTACTCCTTGGATGAGGAATTAAATTCTTCATCTAACAAGTGATCATGCTCAAAATTTGAGTAAAACTGTAGGGAGATAAGTTGAAAATATGAGTTGAAAAAATAGTTTTTTCTTTTTTTCCCTCTAAAATTTGATGATGTAATTTAATCTTATTTTATTATTTCCACTATTATTTTATAATATTTCCTTATGAGGCCCATTTTAGACCTCAAAATTTCTATGATGATGACGATATTCTTAAAAATATTCGGTGTTCAAAAAGGAAGAAATTGTACAGATTGGATATCAAGGATTGTGTGAGATGACAAGAAGATATTCCAGTTTTGAGGGAGAAATAGTGACAAAAGGATTTACTTCCATGATAGAGGGAGCAACCAAAATTACAACAAGAAAACTTGTTTCAGTGTCAAAGGGAGTTTGGCCTTGAAGATTGAAATGAAGGAATTTGGGTGATACACTATTTCAGAGCATTGAAGATTCAAATTTGGCGAATCCCACGATGTATAAGTTGTTGATTAGATTCATGCAATTACTTTTTAACACCAGGCCAAATATTTTACTACAGTGAACATATTAAACCAATTTTATGGTTGAACTAAGGCAAATACACTGGATAATAGCAAAGCATATGGAACCTATGTTGTATAATTGATCTGATATTTGTCTTATGAGGTGATGTAAGTATTTTCATGAAGAAATGAGGATTCAAAAGATATAAGGACATGGCTAGGTTACTTCATCTGAGACATGATGTAAAAAGGAGAATTAGAGCTCTAGTATTGTTACATGTCATTTTGTCACCATGGCACTTGACGGTTAAAATGGATCTCTCGCCATCCATACACATGTTTCAATGCACTCCCTTGCAATTCAAACATCTAAAATCATTGCAGAAGTCATGAATTTTGGGTAACATGGACTTTTAACCAATTTAGCATGACTTGCGTGCTTTTCTAGTCAGTTTATGCACATGTGTAGTTTATTCCATTAAAACCTGTGCAAAACTATGCTCTGTCTTCTATTTCAGACTGCACACATGACTTAATGACAAATAAAAATAAAAAGTAAGTTCTAGAAGCCTTGTTGGGTGAATATATCCCAAATAGAAGCTTCTTCGTTGTATCTATTCGAACCAAACCCCTAAAAACATGGATCTAATTCCCTTTGATCAAATCTAACTATTTATGGATCTCATCCCTCTTTTTTGGATCTGAAACCTCCTCTATTTATCCTACAAATTGAGTAGAGGCTAGAGGGTTAGGGGAGTTCACAAAAGGTGGACTTATGTTGCTAAATTTAGAATTAGAACCTTATCATACAAGGAGAGGAATTGAGGCATTTGGGAGGAACCTCATGACATCAAGGCATGGTTGTAAGGCTCTTATTTTATCTCTGAATTAATACAACTGAATCATTTTTCTCATTGCATTATCTTATTGAAATTATGAATGATTTATGTTATTTTAAATATTTATTAAGATGATTTCAATTTATAATCTCCTTGATCATTAGATTAATCTTGTTTTGAATCATTCTATTGCATATTCCTTTAATCTCTTTTGTGTTTATGATTATAGGTATTTTCAAAGCATTGTGGAGCTACATCGAGACAGATCAAGGATCTCCATCAATCATTTCGAAAATAGGTAAGAGAACCACTCTCCTTCTTTTGTTCTGATGATTTAAACAAAGTTAGCTTGCGTACAAGAGTGATCTCCCTAAATTCCTAAAGGAGCTCAGTGGTGATTATATATATATAATCCTTGAATGTTCATTGCAGCTTTTCGACCATCGTCTCCAATCCAATATTTGGCATGATAAAGCACTTCAATATTTTAATCACTTTCCACACTTCGCACTTTACGGGGAAATATTTTACACATAATTTTGTCACCATGAAACTTGACGATTAAAATGGATCTTTTGCCATCCATACACATGTTTCAATGAACTCCCTCGAATGTCAAACATATAAAATCCTTGAAGAAATCATGAATTTTGGGTATCATGTCCTTTTAACCTGTTTAGAATGACCTACGCACTTTTCCTAGTGAGTTTCCGTGCATACACAATTTCTTCCATTAATACCTACGCAGAACTATTCTATTTCTGCCATTACATACTATGAACATGACTATTAAAATAAAAATAAAAATTAAGTTATGTAAGCCTTTTTGGGTGATTATATCCCAACTAGAAGCTTCTTGGTCATATTTATTCGAGCCAAACCCCTCACAACATGGATCTAATTCCCTTTTATCAAATCCCACTATGAATTGATCTCATCCCTCTTTTATGGATATGAAACCTCCTCCATTTTTCCTATAAATTGAGTAGAGGTTAGAGGGTTAGGGGAGTTCACAAAAGGTAGCCTTATGCTAGTAAATTTTGACTGGAAATCTTATCATCCAAGGAGAGGATTTGAATCATTTGGGAGTAACCTCATGACATCAAGGCATGGTTTTAAGGTTCTTATTTTATCTCTCAATTAATACGAGTGAATAATTTTTCTCATTGCATTATCTTATTTAAATGGTGAATGATTTATTTTACTTTATGTATTCTGATTAATATGATTTCAATTTCTAATCTCCCTGATAATTAGATTAATCTTGTTTTGAATCATTATATTGCATATGCCTTTGATCTCTTTAATGTCTTTTATTACAGGTCTTATCAAAGAATTAAGAAGCTACATCAGGACGGATAAGGGATCTCCATCAAGAATTTCACAAATAGGTAAGAGAACCACTCTCCTTCTTCTTTTTTGATGATTTAAACAATTGTTTGTTTTTTTCCTATATTTCCTTTAGGAATATAGCGAGATTGCTCTTGTCTACAAGAGGTATTTGTATGCTTAAGAAGTGCATATCCACAAATGAGTACATTGTAGACTAAGACAAGCTTATTTTTATGTTGAATGTCTCCCTCTTTAGAAGAAAATGATGAGCTCTTTGCAGGATTGGGTTAATCATCTCTTGAATCCATAAAGGAATTTGGCTAGGTAATTAAATACTTCGACAAAGAGGAGTTTAATACATTCGCCATTGAAGCCAAAACGATTTTCCTAGGTAGAACAAAGGTGAATGTCCCAGGAAAATTATAAGATTAGACAAATCTTCTCCTTAGAATTCAGAATATCTTGGCTACTTCAACTAAAGGACATATATGTAGTTCACCTTTTAAGCCAGAAGGACTTAGTTATGTCATCAAGGACATTGACCAAAAAGGTTAATGATCCAAAGGAAAATTCTCTCCAAATAAAACTAGAAAAATTTCTATGCCTAGGCTAGGTCATGACTAGGCTAAGTCATGACTAGAGGCGATTGATATGATTTTCCTAAGGATCCCTAAAGGAATTTGGCCAACACTATATATATGAGGAGCTACATTTCCCATTCAATGATGTAGTTATTTTATATACGTGCGTCAACATAATAAGCTCATGAAATTTTCTTATCAAGGAGAAATTACAGCAAGGAAAATTTGTTTGCAACCAAGGATAATACCTCACTAAGAGGGAGTGTTGGTTTTTATATAGAACTAAGAGGTAAGCCTGCATGAAAAAAAGGATTTATCAAATTAACCAAAGAAAATTATGAAAAATAAAATTAGAATTGTAATATTTTGGGTCCATGTAGGATCTAAATCATCACGTCAACCACACCATGAAAGGGTGTGGCCCTTGGTCAAAACCCATTTATTTGACCAATATAAATACACAAGTCAATTTTCACTTTTGAACCAATTTTCATCACATCTCTTCTATTTTTTGATACACACTTTCGATTTCAATAAAGAATAATTTGAAGTTTGACTGAGTTGATAAATACGCACTTAACTAAATTTAACCTGCTCTATTTAATCGAGAATTTAGTTGTGATTAACCAATATTTTTACCAATATTAATTGCAGAGGAAGGTTGAATTTAACCATAGAATAATTTCGCAATCAATCTCAGTTGACTGCAATTCACTATAGAAACTTTAACCATAGGTCCGAGTTGAACCTAGGCCAAATTTCAAAATAGTTGAAAAAGGTTGACCAACATTAATTTCCTTGATTTTTGGAGGGTTTGAAAAACATTGACTAGATGGTATTTGACTAATTTTGACTAGTATATTGGACTTGGTTTTTGGTATAGATTTCTAGAATATTGTTGGAATTGTAATTATTGTTGAAAAAACATTTTCTCCTTAGAAGAAAAGTTTTCTTGGTTTTTTCCCAAGGTTGGGTTTTCCCATGGTAGATTTGTTGTCTCTTTGTTTCTTGGTTGTCTCTTTATGATCCTACTATTATATTTTTTTTATTTTTTAGATTTTCTATATATAATTGCTTAATGATATATGTGACATAAATTAACTTGATCAAAAAATCATTGGAAAGTAATTAGCAGATTAAGTTATCTTACAAAAATCCACAATATCTTCATTATCATTCCCATCTAGTGTGAACCTCAGATGGAATAGTGGTAGTCATAATTTCCCATTGATTTCATTGACACTCTTAATGTTCAACATCAATATTACTTCATGAAATCAGGAAGTGTCATACTTTGTGACAATTGTAGTTCTTCATGTTGGTGGAAGAACCATCTACTAGGCCAGCACCTCTTTTGAAAATGTCGTTATTAATCGTTGTTCTTGGTACATGAGGGCATATGCATCAACTATACAAACTTTTACCAAACATTCCCCCAAAGGTGAAGTAGTCATCTACTTCAATAGCAACAATTATGTTCTCAAAATTCTTGACAAGATTCTTATTCTGTACCTATGTCATCATCTTTGTCAAAATAAATATCACAAGCATGGGACATGGTTGTCTATATATATATATATATATATATATATATATATATATATATATATATACATATATATATCTACATATGTGTGTGTGTGTCTATAGATATATATATGTATGTATATATATATATATATATATATATATATATATATATATATATATATATACATACATATATATATATAGAGAGAGAGAGAGAGATTTATATGTGTGTGTGTGTATATATATATATATATTCTATCATCATGAATTCTATTATCCCTCCTTTAGGAACCTCTACTTTCTCTCCAAAAAAGGATCTCTCTCCCAAGAAATCTAGTAGGACTCATTATTAGGAATAAAATTGTTTTATATTTTACCTATATGCTTGCTTCTAACCTCGCAGATGAAAGGAAAACGATTGTCACTGAATAATCATGCACTTACATGCACTATCTAGGGTTCTCAACATTAAAGAATGGCATGTGTAAATACACTATGGACTGTTGGAAAACATAAAAAATCAATGAAAATCAAAGGTTCCTAATGTTTCCATTGAGAAAATCAAATCATGCAAAATCACCTCAGCAATTTTCCATGGATCACCAAGATTATTTTTTTCAATATCCATGTGGATCCATAGAAGTGACATCTTAGAAGTATGTGGGCCAAATAAAATTAAATTGGAAACCACTAGGTGAAAGTACAAGGTCATGTAGATTAGTCTCAAGCCACTACACCATTGAAGTGGCATTAAGGAGCCTCTAAGGGACTACCATTGTATCCCACTAGCTCACTCAAACATCACATATCATCAATGACTGAAGGGGAGGAAAGGATTTGGATTTTTCTTATAAATATCACTATATGTGGCACTAAAATAATATAGAAGTACAAGAAAATTTATGTTTCCGAATTGTATAGAAATCTAAACTTTATTTATGTTCATAGAGCTCACCATATGAGTGCTCCTATTGGGGCCTACTTTTGTCACTTTTTGGACACCTTATCCTATTACCTTTCATAATATCTTGTTTCATTTTCACCCATTTTGACAACTAAAAGCCATCCTATCCTTGTCAAATGGTTCCAGTTAATGAATTGAGGTAAAATTCACAATTAGGCCTATTTTCATGTCTTTTGTTAGTATAGATAGATGTTAAGTGAGTTCATAATGTTTTTCATAAAATTAAATGGAATTTTACTATGATTCTTAAACAAGAGTATAGAAACTGGATGACATTGGCAGATCACTCGTGGTTCAACATTTAAGTTCATGGTGCACCAAACATCTATTCGGTACATGGTTATGCACTTTATGTGGTACCATTTTCTAGAATTCGGTATCAGTCAACTTGTTGGTGATTCAAAGGAAGCTCCTCACATTCTTTGACAATAGTGACAATAAATCCCTCCTGAAGAGAGTACCACGAACAAATCCCTATGTAAATGATAGACTACATAGTGATATTCGAGGATTTGAATTACCTTAATTAAATTCATATCATATTTGTACTATTTTCCTTGTTCATCTAGTTAAACATATATTTAGGTCATGATCTCTTTTAAAGAGAAACAAGCAGTGTTACGAGGGTTGAAAAGTAAGGAGGAGAGAATAATGATATTGAACATTTTCAAAAACTTTGTTTGTTTCACCTTGGAAATATTTTATGTATTTATTTTTGAAAGACTGATTAATATATTAATATCGGCCTTTATTCCCCGAGTTTGTGTGTTATTGATCTATAAGCCTATTGATGTAGCTTAACTTGTCTAAGGTAGTGGTCAAGGCCCACCACCAACCTTAGTCAAGTTTTAATCAATTTGAGTTAGAGTGGGAATAGTTGTGTGGTGATATAACATACCTATAGTATGGTCGATGATATTTGAGTGTGATTGTAGTTAATCAAATTTTATAGTTTTAAGTAATTTGATTTTTAGATTTATGTTTCAAATTAATTCTTTTTCTTTAGATTTATAGTTTGTAGTTGAAGCATCGAATTGAAAACCGCAAGGTTGAAGCACTCCTAATGAAAAACCCTTGGATTTAGATCATTTTGGATTGTATATTTTAATGTTTGAACTAAAGTATTTGAGTTATCTCTAAATTGAATTTCTATTTTGAAACTATAATAGGATACTCTTAATTAGGAATTGTCAAGTGGATTCTTATTGAAATGGTAGAAAATTACATTGTGAATTCCTTCATTCTAATATTGAGTTGTTGTAGTTGATTTTCAAGTCAAAACATCAAATTGATTAGTATTATAGTTTTTTTTTTTTTCAAATGATCTCTTACTTTCAAAATTAATTGTGTATTTTGTTTTCTAAATTATTTTTAGAGCCATAATTTGTTAGAGGTTAGGATTGAGTGAGATCTGATTTGATTAAGAACCGTAGGGTTAGAATTATGACTGAATGATTTTTTTTAGTTAAGTCTCTTTGATTTTTATTTGATTGGGTTATGTTATCAATGGATTACCTCTTAAAACAAAATACAACTTGGATTTATTTAGGAATTATATTATATTTGAACAAACAATTATTCCATTACTTCATATTGTTAGAGTAACAAAACTCTTTGAGTTTTGTTATTTAAGTACTGTAGAGTGGAGTTTAATAGGTTTCTTCACTTCAGTAATTTTGGTCATAGTGGTGAATGATTTTGGAGTTCGGAGTTAAAGATAGAGACTTTAGTTGAGTGTGTGGTACTTCATTTTGTACTAGGATGATCTTAGGATTAAAAACAATGTGAAATAGATAGTGGATTTTTAACTAAGCCGTGATATTTTGTAGCTCTAATATTATGAACCTCGATTGACATTTTAAAGTGAACGGAATTAGTATAAACATATAAAACACCTAACATTTTTGGCTTCATTGTCAGGGAGTTCCAAGAGGTACACATAATATTTTTCTTTCAGTAGTTTGGTAGATTTATGTTTCTGACAGTAAAATTGCAGGGAAACTAGAGGGAAAAGAGAGTACACTAATATGTGAGCCACTTATCCACTATGGTGGGGTTGCTCCAAAGTCTGGTTTTCCCTAATCAATTTCCTTAATTTCTTTTTCTTATGCATAGAACTCGATGTAGAACTAGAGGTGGAAAAGGAATATTTATTCAGAGTGAGAAATTTTCTTTAGATTTGTTTGGTCCTAAAAATACCCCCCCAATTAACCCTACTAATCATTATGCAGGAACAATGGAGAAAGGAGAAATTTCTGCTACAATAATTCCCTCAAATCAGGAAGCACCATACACATAAGAGATAATACAGTTTTAAGGCACACCACAATGAGAAAAAAATGCATTAGAAGTCTTTGTGGGAACTTTAAAAGTGCCAATCCTTCAAGAAGTGGAAAATTCACAATTAGAGTCTACAATGGGAACACCTAGAAAAGACTTAGGACCTATGCACACAAGATGGAATTCAGTTTAATCTTCTTCCAGTTGGGACACTACACCAGATTCTACTACATTTAGACATTTTGGAGGAATGGCTAACAGAGAAGGAGAAGAGAATAGAAAAAAATGATAGAATTAATTGAAATGGTGGAAGAAGAGAAGAACCTAAAGGCAAACCTCATGCACATGAGGAATAAAAAAAAATACGTTCGGATTTCCAATCTTGGATATCACAAGGAACATTACTATGAAGAATATGACTTTGGCATCCCTTCCACTTTTCCATGGTATGTCTTCCAAAGATCTTGATTCTTTTTTGTTTGAGTTTTATATTCTATGTAGAAGTTATAATTATCATGATGATGAAAAAAAACTCAAAATATTCCCATCTACCTTGAAATATTCGACCCTTAGGTGTTTTATGATCTTGGGGGAGAACACTATCTATTCATGGGATGAGTTGAAATTTTCATTGATTAATAAATACCAATATTATTGAAAAATCAAAGACATCAATGACATTTTTAGGATGAAACAAATGGAAGAAGAGAGTCTCGAACAGTATCTTGAAATATTCCTCTATAATTATCATAAATCCTGAATAGGTAACTTAGATGAGCGAACCATTAGGATTGTATTCTTAAAAATAGCAAGGGAAGATTGTATTGGAACCTTAAACCTATTAAGTTCAGATACATCTATAAGAAACCTTTTCCTGAGATATTTGAGCTTTGTAGAACCTATTCTAGAAGACAAGCTAAAGTAGGAAAGAAAAATTGTGACAATACGAGAGACTCTGTATCCAGAATTTCTAAACCAATATAGGGAGGAGTTACTGAAACTGAGCTAGGGAATATTTTGTACAACTTTAAGATAGACATTCTGAACACTATTAGTGACCAATTAGATACTCTTAAAATCAGTAAAAAACAAGAAGAAGAGAAGTTTTCTTTAGCCATTTTCTATCCTAAGTGCAAAAGGAAACATGCCAAAAGAGAGTGTCCTATAAATGTGATATAAGTCTATGGAATTTGCACCCATGATCACCCCACTGAAAAATTTCCTTCCCTACTAGGTCTATAAGCCATCTATAAAGGAGGGATTTAAAAAAGTGAGCCTCCTCAAGCTTCTAGAAGACCACCATGGAGGACACCAAATAGTAATCCTTATCAAGATCCTAATATGCAGTATTTTCCTCAATATCAACCATGGAATCCACAAACACCTTATTCTCCATGGTCAACTAAACGACCTCAAAATTCACCATGGAATCAAGGATGGAGAGGAAACCCTTATGTGAATTTTTATCTGTCTCAAGTTCCAACACCCTCATATCCCCATTACTAACCATAATATTCACCTTATGTGCAATGCTCACATAATGTGTCTCAGTACCAACAAGGGCATAACCCACCATATTACACACAACATCAATATGTGTTACCATTACCACCTCCACCACAATAACCACTACCATTAACTCAAATGTGAATCGACCTTCGCGGGAGATGCAACAATAATTTCACTCAAATAATCCAAGGCCAACACAACTTTTTGTACAACCCATATCTAATCCTAATAATATGCCTTCTCATCTTGTTAAAAACATAGAACTGTAACCTTTTCCCACCTATGTTATCACTTCTTTTCCTACAAATGAAATTCAACTTAGGTCTAGGAAAATGATTAATAAGAACAAATATGTGGTGTTCATACAAGAGGAGGATCCTTAAATAGAATCTGAAAACAAATCTAATGAACATAAACAAATAGAAACTGAAAAGAATGATGTAACAAGAGAAAAATAGGAACCATTGGAACCTCCTTTTCCAAAGAGACTACTTGTAAAGAAAGATGAAGTACCTATGGAATATGATCCGGAATCTGAATTGTGAAATGTTTGTATAAAGATCCATTTATTACAAGCCATTAAAGACATACCTATCTACACTAAAATTATTATGGATCTATGTATTAAGAAACATGTAAGTAATAAGAGTAAAAACCAAACCATTAAGGTATTTATCCAAATTTCTGAAACAATATCACAGTCTCCACCAAAATATGATGATTTAGGGAACTCAGTGGTAACTATAAGAATCAATGGGGATTTTTTACCTAACACCCTAGTATATTTGGGAGTAGCCATTAACTCAATGACCTTTGATACCATGACCTTATTGCAACTAAACGAGGTAATAACCACACCTATTGTGTTGGAATTGATAGACAAATATATTGTAATGCCCATTGGAGTCCTGGAATATGTGGTTGTCACTGTCACCTCTTTGGAGTATTCGATAGATTTCATACTAATTTCCCCCAAAACCACTAAATTGGGGCACCGAATAGTCTTAGGCCGACCCTGGCTAGCTACTATTGATGTTATCATTGGTTGCAGGACCATAGAAATGACCATCTCTAATGGATCTCAAATCCAAAAATTGACAAATTTTCCACCGACTCAATTAGAAAATAGAGTCCTCTTTGGTTGGAGAACCCTTATGGATAGGAAGAATGTATGCTCCATCTTATAAATTTAGAAAAATCAAGGGCATTTCAAGAGAAATTAGAAGAACATATCCTGCAACAATTTTTATCTAACATAAGGTGCATTGAATACCTTGTTTCTTTTAGTGGTTATAGTCATTCTTTTAGCCATGAGTTTTAGGAAACCTACTATCCCGTTGTCTTTGCTTCATTCACTATTGTATCCGTAGGTGAAGACAAGGAACTCGGCGCCAAAACTGTTGAAATTAGCCCTGGAAAAACATTGTACATAGGTACATACTTAAGTACATAACAACAATAGCATGTGGAAGAAATGATTAAAAAACAATATGGGGCACTTTCATATGAATACATGGACATGAAAGTAATTCATCCTAACACTTGCATAGATTAGGGGATTTTTAAGGTCTAAAATGGACCTCCTAATGAAGTTATAAAATAATAGCGGAAATAACAAAATAAGATTAGATTACATAATCAAATTTTAGAGGGAAAAAAGAAAAAACTACTTTTTCAACTCGTATTTTCAACATATCTCCCTAAGGGTTTACTCAAATTTCGAGAGGGAACACTCGTTAGATATATAATTTGATTCCTCATCCAAATATTACCCATTTCGTATACTTTTGATGAACTGTGATACACGAAAAATGATAAATACATGAAAAACACGATTGCAATCACATTTTTTCATGTATTTCTCAAATTTCGTGTAGCAAGGTCCATCAAATGTATGTAACATGGGTACTCCTTCGATGAGGAATTGAATTTTATATCCAACAATTACTCTTGCTTGAAATTTGAGTAAAACCTTAGGGAGATAAGTTGAAAATGAAATTTTATTATTTTATTATTTTTTAATATCTTTACTTTTTTACCCCAAAAATGGTGAATCATCCTGATGTTTGACATCATCATCTTGAATCATAGTGGTTCTTATAAAGTTTATTTTAGTTATAAATTTTTATTAGGAGGCCCATTTTAGACCTCAAAATTTCTCTAATGCACCACATCTATACAAATGAAGAAATAAAACCTGTGAGGCAAACAAAAAGGAGAATGAATTTGTCCCTTAAATAAATTGTTAAAGATGAACTCCAAAAAAATTTGTGTGTAAATTTTATATATCATATTTCTGATAGAAAATGGATATCTCCCTTAGTGGTTGTTCCCAAGAAAAATAAAAAATGGATAATTTTTGTTGAATATAGGGAGCTGCACAAGAACACCTTGAGAGACTCCTTTTGTGATGTTCCCAAATCGAGATAGCGAGCAAAGCATGACTGGAAAACGCATTTTCCAGTAATGGCTGCTACAGGAATTGGAACTAGGATGTGTATCCCTTAGATCAATGCATCTAAGACTTGAATCCCAGAGGATGCTCCAAATAAATCCTTCTAGAGTGGTTAAATAGGTCTCCCACTACTAGATGTCCTCAGAAAGTGCACGATGAGAGACTGCAACAATTCTTGAGAAAGAAATGGAAATACAACGTTATTTTATAGCTATGAACACATGAAGAGAATTATAGCCAACAAATATATGATATAGCAGAAAATGTATACAATGTGTGGAGGAATCAACACTCCAGCTAGGTAACAGAAGCCTCAATAGAGCATATACAAGGAAATGCAAGAGCATTGCTACAAATGAAAAGCCCTGGCTAAAATAACATAGTTTGTAGTAGATAATACTACATAAAAAATGAGAATAGGATGATATCACAATATCAGCTCAAATAAATGAGTGGGAGCAAGCTCTCAACCCCTCAAAACACTAATACAGCAATAATGCACAATCCTTAGAAGGATTGGCTACAATACATGTACAAATGGCAAATCTGCAGAAATGTCGGAGTTGCTGGGCAGCATCTAAAACTCTGAAAATAATAGAGATGGATGATGATGATGTGTAATCTTAAATAACCTCCTCCAACAGATATATCAAGTGCAAGGCTGATCCTGGCACTGAAGATCTCCTCTTCCAAATAGTGGTGCAACCCCTCACTGCAAGTGTGCACTGAAATAACGCAGTATGGAGAATGGACTGCGCTGTCTATGATGGGAGATGCTTGGCCTTGGTGCCAAGGTATGAAAATCAGCTCAGAAACATTCCTTCTAACCTTTCCAAGGAATAGAAGCTCCCTCCTCTGAAAGATGAGACAAGGAATGGTATTGTGGAACCCCTCCACTGCAACACCCAACAACACTATGTTATACTTCAGTAGAAATAACGCAGTGACTGAATACTGGCTTTGGCCTTGAGCCAAGATGTGGAGAATATGAAGTGAAATCCTTCAATAGGCCTCTCAAGAAGGTGATAAAATCCTAAACAGGAATCCCTTGTGCTAAGCAGCACTGTAACTCAGCTAAATAGCTGGAGACTACAATTTGTCTGAATAGACAAATATCAAATAATCCAAGATATCTCACTGTGGCTGCCTCTTCCTCCTCTTATAAAAGTGAATGCCTCTTTGCCTTGGACCCCACACATCAGGGTTTCTTCCACAAAGAATATTTCTCCCTCCAAAACTGCGTTGTCTTCTCAAGCAAGCTACATCTCTTAGGCAGCGTTGTTGACTTGGTCAAACTTGACCTTGTCCTCATGAAAATTGCCCCTTTTCACACTGGAAGGTGCAAAATAAGTTGCTCCAATGATCCTTTCACAATATTAAGGATATTATTCCTACTCATGGGCCTTTTACCCATTTTATTCACCTCCTAGATGAAATAAGCAAAATTTAATGTTCCAATAATCTGCATGAAAATTTTGGAACATTACAGTCCTCCCCTCTCAAAGATTTCTTGTCCTCAAGAAATTTCAAGGATAGAATGAATTATTTTGTCCTCTTCTCCCTGTAGCATCCCTCTATGATGATCTCATCCAAGTAAAGTGATGCTATCTCATCAATCAAGTCTCCACAATGCTCCTCCCAGCATGTAAGTTGGCTATCAAGCCATCATCATGTAAAGGTGAGATACTCAAGAGGATAGCAAGGTGATTTCTAGAAGTCCCTTTGAAGAATGGGATCTGAAATAGAATGGGAACTATATTTTCCATATGGATCCTCCATCTCCAAGCTATGAGCCATGAAAAATGAGTCACCTTCCAACTAGGCAACTCCTAAAAGTTGTCATACACCTTTGGCTCCGACAAAGTAGGTGGGATGAAAATCTGCACATGGTAGACTATGTAGCCTACCCCACGTTGTCCATCTCTCCACTGAGGATAAGTGTAGAGTGTTGGCTGTCCATGGGTTGTAATATGTTGGCCCTCAAGTGGAAAAATGAGGACTAGACCTCCAAATATCTCTCCTCCAACACTAGAAATCAAGCTGGCCCAAATATCTCCATATATGATGAGTTGGAAATCATCAACATATGGCATGTCATCTATCATATGGCTCACTTCATATGGAAACAAGTGAGTTTCTCTAGTGGCCATATCATCTCCCATGTTCCCCTTAGAACATGTAGTGCAAAGAGTGTGAGGAGTTTCTCCCTCAAAGGACACATTCACCCCATGTGTCTCTCTCCCAAGCATGCTCCTCATAAAGATGGAAACAATAGAACCATAGGGAGAAAAAATGAGAATCATACTTGCTTCCATGTGCAACAAATGTGAAGGAAAATGGTCCCTCAAGTGCAACCAACACAGCTTGACCCTCAACTACCATAGAGACTGATAAAATGAGTGGCTTCCCAACCACCTTCCTTCTTCTCCAATCTCCTCATAATTATGGAGGAAGTAAATAATGTAAGATGTACAATGAGCATGTCCTCCATAATACATGTCTTCCCCAAGTCCTCCTAGGGAAGGCCCATCAATCATGCTTATGGCCTCAACTAGACCATGAAGCTCTAAAGAAAGAATGCTCCTCCTTGGAGCAACATCCTGCACATGTATGGTTAAGGGACATACATCATATAAAACAATAATGAATACCCTTACCATATCTCATGGTCATACAAGTGGAGTGGCTCATAAGTGAGTCTCCTCTCATCTCCAAAGGGAAAAGAGGTGGTTGTGCTAACTCTCTCAAAGAGTCATGTCTCTCCTCCATCTCCATCTGGTCTAGGCATCTGCTCATATGTTGATATATCTCCTCCTCAAATCCCATCCAAAAATACCCCTCCATGATGGTGTGGTATGCTCTCATAGAACAAGTGGGATTGAAAAGGAAATTCTCCCAAGCTACTTGTAGCAACTTCTCCTTGAGCTTGGAAGCTCTAGGAAAGAAGATCCTACCATGATAAAATATGACCCCATCTCTAACTGAATACTCCTCCAAGTGCAACTGGCCATCCAAGATCATGCAAGTAAAAATATCCTTGGAATACTCCACCAACATCTGGGAGCTCCAATGTGGATCTAATATCCATAGTGACAACGTTGATGATCTCTCATGAAGAGCACCTATCATATGGTCATCATCTTCTTTGACATCTCTCATGCCAAAGATGCAAGTTGGAAGGCTTCTATCCTTCCCCTGCTACTTCTACCACAGTGCAAAATCTGAAATGGAAGTGGGTGATGTTGATGTTGAGAGAATGCTCTCTCTCTCCTTGAGTCTACCCCAGATGCCCAGCGCTGTATCAAGCTCTCTCCAGGTCTCCAACCTCCTGAAATAAATGATTGGTACCCCAACATGTGAAACATCCATCCTCCTCTGCTGATCCAGTGGCCTCCTTGTCAAAATGTCTCCATGCAATGAGACATCATCATCAAGAGATGATTGAATAGATGAATGGAGATAACCATCCATGCTTCCACTACGCAATCCAATCACCTTCTTAGGTGCATCAACCTCCAGAAATGAATAGGGATCATCTCATGATGTTGGGTCTTCTCCCTATCTCCTCCTTTTGTCTCTATGGTTTCACACCTCCTCAACAATGGCACAAATAGAACATGATTTTTGCCTTGATTTCCACACATGAGATCTTGGGAACTTCCTTGCAAAGATGCAAGCATCTCTCTATTTGGAGCAAGAGATCCTCCTTCCTCTGCATGAGGTGCTAGATCAACTCCAGATCTAACAGCATTGTTTCCCTCAAGCTCTACAACATGACTGTACAACCCTCCAATGATTGGATCCCTCTTTGAAAAAGAGATCCCCATGCCTCCTTGCTCAAAAGTGTGAGAAGAAATTTTCTCCTCCGGCAAAGTATGGTGCAAGTTTTCAGCCTCCCTTATGGTTCTCAGAAATGGCATTATTTTTTTATGCAAGGGTTTTTTTTGAGTTTTCTTATTCAGCTCCTCCATGTGTGTCTCATGAATCCCTCTATCAAATATTTTCACTAATGCCTTCGTGAAACTAGCATAGGATGCAATGTTTACATTTCTCAAAGAAAAGGATTCAAAGATCCACCAAGCATAGTCCTTACCTCTCAAATCTAGTGCTGCAACTTTTATGGCTTCCTATTCAAGGATTTGGTGATGCTGCAAGAAGGTCTCTAACTCCTCCACCCAAGCTTTGGCTGAACATGTAGGTGAAACCTAAAAGGTAGATAGATTAAATCTATCCTGTTGCTCTCTTCTCTTCACCTTGATCTTGCAAAACTCTAAAAAACTGAGATGATATCGGTATTTCTGAGTTTGAGACTAATACTCTCTCAGGTAATCACTAAGGGTTTCCCTCCCATAAACTTTTTCTTCTCTTTCCATCTCTCTTCTGGCAATCCTGGGCATGTGACTGCATTGTACAAGATGGTGTGTATTTTTTTGCTCACACTCCTCATGGAATAATCTAGAGTTTTCTTTTGATTCAAACCCTCTTATATATCCTTCACATATCTCCCTCTGGATCTCCTCAAACTCTTCATGGATCATATGTACATATTTAGGAAGAATCTTGGTAAGCTTATCCCATTTTTCTTCTCCAAAAGATGGAGTCTTTCTCCTGCTTATTTCTCTATCTCCTTGATGAGAATAGGAAGTCTAGGGTTCTTCCTCTTCTTTCTGCTTATCCTCCTTAGGGAAGTTCTCATGGATCTGAAATATGATGAGATAAATCCCATCCTCTTCAATATTTTGATCTTCTTGGGCTTAGACTCACTGGCTGAGCCAAGAAAGCAGCTCCGATACTACTGTAATGTTCCCAAATCGGGATAGCTAGCAAGGCATGATTGGAAAATGCATTTTCCATTAATGATTGCTACAGGAATTGAGACCAGGACCTGGATCCCTTAGATCAATTCATCTAAGACCCGAATCCATGAGGAGGCTCCAAAGAAATCCTTCTAGAGTGGTTAAATAGGTCTCCCACTACTAGATGTCCTCAGAAAGTGTCCGATGAGGGACTACAACAATTCTTGAGCAAGAAATGGACAGAAAATGTTATTTTATAGCTGTGAACACATGAAAATAATTATAGACAAAAAATATATGATATAGCAGCAAGTGTATACAATGTGCTGAGGAATCGATCACTCCAGCTAGGCAATGGAAGCCTCAATAGAGCATATACAAGGAAATGCAAGAGAATTTCTACATATGAAAAATCCTGGCTAAAATAACGCAGTTTATAGGAGATACTGCTGCATACAAAATGAGAATAGGATGATATGACAATATCAGCTCAAATAAATGAGGGGGAGCAAGATCTCAACCCCTGAAAACACTAATACAACAATAATGCACAATCCTTAGAAGGATTGGCTACAATACATGTACAAATGGAAAATCTGCAGAAATGCCGAAGTTGTTGGGCAGCAGCTGCAACTCTAAAAATACTGGAGATGGTTGATGATGATGTGCAATCTGAAATAACCTCCTCCAATAGATCTATCAAGTGCAAGATTGATCCCGACACTGAAGATCTCCTCCTCCAAAAGGTGGTGTAACCCCTCACTGCAAGTGTGCACTGAAATAACGCAGTATGGAGAATGGATTACGATGTCTATGATGGGAGATGCTTGGCCTTGGTGCCAAGTTATTAAAATCAGCTTAGAAACCTTCCTTCTAACCTTTCCAAGGAATATAAGCTCCCTCCTCTTAAAGATGAGACAAGGAATGGTGTTGTGGAACCCCTCCACTGCAACACCCAGCAACACTACGTTATACTTCAGCAAAAATAACGCAGTGACTGAATACTAGCTTTGGCCTTGAGCCAAGATGTGGAGAATATGAAGTGAAATCCTTCAGGAGGCCTCTCAAGAAGGAGAGGAAATCCTAAATAGGAATCCCTCGTGCTAAGCAGCACTGCAACTCAGCTGAATAGCTGGAGACTGCAATTTATCTGAATAGACAAATATCAAATAATCCAATATGTCTCACTATGGCTGCCTCTTCCTCCTCTTATAAAAGTGAATTCCTCTTTGCCCTGGACCCCACATATTAGGGTTTCTTCCACAAAGAATCTTTCTCCCTCCAAAACTGCGCTGTCTTCTCAAGCAAGCTACACCTCTTAGGTAGCGCTGTTGACTTGGTCAAACTTGACCTTGTCCTCATGAAAATTGCCCCTTTTCACACTAGAAGGTGAAAAATACGCTGCTCCAACGATCCTTTTCACATTATGAAGGATCTTATTCCTACTCATGGGCCTTTTACCCCTTTTATTCACCTCCTAGATGAAATAATAAAAATTTAATGTTCCAATTATCTGCATGAAAATTTTGGAACATTACACCTTTCATCTTCCTTTTATTGACCAAGTATTGGATATTTGTCTAGGAAAAAGTATTTTTCCTTCTTCGATGTGTACAATGGCTTAATCAGATTCAGATAGCCCTAGAAGAATAAGAGAAAACTTCCTTCACCTTTCCTTGGACTGCTTATTCCTAGGGATTCCTTCCTTTTGGTTTGTGTAACACACCATCCACTTTTCAAACGAATGTTCTATCCATTTTTGTTAACCTTATACATGTCTGTGTGGATGTCTACATGGAGCAATTTACAATGTATGGAAATGATTTTTGGGAGGATTTGTAAAATTAGGAATGGTTTTGATTCACTATCAAGAAACTCATCTAACCCTCAACAATGAAAAATGTAAAATGATGCAAACTGAGGGAATTTTATTTGGCCTCCATGTTTCACAAACTGGGATTAAGGTTGACCCTGCAAAAACTGAAGTAATCTCACAAATTCCAATTCCAAATTCATAGAGAAGGGTAAAAAGTTTCCTAGGGTACACAGGATACTACAAAATATTCATATGTCGAAATAATAGGCCAAGGATGTTGATTTTTCATGGGACACTGACTGTCAAAATGATTTTCAGGTATTAAAAGACAAGTTGTCAACTGTACTAGTACTGAGGTGGGCCAAATGGTCCCTCACTTTTCATATTTGCACAGATGCTTAAAACACAATTGTTGGAGCATTGTTGGGCCAAAGGGAGAAGGAAATTCTTTATTCTATTTATTGTATTAGAAAACAATCTCTCACCTACATAACTAAATTATATTTTCACTGAAAAGGAATTGCTAGAAATAATCCATGCTATTAAAGGGTTCATGAATTATATTATTTGTTTAAAAAAAAAAATTCCATACTAATCATTGAACCATTAAATGTCTCATGAATATACCTATCAAGAATGTTATAAATACAATATGGTTACTTTTAATTCGGTAATTTAACATTATGGTGATTGGCAAGCCTAAACGAGACAATTCAATTGCATACTTTTTTTCTAGAATGAACATTGTACCATGCAATGATCTGGTCCAAGATTATTTTCCTGTTGAGAACTTATTTTCCATATCCACTCATACTCCTTGGTTTGTTGATGTGGCTAATTACTTGGTATTAGGAAAGCTACCACAAAACCTATCTATCATGGAGAACACAATATTATTTAATTGGGTGTCAATTATTTATAGATAGAAGGATATTTGTATTGCTCTATACTAGATATAATTATCAGGAGATGTGTGCAGTAGTAAGAGATGTATGATGTCCTGAAAGCTTTCCATAGTGAACCATGTTGTGTACATTTTACAGATAAAAGGACAACCTACAAAGGTCTACATGTAGGCTATTATTGGCCTACAATTTTCAAGGATGCTAAGAAGTTTGTTTCCACCACTGAGAAGGTTGTTTTGGATTTCCTCTTTGAAGATATATTTACTCGTTTTGGAGTACCTAGGGAGATTTTCACTAATCAAGGGACACATTGTACTAATAAAAAAGTAAAAGCCATCAATGAACAATACCAAATCAAGGACATAAAATCTACACCATACCATCCTCGGGTGAATGGCCATGTATAATCTAACAATAAATTCTTGGAGATTATTCTTACTAAAAATGTTCAGTTGCATCATTGAGACTGTGCTGACAGGTTACCAGAAGCACTATGGGCTTACATCATAACATGGAGAAATGTGAATCAGTATACTCCCTACGAACTGGTATATGGGAAGTAGGTGCTGCTACCCATTGAGTTTCAGGTGAAAACAAGTGAATTGTTGTTCAAATAGGTATGGATCCAGATAAAGCTCAGAAAGAGAGAGTGTTACAACTAAAAAAAATTATTTACATTAGGTAGGATGATCTCCAAAATATTGTGTTTTTACAATATTATAGCTCTTGTTGGCATAACAAGTATATCAAAAATAAAAAAATTCAACAAGGAGACTGGGCACTATTGTATGATAGCAAGTTCAAACACTTCAAAGGGAAACTTTCAACTAGATGGATAGGACCCTATGAAGTGGAGGATTTTTTTGACAATGGCTTAGTCAAAATTAATAACATTGATGATGATTAGATTCCATTTGTGGTATATGGAAATAGGTTAAAGATCTACCACCACCCACTTTCTAAACAAGAATTTTTACAAACTATCATGCAGAACCCAAAGATGGATATGATTAATAAGGGGGGGAGCTCTTGTTGGTTCTTCAAATTGATTTTTTGTTATTTTAATATATATGTATATATATGTAGATAGTATAAATAATATTGAGCCTAATTTTCTTTTTTCCTCCATAGGCCCACATAGAATAAAGAGGAAATATGTCAAGTGTAGGTTTATTCCCTTATTCGGACTTGATGGATTATTTACAGAAAAGGACACTCTTTGAGTATACTTTGAGCTATTTATACTCTCTGAAATAGAATGATCTAAGAACGAACTAGCCCAGGCTCATTAAAATTAATGGGATAGTAGTATTTAGGGATTTTCCAAGTACATATTTGTTCTTTTCCGGGCTTGGAAGATTACTTACAGAAAGGAATCCCTTTGGAGTCTTCTTTGAGCATCTTCAGACTCTATAAAACTAAATTCTCCAAGTATAACTTGACCCAGGCTCATTACAATCAATGGGATAACGATAGTTAGGGATCTTCTAAGTACATTTTTTTTCTTTTACGGAATTTGCATAATACTTACGGAAAGGAATCCCCTAGAGTCTACATTGAGTTTCTTCAGGCTCTGAGTAGAGATTAACCCGGGCTCATTAAATTTTATAGGACAGTGGTTGTCAGGGATATACCCAGTAGAGAGGTGTTCTTTTCCGGGCTTGGTAGAATACTTAAAAGAAGGAAACTTGTGGAGTCTTCTTTGGTGCATTTTATACTCTCTAAAATTGAAATGCCACTAGGCATTAACTATTCTAGTCCTGGTCTAAAATCCATGGAATAGTGGTTCCAACATTTCGTTTGAAGCAAAAATTTCATAGATATTCAGATTTCAGTTCAGATCTTCCATCTATAGTTGATTTTTCTAGACTAGTTCCAAGCCAATTGAAGTAATTTTAATAATTTATGCTCCTTAGTTGTTATTCCAATATATTTTTAGTGGTTCATAACTTTTATTTCTGCTTGAATTCATCTATAGTACCTAGAGAAAGTTCCAGTATTTCAATACTTAATTTAGTACTTAAACATTGTCCGGAAGTTTTTTTTCAGCATTGAATCAATCCAGTACTACAGACCATGATCAAGATAGAATAAAAATTAAGGTTCATCCATCACCAACTTGAAAACATCCAATTCGGTGGAAGAATAATATTCAGAGGCATAAGTTTGGCAACATCAAAATTTTATAATTAAAACAAACAGTCTATCCATGTTAGATTCAACATTTTCAAAAGCATTAATATGAGTTGTTGATAATGCGAAAGGTGTTATATCGCTCATTGTTTTCTAATCATTTGACTTCATTATACACTCAAAAAAAATTATGGATAGACTTTCATTTATTTGAATTAATGCAAATAATGTGCGTAATAGAGTCTGGTTAGTGGTTTTTTCTTCCATTCATTTATATTATATGTTATTATGACTTAATACGATCCTCCCTCATGCCATTGAGATATGCCATCATGATTGATCCAAATTGTCTAATCCAACAATGAGTAGTGATTATTAGCCTAATCCAACAATGATTCATGATACATGATTTGTTACTTCCACCTATCATTGTAAATCCACCCGATTCTTGTCATAATCCAAAAGGCATGGCCGCCCTTCCTAATCAATTCTATTGTATATTCTAATTACAAAAATACTAGACTAGAAATCCATTTATCCCAGATTTAATAGATTTTTCCAATTCATAGTCCTATGTGATTCAGCCAGTGACCTTCGAAATCCTCGAGCAGCCTTGAAATTATTTTCATTTCCATCATGGGGGATGACATGCATGAATCCACCTTCGCTCAGTTCTCTGATAGCCCCAAATATGCAACATGTAAACCCAAATTTGAATAAATGGGGTGGATGAATTTTCTCTAGAAGTTTCAATGGTATAATGATAAGGTAGCCATGGAATTTTCTCAAAGTTTCAATGGGAAGATAGTAAAAGTCGAAAATATAGAGATATAGGTCAAAAAAGAACTAATGAGAAAAGTGATAAGGTTACTTCTAATTATTGAGAAGTATTTCAAACGGGGCCAACTATACTGGGAAGAGTGCTTGAAGTTCCTCAAATTGGCATATAAGTCGATCAACTAATCCAAGGGTGTCCTTAAGAGTTGCATTGCAAAGGAATTGTGGTTTCTTCTCACCGCATTTCTGGGTTTTATAACTTGTGAGGGAAGGCATGAAACCATTTTTCTTTACCATATCATACTTCTTCTCCACTTTGCAGACGGTCATGATGACAGTTTTCCTTTCTCCCTCTGTCAAAGTCTGCATAAAGTGGCTAGAAGTGTCAATTTTACCTCTAAAAGGGCCAAAACTAATTTGTGTCATTGTAGTCTAATTAAAATGATTATTGTTCATGAGTTGGAGTGGCGAAAGGAAATGTGCGAAGAATTCCTAGTTAAGAATTTTCCACCGGAGGAGGACAAAAAAAAAATACAGGAAGAGAATAATCATTCCTAAATTGAAGAAGTCGAGAAAGGACTCTGAAACCCCTATTAAATCACCCCAAAAGCATGTGAAAAGGTTTGTAAAAACACCAGATTGTAGGAAGTAGAGGGAAGTGTGGAAAAATATCTAGATGAAGTTCTCTTGACAAAACCTATCCCTCCTACAAAGAAATAAACTATAGCATCTCGAGAGAAGAAAATGAAAGGAGTAAGAAATATTTAGACATGCAAAGTCATGAAGGAAAAGACCTGATGCCTGAGAAACCATGACAAATTAATGAGAATAAACCATGGACAAAGGTTACAGAACTAGTTGCCTCGATAGCCAGGAAACAATAGGGGGAACATCAAATTACATCTAATAATAAGGGGCAAAGGATGTTGTTTCAAGAGAAAAAGGAAGCGGTTCTGAAATTAACCTCGTCTTTGCCCTCACAATCAAAAGAGATTCCAAATACATTATAAATCTCAACCTCATAGTAGGGTAGGAGGTTCAACCAAAGTATGGAATGTCATCAATCCCCTCTATAGATCATTCAATCTCTTGATTTGGTGCCTATTTTATCTTCCCTAGAGAAAGAGATTAACGTGAAGAGTTCCTCTCGGGAACCTTTGAGAATTAAAAAGATAGATAAATCCTTACCTGAGGAGGAGGGACTTGTTGATAAATTTGGTTATCTTCAAAGTAACTCCCCACATAATGATCTATCTGAAAAAGGGCCTACAATATGAAAAGGAGAAGTTGAAATGATGGTCAACCAGATCCAAGAAAATTCAATTTATGATGGGAGTGGTGTTGGACATGGGACCCCTCGATGAAAGAAGTTATAGAGAAGAATCTGCAGATCAAGGAGCGGAGCACACAATGCGGAGTCGATTTTGAGTCTTACAGTATTTGGGGTGGGTCCATCCCATTATTATGTAATGGGATGGGATTATTTTGTGAACGTTGAACTCCACCCACAGTTTTTGTACCATGGTATTGTAAATGTAAAATATATATAAGGAGTCTCGATAGAAGTCATAGGCAGACAAGAAATGATAGAATTGATGAGGTTCATTTGGATGAAAGATTGTTTTGAGTCAAATTTTGTGGCTTTGGGTTAGAGGAAAGGCTCTTGTAGTTGCATGTGCGAAGACCTTACGAATTCTGCAGCTTAGTGCGCAAACCCCTGCAATTGAGAGCACAAGGTGGAAGTGAATGTATCAGAAAGATTTGAGCATTAAGAAAAGACCTTTTGAGATATATCTGTGTTTCTCTTGATGTGTTTTACTTTATTTTTTGTTTGTAAATATCTATGCTAAGTAAGGGTTTCTATCTATAATTGCATAGCGTAGTTTTGTTTATGGTTGTTTACCTTGTTTTATGCATGTTTAAGTAAGATCACGCAATCTACTAGTAAGTTCAACAGATGTGTTGAATACTGCTTGTATAATTAATATATATTTTCTTCGAAGCTCTACCAAGGAAGAAAAGCCATAAAGCCATAGTAAATTGTCCCTATGGATACAGAAACCTATTTCTATCATCCCCTTATATTGCCTCAGGTGGCACTTTGGTCTGCACAAGTATATCGTTACCAAAAAGGCTGGTAATAGTGGATTTTTTTTGTTCACGCAACCACATTTGAAACTAGGTCGCTGCCCCATCAAGCCAAAAAATGGTTATGTTTTTGGGGTCGAGATCTGACTAAGGGATAGTTGGATGTGGCATCAATCTAAGAAAGATATTGAAGAGTGGGTATACCTAAAATAATGCAAGTTTGTTGTGCAAGAAAACATAAATTTACGCATCTCTACTGAAAATTGGTTACAAAAGTATCTTTATACAGATCAGTACGATATTTCTTGTCATTTTCTAGAGATTTGTACGAGTGGATATCAAGACTAGTTGTGCAGATGGGTCATTTCAATAATAAGCCTACTGTGTGGACTCTAGATCTAATTAAGTAGTTGAAGAAGGCTGATAAGGAGATCATGAGAGCTATTGATTATTGGATTGATAGTATTCTTGGAGGGTTTATTACGAAGTTCGCGAACAATACCTCGGTATCCTATAGTTAAGCAAAGCACAACTTTTTCAAAGGTCTACAAGTAAGTAATTAAATTCATTGATTTTTTGGATTAAAATGCCATTGTGTGAAAAGGGTGTACTACGGATGTGCTCATATTGATCTTTTGGGAAAGAGAATCTGGTGCTACACGAAGCGGTAATATATTACGAACAAATTAGGGTGCTTACATTGAAACTGAATAGAGTCTTCTATTTGGATATGAAGGAAGGGATATGATCTGAAAGGATTGTATTATTTTGTTGTGCTAAGTGTCTTTTCAGTTATAAAACATGTGCATAATTGGCTCCATAGTTTTCTTAAGGATTGAGAATTTTAACCATGAAATATAGATGATTTTAGTGAATTAAAATCCTGAAATAAGACCAAATAATATTGAACAACAGTGTAAAACAGAGAAATAAAACACCACATAATATTTACACAACATGCATGATGAAGCAGTTCACCCCTCCTGGGCAACATCTGCTGGTCTAGCTCCCAATGACATGTCCATCTTTCATTATGCTAAAAAATTTGCAAATACATTTAGTTACGGGCCTCTAAAGGTTGTTTTCTCTGCACCAATGGCTCCCAAATTCTCCAATTAGTCTATATTGACTCTTCATTCACTCAGAATGGGAAAAAATTGAGCCTCCCACTCATTTTCCTAGTAACACCTAGAAAAATGCCACTAATTGTGGAGAAATCCAATTAACTAGAGTTATTTTGGCAATTTCCGCACAAAATTAGTGCGCTCTAAAACTTAGCTAGTGGCTTACTATAATAATAATTTGGGTAGGGGGTGGCCACATGCCAACACCCAAAACTCGCAGTTACTATTTGGTGGAGCGGAAATCCACTTAAATTGTGGGTTATAGCCTTGAAACCAAAGTTTGAAGCACAAGTTAATGGAACCGTTGGAGATAATACCTAAACTGCATGGGAATGTTGCCTTGTGACAAGGTGTAACGTTTGCAAATATGTTGGTGAGTTAAAAGATGGAGGTTATAATTTATGTCACAGTTTTAGTTTCCATGTCATGTGATAAGGTTGGTGGAGACCTAGCGGTTGCGGTTGCGGTCGGAGTTACATATATTGTGATGGTTGTTATAACATGAGACTACATTGTGGAATCACTAGTGGGATGGGACCGTCAGCGGTCCCCAACCTCCACACTATAATGCACCAAAATTTATATATAACCCATGACCCTTAGGGGTTAAGAACATCTCGTAGCCCAATTGGTGGAGACCTATGTGTGCAGGCTGAAGGTCAAGGGGTCGAACCCTGCGAACCTCTACCAAAATTTTACACTAACACCTTGGGGACACGTGCCAGCCTCAAGGCTGGCCACGTGTCACCCTATAATTGGTCCACCAATAAACAATGTACAATCCACCAGAAAATCACAATGCGCCACTTGTCATCCTAGGAATGGTTATGAGGAAAGGAATATTCCTTTTGCTAACTCTGCATCCTCCATGCTGACTCGGCATCCCAGTCAACCCTCTCACAAAATTTAGATGTTTGGAAATTCGATCAGAACAAGATATTTCCCTCATACGACATCGGTTTTTCGAACCGTTCATAGCGCCAGAATCAGGAAGACGAGATATACATAACCATCCTGGTTTCAACCCAATCCTGTAACTTTCAATTTTGAGAAAAAATTATGAAATTCTGACCAATCCTCCCCATTGGGAATCTTTTGGACCCTAATATACTTGATTAATTGTTCATTAGATGAGGGTAAAACTCCCTCACCTTTTCAACCTCCATCTAATATTCCTTTCTTGGCTTATTTCCTTTGAGCCCAACTCGAAGGTAGTCAACACTTCCCCTCTTGGATGCTCTTATCATCTTGTGAAGAATTGTATCTTCCTCGAGCTCATCCAAAAATTTTGGCGAGAAATATTCAATAGAAGGTAGCTGAACATCACTTCCTTGATCATAGATCAAAGGTGGCTCATACAAACGCAAATTTTAAACATTAACAACTAAATACATTTTCATATATGAAGGCCATTCAAGTTGAAATGCATGATTACGAACTTGATTTATGATCTTGAATGGACCATGGTGAATGGGTTTGAGCTTTTTACCTTCTCCTTGCATCCTTTCTTTGCTGATGTGTAACCATACCTCATATCCCTCTTGAAACTTGTGATCAAATCTATGTTTTTCATGCCTCTCCTTGTATTTTCTTTTACTTTTCTCAAGTTTTTCTTGAACTTGTTGATGTCTAATCTGAATTTTCTCAATGAACTTTTGAGCCTTGTCAATATCACTATGGCCATATATTGCAACATCCTTCTCAAAGATGAATTCTAATGGCGATTTTGGAAAATACCCAAAGCATACTTCAAAAGGTGATGTATTTGTAGAAGATTGCTTTGCCCGGTTGTAAGCGTGCTTAATGTAATGCATTTTCTCATCTCACAACTTGGGATGTTGGCTGCAATATCCTCTCAATAGATGCATAATGGTTATGTTCACCACCTCGGTTTTTCCATCAGCTTTAGAAGAAAAGCAGTACTCTTTTTCAAATTTGTGTCCATCATATTCCAAAGACTGGACCAAAAATTCCCAATGAACCTAGAATCCCTGTCACTAAAAATAGAAGTTGGGAATCCATAATGAACCCATACATGTTGAAAATAAAATTTAGTAGTTTGTTCAGGAGTAATGGTTTTCTTACATGGCATAAGTATACACATTTTATTGAATCTATCCACAACTACATAAAAATAATCATGTTGTTTTCTTGACATAGGTATACCTCCAACAAATTCCATGGATACACTCTCCCATGGCCTTGATGGTATCAGTAGTGGCATGTATAACCCAAGCTTCCTATTACTAGGCTTACTTGTTGCACACATAGAACAACCTCTTATAAAACATGACACACTATCTACCATGTGAGGCCAATAGCAATACCTTTGTAGATGTGCCATTGTTTTTCTTACCCCAAAGTGTCCAGCAATAAGAGATGAATGAGATTCTCTCATGACACTTAACCTCTTTCCTTTTGGTATATACAACTTGCCCAAATGAAACAACAAATTTTTATGCATGTGATAATATTTTTCTTCAACTTGATTCCCTTCACTCAAACTAGCATACCCATCTTGAAAATCAACATCATGTGCATATTTTTCTATGTAACTCTCATGTACAATCCAATCATTTTTTAGTAAAGTAGATGCACTAATAATCAGTCTTGAAATCATATCAGCAACTTTATTGAAAATAGCTTTCTTGTACCTTATAACCAATTGAAACTATTGAAGAAATCCCATCCACCTAAAATGTCATGATTGTTGTAATTTTGTTTGCGACTGTAGGTACTGTAATGGTTGGTGATCTGTATGTACAATCGTCTATTTACCCATCAAGTAGTGTTTCCAATTCCTAACACTTTGTACCAACACATATATTTCTTTGTCATATGTAGGATAACTAGTTACAACACCATTGAATGTTTCAGAATGAAAAGCGATAGGCTTACCATGCTGCAAAAGAACAGCGCCCATGGCATAAGAACTAGCATCAGTTTGTATCTCGAATGGTTTTCTCAAATTCAGTAATGAAAGGACTCAAGCTAAACTGATCTTGTCTTTTAAAGCTTTGAAATCTTCTTGCTTTCTTCCTCCCCATTGGAAGCCTTTCTTCACACTTGTCACTGCATGCATAGAAGCTACGATGGCAAAAAAGTTAGCAATAAACTTTCTCCAATACTGAGTTGCACCTAAGAAAATTCTTACCTCAGTTACTATTCTAGGTGTGGACAAATTCACAAAGGTTTCCACTTTAGAAGGATCAATTCTCAACTCTCCTCCTCCTACAATGTGTCCCAAATAAACCAAAGAAGTATTTCCAAACTCACACTTTGACATCTTAAGAAACAATTTCTCTTTCTTCAAAACATCAAGCACTATATTCACATGAAAAACATGTTCTTCTCTTGTTTTTCTGAAAATCAATGTGTCATCTAAGTACACAATCACAAAGTCATCAAGGAATGGACACAAAACACTATCCATAACACGCATGAAATTTTCTGGTGCATTACACAAACCAAATGGCATTACTAACCACTCAAAGAGTCCTTGTTTGGTTTTGAATGCAGTTTTCCATACATCACTTTCTGTAATTCTTACTTGATGATATCCACTTCGTAAATCTAATTTAGTGAAAAAAAATTCTTCTTTTAGTTGATCGATAAAATCATCTATCCTTGGGAGTGGGTATCGATTATTTACTGTTATCTTGTTCAAATCTCTGAAGTCTACACACATGTGCCAAGTCCCATCTTTCTTTGGAATCAATACTGTGGGTGAACCACATGGAGAAGTGCTTGGCCTTATGATTCCTTTGTCCAGCATCTCCTTGATTTTCCTCTCATTTCAACATTCTCAATTATCGACATGTGTTACATATCGATGTTTGGAAGAGGACAATATTGCTGCAACTGAATCTAATGTTGAATATCCCTTTTTGAAGGCAATCATGTTAGCTCCTGAAACATCTCATGATATGCATCGACTACATCATATAAATCTGATTTCAACTTAGGATCACAACCCTGAAATGATTCATGATTAACATCAGCTTTATGCTTAATCATTAGAATAATAAAATTCTTACTTGAATTTACTAGCCTCTTTACATGTCCAGCATTTACCATAGCAATATTTGTCTTCTTGCGATGTGCTCTAACAATGTACTCCTTGCCATATTTGAATAAATGGTATTTGTTCTCATGGCGATGGAATATCTCTTTCCTATCATACAAGTAAGGACTCCCCAACACAATACCTGTTATGTCAAGAAAAACCACATCTAATTCAACTGTGCCAGTAAAATGTGCAGTTATTGAAAACCGTAATATACATTTCTTTGAAACCTGTAAATTTGCATCCTTACAAATCCAACCAATTGGATATGTTTTTGGATGTGGTATGGTCTTAATATTAAGTTTCTTGACCAAGTCTTCACACATTTAGTTTTCTTGTGGCCCACTTTCAAATGTGTCAATCTTAATATGTTTGGATATGACCCTCACATGAAAAAACTCAATTCTTTCTTCTTCATTTGGAGCATGTATGTGACAGTTTGATGTACTAGTATTAGGTTTAGTTTCAATTTCTTTCCCCTTCATGTTCTTCAATCCCATGGCTGTAATTTTATATTCATCACCTTAATCCTCTCCTAAATCATGTTGAGTTGTAGTTGTATTTTTTTATTTCTCCTTGTTGTCGTATCTCCTGGGCCGTTTTTCAGGATGTAATTTCCAACAATGATTTTCATCATGACCTTCTTTTGAACAATTTTTAAAAACCAATTTTTCTCCCTCTTTCTTAACAAATGTATTCTTTTTTATTTTACCTTTTGAGGTCTTCTCTTTGTTTTTACCCTTAAAAGGTTTATTCCTACCCTCTTCAGAAATGTTTTTCCCTCTAGCTTCTAGATGTGTGGCTTGAAGACACACTTAATCTAGACTTGTGGGGTTAAACATGAGAATAGTATGTTTTAGGTAGTTATGTAAGCCTCCTATGTACTTGAGAAAAGTATCTTGGATCTGCAAATCTACCCTTAATAAGAGAGCTCTTCTCCTAAATTCTTGGGTGTATTCTTGCACATTCTGTCCCTTCGATTGTCTAAATTTTTGCTAGTTCATTATGGATATCTGCATATGAGATAATGGATAAAATTGTTGTTTTATTGCAGTAATGAAATTAGTCCATGATAAAATAATCTTACCATGCTTCTTGATCTCCTCCTTTTTCTTGGCTTCCCACCAAACAAGTGCTACACCTTCCATTCTCAATGAAGCTAATTGGATTTTAGTATCATCATATTGAAGGTTATGGATTCTCAAATAGACCTCCAATTTCTTAATCCAATTATCAAGATTTTCTGCATTTACTTCACCATTAAACATCGGTAATTTAAATTGAACATCAAGTTTTAAGAAAGGACTTTTACTAGTGTTCTTTGACTTGTATGGCTAATGTACTAAATATGAAGTAGAGGATGATGATGAGGGTAAGGATGGTGACTTTCCATTGCCTCCAATTCCTCCATTTCCCTTCTTTGACTTATCTTCTTCATTGTGACCTCTTGAATACCTCTGTCCTTCCTTGTGAAGTTTGGATCCTTCTCCTTTTCTCATTCCTTTATTGATAAAGGATTCTAACCATATCAGTCATGTCAAGGAATACCTTCTTGAACACTCTTTCCTCCTCTTTGGGATCCATCTCCTCATGGATTTATCCTTCCTCTTGAGGCATGCTTAATGGCACTTCTGGTTCCTTGGGAGGTGAACTAGGTGGTGGAGATTGTGGCAATATTTCTCTCCTTTGCTTTGGCTCTTATTGAGACCCTTCTGCTCCCACCAATTTTCCTTCTCCTCTTTTGAGCTTGAGCCTTGTAAGCATCTAAAACTTGCAAACAATTAACCAAATATTTGCACAAAAACAACACCAGAGAATAAACTCTAGCTCTGATACCAATTTGATCTAAAAGGACTGTATTAGTTTGTTGTGCTAAGTGTATTTTCAGTTATAAAACATGTGCATACTTGTCTCCATAGTTTGCTTAAGGATTGAGAGTTTTTACCATGAAATATAGATGATTTTAGTGAATTAGATGCATGAAATAAGAGAAACTAATATTGAACAACAATGTAAAATAGAGAAAGAAAGCACCACACAACATCTACACACCAGGCATAATGAAGCAATTCACCTCTTCTGGGCTACATCTGCTAGTCCAGCTCCCAATGGCATGTCCATCTTTCATTATGCTCAAAACTTTGCAATACATGTAGTTACAGGCCTCTAATGGATCTTTTCTCTACACGAATGGCTCCATAATGCTCTAATTAGTCTAGATTGACTCTTCATTCACTCAGAATGGGAAAAAATTGAGCATCCCACTCATTTTCCCAGTAACACCTAGAAAAATCGACTAATTGTGGAGAACTCCACTTAACTGGGGTTATTTTGGAAATTTCCACACAAAATTATCACGCTATAAAACTCTGCTAGTGGCTAACTATAATAATAAATATTATGGGTATGGGGTGGCCACATGCCAACCCCCAAACCTGTGGTTACCGTTTGGTGGAGCGGAACTTCACTTAAACTATGGGCTATAGACTTGAAACCAGAGTTTGAAGCGCGGGTTAACAAAACCATCGGAGATAAGACCTTAACCACGCGAGAATTTCGCCATGTGACAAGGTGTAACATTTGTGGATATGTTGGCAGGTTAAAAGTTGGAGGTTATAATTTAATGTCACCATTTTAGTTGCCATGTCATGTGATAAGGCTGGTCGAGACCTAGCGGTTACGATTGGAGTTACATATATTGCAACAGTTGTTATAACATGTGAATACATCGTGGGACCACTTGCGGGTTGGGACCGTCGATGGTCCCCAACTACCAGACTACAATGAAACAAACTTTATATATAACCCACAACCCTTAGGGGTTAAAAAATTATCATAGCCCAGTTGGTGGAGAACTATGCGTGCAAGCTAGAAGTTGCAGGGTCAAATGCTGTGAACCTCTACCAAAATTTTACACTAACACATTGGGGACACTTGGCGATGTTAGGGTTAGGCACGTGTCACCCTATAATTGGTCCACCAATAAACAATGTATAATCCACTAGCAAATCACAATACGCCACTTGTTAGCCTAGGAATGGTTCTAAGGAAATGAATATTCCTCGAAATATTCCTTTTGTTGATTGTGCATCCTCCATGCTGACTGGGCATCCCAGTCAACATTGTCACAAAATTTAGTTGTTTGGGAATTTTATCATATCACGATATCTCCCTCATATGACATCGGTTTTTTGAACCATTCACGGTGTCAGAATCAAGAAGACAAGATATAAGCAACCATCCTAGTTTCAATCCAATCTTGTAACTTTCAATTTTGAGAAAAAAATTATGAACTCCTGATCAGGATAGCAACCCCACTGCACCGAGAAGTGTGTCTTTGAGATCTAAAAATTAGTAGAGCACTGTGGAGATTCCCCAACCTTCCACCCCCGTCACCACCCATCGCCTTATTGTTCCTCCAACTCCACCTCCCCCATTCACCATGGCCCAACCACCATAGATGCTTGTATTCAAGGGATCGAATGATCTTAAATAGTTTTTGGTTTGTTGCAGAGGCAATATGGAGTTTGTAAAATATTACAGATGAAAATATGAAGAAATTGTAGTTAGTTACAGTGCTACAAGACAAATCATTGCCCTTGTATATGAAATATACTAAGAAAAATGAAAATGCTACATTGGATGAGACAAAGACTACATTTAACGTTGAATTCAAGAAACCAAATTCGCAGTCCCAGTGTATCACAGAGATCAAAGAGATTAAGCAGTTGGGTAATGACACTGTGTGGGAGGTAGACCAAATATTTAAGATGTTTCTAAGACAAGTTAGCTTCAAGATCTTGGATGAACAGCATAAAATATGGTTCATTGTTGTGTTGTTGCCTCACCTTAGATTGTCGTTGTCAAAATAGAATATTGCAACCCAGGTTGAAGCACTGGAGATAGTGATGAAGCTTGAAGCTTCATCGATCACCGATACAAGCATAGGATTTCAACAGATTCAAACTTATTTTTCCAGTTTTCATATGGAGCTCCAAGATCTAAAGAAGGCAAAGGAGGTAAGATCTAAGATGCGGTCAGAAGTCTAATGTATCAAGTGCAAAGTGGAGGGTCACTATAAGGAGAAACTCCCTATTTATAGAGACTATTTTGGTGCTAGGATGCAGAGTCCATTGAAGCCTCGATCGAGTGTTGGGCCAAGTTTAGGGCCTAATTTCTGGTGTAGCATATGAAAAGTGGTAGGCCATCATTCCATGTACTATTGTCATTTGCTGCAAAAATATGCCATATGGCCAAAGTAGTTAATCTATAACTAATACAGTTCGGTAGGACATGCTGAACAACATTGTCAAAGCTACGATCTCATGATGCAACGCAGTTCTGGCACATATAGAATACGATTAGAAGGGCGCGAAGACTCGGGATTGCCGACAATATGAGGGGGTTTCCAAGGATGAGGGCTAGGCTGAGGAGGAGGCGTTGGTCATGGATGAGGGTATATAATATGCTACAATTGCGAACAAATTGTACATTTTTCTAGGGATTTTCAAAATCCTACTACGACTTCCTATAAGTATTGTCAAGAATTTGGTCATGAAATTGAATATTGTCCCATTTTCTTAGCTAAAATGAAAAAAAAGCGCAACTAGCAGATGACTCTAAACATAAAAATGATGAGGTTTGAACCACGTCAATAATATTCAAGCGTTAACATAGTAATGTGAAACAGTGTGCATACTGAAGAAGACAGTGCAAAGGGAAAGAATCATGTGACAGAGACATGGGTCTGGAAGGCTGAAGATAAGAATGTTGATTTTAATGTGCAGCGTGAGGAGACAATCATGGAAGTGAATAAAAAATTTATGAATCTTGAAGCTTCGAAATCAACCACGATGAGACATTGATTTTCGCTGAAGAATAAGCCTGAGGAGAACACTGAAGTGAAGGAAATTGACCTGTCTATCCTAGCATCCTTTTTGCAGATGTGCATGAAAATTTTAAGGGATTAGAAAGTTGTAGAGGTGTCACAGGAGCTGATAAATAGTTATGTTAGAAAGGTAGAGCCATGAGTCGAGCAACGTGCGGTAAATAAAGTGTACCAAAATAAGAAGAGAATCAAGTTGTAGATGTGGTTGGTTGTGCAAATCAGAGATTATGAGATGGATCAAGTCATTCTAGATCTAGGATTAGATGCCAATGTTTTGCCAAAATAGACATGGGAGTGGATAGGAAGGCCTAAACTGCAATGGTCACCAATTCAAATGAGGATGGAAAATCATCAGAAGATCATTCTATGGGGCGATTGTAGGGAATCAATGTAAATATTGATGGAGCAAGCGTGTTAGTAAACTCCAAATTTATTGAGATCGTCGATGATAGAAATCCTTTTCCTACATTGCTTGGATTTTATTTGGATTATGACATGGATGCTATTATCAACATAAATAATAGGCATATGCTATTTGAAAAGAATGGTACCCGAGTTTTTGTTCTAATATATCCTTCTGAAGGTGCACGCTATACAGAGCATGTCCAGCATGAGTATTAGGATGTTGAGATTGACCAAATCTATAAGCTTACTACATAGGATTAAGATTGGATTAATCCCACCACGAATGGCACAATATATTGGGAGCATGATAGTTTGTGCATTTCAGATTCTGATGAAGAGCTATAGCATTGGAATAATCACTTGTATGAATTAACTACTAATCTATGTAATAGAGTTACCAAATCTCTACGCTATGTCAGATAGGAAGTGCGTGAGTTATATTTTTATGATGGAAAAGGGAATTTTGTCTTATTTCTAGAATAATTTGAGAAAAAGGTGCCTAAGGAGAAGAGATACCAAGCTTTGGACTTCACATTGAGTTCCACTCAAGCCCGATGGTGGGATGCACACAGAGAATGTTTAGGAGTATGGAAGGGCTTTTGCAAATTTATAAGGCTGAGGTTTGGTCAAGTAGACACAAATATCATGCATAAGTATGATGGTCAGAAAGATCCTTGGAATAATTTATCTCGCTGGACAGTAGCTTGGGGTCCTTAATCTCAACCAAAGTGGGTGCACATGTTATTTCATTCGTTGGATACAATACCTCGACAGTGATATCTTGAAAAGGAGTTCCACCATGGTACTAGGGATTGCGATGAGATGATGGAAGGATTCTTGTTAACTTATAACTTCGCTGATGGCTAGAAGTGTATTAATGAGGCTTTTCAAGAAGTCAAAGTAGGAGTATTCAAAATTACCAAGGAGCCAAGGACTTTAGTACAACTAGATTAGGTTACACATTTGGAACATACTAGAGAATGTTGCAAACAGTACACTTGGAAAGACCCAGACAACAAGTTTGTGTTGGGGGATGAGAGATGTGGGTGCCTATGTGAACAATGACATATGACTATCAGTTATTCTTCCGAATGTTGGCTGCATCGAAGTGGAAGTATTGCACGATGGAAAAAAATGTAGGTGCAGCTAGAGAGTACTGCGCCAAGGGAGGAAGGACTTCGTTGAGGTGAGTCTAGCGGAGTTCATCCAAGAAGTGACTATTGGAATAGGAAAAATTCATTTCACAATGAATTTGTCAGTAAAATGATCAGGATGGATGCATTTAATGGGCATATCTAGGCGGATCTTCCACCAAATCGACATTGATGAGGAAGATCTAAAGGAGATGATGGGATTTGAATTTGAATTTTTCTATAAATCAAGCAGCCTGATCCACACTCGAACACATTGCACACTAATATTTAGAAGCGATATTTGATGTCTACAAGAGTTTCAAGCTATTTGGTGTATGCCATGGAGGAGCCATGAGGATATTGAGCAGGAATTTCTCCACAGAGGATTATAATTCATTATGACAATCATGTTGCCACCAACTATCATAGGGTCGAGGTCGCCAAGGAAGCAGACGACTGCAGGTACAACACCATCCAAGAATCCTTAAAATCTAATGCAACGATCATCATGATGGAAGAAATAACCTAAGGAACCGCAGAGTAAGGGGGCCCAAGATCGGTAGAAGAGGGTTGTGGAGATCAAGTCTGATGAAGAATAAGTAGTACCGAAGGAAATTGAAGTTGAGGAGGTCAAACCTATCTCTAGGTTGCCTCCGTATATTCTGCCCTAGAATTTTCACACTAAGAAACCTACTAAGGATCCAAACACAGTGAAATACAAGTTCTTTACGCCTTTGATTCCGGATGAAGTGTTAGTTTAAGGGAATTTATTGGCCAAATTCCCCTAGCTATGTATGGAGGACTAGGACTTCAATGATTAGTGAGCCCTGGTATTTCACAACTAATGCTGCAACTCCTAGAGGTTACCCTAATTTACTTTATACCCAGGGTTCATACAAACTTGGAGGTGACAGTGCTATATACACAGTAGATTCATTCTACTCATGTCATCATCTTTTGAAAAGGGTGCTACTTCTATGGTTTCTGGATGACGTCTGTCACACTTCTGAGTTTAGGCCTAGGGCTATAAATCATTCAAAACCATTACTCTATGAGAAAGTACAAATCTATTCTACAACAATAAAGTACATCTAACTACTCTGCAATAAAATAAAACTACACATTAAGCTATGATAAGAAATGAAAGCAAACTAGGCTTCTTGCATGAGGTAAATTGTTGAATTGAAATTACATAAAGGAAGCTAACCTAATCACACTTTGCTGGGCCAATTGGTTAAACGGACTCTACTCACTCTATGCTCTATCTATCATGATTTTAATCATGCAACTAATCATGACCTAACTATTCTTGTAAATGTGTTGTTTTGAAGCTAGGAGAAGAAAACACTAAGGTGGCTTATGGAAGGCTTGAACTCTTGAGTGCAAGGCTAAAGGGAGTGCAGGTCATTTGGCGGAGTCCTAGATGAGGTGGATAAGGTGGTTATGGGGAGTCATTTATTACGGTTATTGAACGTAGAAATAATAGTGAAGAATGAGGCCCAAGGAAGCAAAGGGATTAAACATCGACACGAGGAAGTGACACATGGGAGTGAGGTAGGCCATCTCCCTCTCTCATTTTACTTTTCAATGTTAAACTAGGAAAGCTTGTATATTTGTCACAGTTGTTACTAGACCCACTCATTGAGCTAGAGGGATCACTTATTTCCAAAGAAGGGATTTTCCTTCATAATAAACTGGTGACTACACTAGGGATCTTACACCTTGTTCACCCTCTTCTTGTTTTTGTCTTCATGCTTAGTTTGGCCAACTGTTGAACAACAACTTGTTTGGCTTATTTTTTAGCCTGTAGTCTAGCTTGTTAATGTTGTAAAGTATCAAGCCTAAGGTTTTCTTTCAGATATTTCTTGTTTTTTCCTATTTTTCCTTTCCCAACGCATCATTTACAGACATGGTCATGCTAACAGCACTAGTTTTTGCTGGAAAAGTCGCACCACAGACCACTAGTGTTAACAGGTGGACAACGATGGTATTATAAAATAGATATTTCTGGGTCTCTTTTGGAAAACCCTTAGTGTTTCTTGATATTTGGAATGTTTTCTTTGCCTCGATTACACCATTTTTTTCTTTGAGTGTTTACAGACTCTTTGAGAAGTGCAAATTGGTCTTGTGGTCTAAGTGGTAAAATTTTTGTCTTAGTTGAGTCTTTTTGTTGCAAGTCAATTAAAATTAATGTTTATTGTTTATGTCAATCAAGAAATATCCATTCTCTACCATAGGGAAGTAGTGAAATATGTGCTTGTTCAAAGAAATCGATTTTTTCTTATGTTTAGTTTCCATTTCAAGAATTAATTTTCGTTAAATGCATGAGATCACTTGCACTGAAACGATAGTTTTTTGAATTTTTTATGGAAAATATATTACAATTTTTCGATAAGTGAAAATTTTTAAGTGCATTAATTTCGTCAGTTTCATTTTCATCATTCAAAGTGGAAAACAAAAAATTTGATTTAAGTGCATCCTAGTGAAAGTAGAAATCATTTTACTTTTGGATAAGTTTCATTTTGGATAGTGAAAGTGAAATCGCTTTACTTTTTAGAATTTGCATTTTTGAAAAGTGAAAATTGAAATCTAGTTTGGGGAGGGGGGGCGCATTTTTTTTTTGAAATTTGTTTGATGCATTAATCTTTGTGATCTATTCCCTTATTATTTTAGCTTTCATCGAAATCAAAAGGATTATTTTTCCTCATTTAGTTGCATATTAGGAATCCAGGTGAAATCGTTTTGAGCCCAAAATTGAAACTCAATTTCATATAAACATTAAAATAAACCTCAATTAACCTAAGGATCATTTGTAATTAATGCAAATATCTAGAGTTCTAGGTTAGAAACATGTTATGGTGTCCTTAAACGGAGCAGCTGTCACTAAGAGCCTATGTTGCATCCCAGTGGTGATATGTCGTCCCAGGGATGAAAGTGTATAGGGTTATACTCCACAAATGGTAATTATATGGGGATTCTCTCATCGAATGATTACACATTAGATAGCACTACTACAGAATGATCTCCCACGTACCGCCACGTATATTTTGGGAGACCCACTAGGTTGTTATCTTGCCATAGGTAACCGAGTCAGTTGCCTTGTAAGTTGTGATACACTGAACACAACATTCGGGGAGATTGGTTTTCGTACGTAAAGTCCTTGGTTCGCCAAGGTGTATATTGCAGTTCATGGTTGCTTGGTAATCATTTTTCCTAGATTACCCCTTTCTGATTTATTTTTTATTGTTAAATTCTAAAATTTACTGCCCACATAATAACTCTTCCCTATGAAAAACACCTTTGAAGATATTAGTTTGAGCCTAAATGGGAAACGGATCCCGACACTACGAGAAAGAGGACATTGGTGAGGGGAAAAAATGGTCACCATAAGCTCATTGGTGAGGGTCAAAAGAGCCTTCATCACCAAAAATTGAACGTCACCAAAGGTGGCGTCGCTGAAAGTATAGGTGTTGTGGTGACATTCAAGGTCCATCACCAATAATGATTTATAGTGATGGATAGTGACCATCACCATTTCATATGAGCAATGGTGATAGAAAATAGCCTCTGTCACCAAAAAACTGAACGTCACCAAAGGTGGCATCGCCGAAAGTATGTGTTGTGGTGACATTCAAGGTCCGTCACGAATATTGATTATAATAATGACGAATAGATAATAATGACGAATACTGACCGTCACCATTTCATATGAACAACAACATTTTTTTGTGATGGACCTTTCATGACCGTCACTATTGGTGTATATATATGATGATGTTCATTGACTGTCACCATAAACTCATTGGTGACATCAAGGTCTATCACGAATAATGAATATAATTACAAACAATGACCCTCACCATTTCATATCAGCAACAACGATTTATGGTGACGGACCTTTAATGGTCGTCATTATTGATGTGTATATATGGTGGCGTTCGTTGACCGTCACCATTTCATATTTTGGTGAGGGTTGAAAAATGTCACCATAAGCTCATTGGTGATGGTCAAAAGAGCATCCGTCACCAAAAATTGATCTTCGTCATTCCCTATATATGAATATCAAGGCACGATGGAATCGAACCACCAACCTCCTGCTTGTAAAGCAGGTGCTCTTCCATTGAGCTAGCACCCTTTAAAGAATTATACTTTAAACTAGCAATTGCCCCTAAAGGTGCAAAGATACACCAAAGGAATAGAAAATCTAGGAAGATCAAAAGTTGCTAGAAATAATATGTTCAATATACATAATAAAAAGACAATAAGAATAAATTTTGATATAATCTAACAAAGCATGTCCTACGTAGGAGAATAACTGAAAATCACAACTAGAAATTTGAATCACAACATAACAATATAAATGAACATGCAATAGGAAAGGAACAACTCCACAGTTTGAGAAATATGAACAATCCATGGGCTTGTTCTTATATATTGATATAGATAACTAAATAGAAATCTAGATTTATGAAATTCAAGTATCACACAAGAATGTCTTGAACAAATATCAATATGTAAAATAGTATTTTTTTGCATTTGGATCTACCTGGCAGAACCTCAAGAAAAAGTTTCCACAGAAACGGCCAATAAACATAACAACATGGACCTCAGGAGCAATTGTGCAGGGGATAAAATATGAAGGTAAAGCACTAGAGAAGTATTCAAAGCAAATGATGAAAAGCGTATCTAGAAAGAACTGAGAACCCTCTGAAGTAAACCACACATTTATCATCGTGACTAGTACACTTGCAAAAAAAGATCAGAATAAATTATGAACTATTCCACCAAAAAACAGTGAATTTTTCCACTAAAATACAGTTTCAAATTAATCACTAGCATGACACTAACTTCTCTGCAAAAATAGGGAAGTTTCAAGACAATGTATAATAGCTTGCATGGAAATCGTGTTGATAAAACCTTCCAAGGAATAAGACCACAGTAGTCAACAAGAGTGCCATCATACTTAATACTATCAAAGAGTGGTCAATAGAAAAAGTGAATTGACGGACCTTCATAACTTGCATTGGTTCCTTATCCTTCATCCAACCCTAAAATTTTAGACCAAGGTTAACATTTTGAAGGAAAGTTAAGAAAAGTCACATGATCTTGTGAAATAAGATTTTTATCACTAGCATTAACTATAATGCAACAATTTTGCACAAACAAAGCATCATTGTCTAAAGTGAAGTAGTAAGTGATGACTAAGACTAATAGTGGGCTTAGAATTGTTTTTCCATTTTTTTTTGAATTGTTAGAATTACCATACTTAGTAGCAGAGGCATTCCCACCATGGATTGGGAAGTCCACAACAACCACTTATGTAATTGGGATTGTTGACTATAATCATTTTAACCTTCTCCTTCCTTTTTCTTAGCCACTGAAATATGTGTTGAGAACTCTTTGCTTAAGACATCCCTCATTAGAATGGGCAGACCATTAGTGATAATAACAATATTCTCGTAACATTTCCACTATCACTAAAATTTCTTTTGGGCTAAAATTTAGAGTTATGGGTATCTTTGTCATGCCTTGTAAACAAATGAAGATGACAAGGGGAAGGAGCAGAGGAAGAGGGATTAGAAAACATCCACTGAGAGGAGCTTGAATTGTTGTCAATGATGCTCCATCTTTAGGGATCACTTCTGTAACTTGCTTTCAATATTCAAGGCAAGCCAGAAAGCCTTGCTCCAATGAACTGAGTGCATGCAAATTCCATCTTGTGTTGAATATGAAACAGGGGACACTTGATAAAATTGAAACATTAATCCCCGACGATGAATTTTTCAATATACTAATGAACAATCAATACCAGAAATTTTCAGAGAGGCATCCACCACTAAGTAGCTCCTTCCTAAGAGGTTAGAAACATTGTCTAATAACTAGTTTTTAGAAGCCATTGAAATCACCCAACAGGCACCACATTGCACACAACATGTTGAGTTGTGGGAGAAAGAATCTTAAATTATAATGCACCCTTCTGCGAGAGTAACAGCATTTTGGAGAAACAAAAATGCCTATGATAAGTGATATACCTACTGGAGGTATAGAAATGTTGCCAGCAGATCAGGAGGTTGGTCCAGACCCCAAGATATATCTAGGGAACAACCCCAAACCCGAGTAGCTCTGAGGTTATGGTAGAAACGTTGAGAAGGAATGTTAAGGCAAAAGTCTTGCAATCAGACTAAACTCACATGATAACTACAAACCAAGAGTGACAAAGTTCTGGACAGTTCCTTAGTCTAAAGAGGCTAGAAGCTCATGCAACACTAGAAGGTTATTTTATTGGGCAAAGAGAATGCTATGTGCATCTTGCAGATGCAAACTGCTCTTGCACGTGATGGGAAAAAGGGCTTGTAAAAAGATGCCCTGTGTGCAGCATCAACGCACACAACATTCTCTTTTTCCCAATGCACTAACCTTCTAGTTGTGGCCAAATATCACTTGGGTCACAGTGGCAACGCTTTCAGTAGTAGGCACTTACCAAATCTTCCACAATTTGTGTTATTGTACTAGAACTAGATCTTGGACCTATGCTAAAATGTGAGGTGTTTCCACTACAAGACATCAAGCAACATTGTTAGAATTCAGAGCTGGCAAACTTGAGAAACACCTTGACTAGGGAGAAACAGTCAGAAAGAAACGAACAAATAAAATAATAATAACTCTAGAAGATTATAAATAGGAAACCCTGTTGTCACAGCACCGGAGGTGCACGCCTTCACTTTTTTATTTTTCATTATAATTTGCACAAAATCCCTCCAATCCTAGCCTATCACATGTTTTCATTTAGCAACAGTTAAAGCCTTTTTCATTTGGTCACATATGAATCCCAATGGACAGCTGGTATTATATATGCCATACATAACAATTAGGAAGCCAAAACAAGTAAATGCAATGTTTCAACTATAACTTCTTATCAGGAAATGTTAGTTACAGTGACAACAATGGTATGCCAATTGCATAAGCCATATGTATCTCCTGTGGAAAGGCTGATTGTAATCCCCGTGTGAGCCAAAATCTCAATAAATAGCAACATAAAGAACTAATATGCAGTAGAATTGTTGTAGAAACTATTTTATAAATGGGAAAGGTAGTGAATTATGGAATAGCATATCATGCATACTACCTATTTAGTTACTTAACCTGCAATATCTACTATCATTTTCAGTTTCTTTATTATTTTGGTACACTGCTCATTTTATCTAGAATTACAGTGAGATAGTTGTCTGATAGTTGGTCATATTACAGTAGGAATGTCATCAATATAGGAAATCTAGTTTTTGACTGAAAATGAGAGCAGGGCATAAGGAAAATCATTGCCACAAGGTAAAACTATGATTGAAAACTTCTTATTGGAATTTATATTATTTGGAGTTAAATACAAACTATGATTATTTGTGGTAATGCTATGGATGTTGGAGAATAGACATTCAAGAAAGTATTGTCATTGTAACGTGTCTACAATGTACTTGTAGATCCTTTTTCACCTTGGTTTCTATTTTCTGCAATGGCTTGTAGTGGTAGCATGATGTGTGCATTAGATATTTTCTTCCAATGTTCTAGTGAACCTGGTA
Source organism: Pinus albicaulis (assembly GCA_034641835.2). Lineage (NCBI taxonomy): Eukaryota > Viridiplantae > Streptophyta > Pinopsida > Pinales > Pinaceae > Pinus > Pinus albicaulis. The sequence continues at coordinate 491,833,360 of CM076580.1, read as the reverse complement.
TTTTCAAGAGGGTCATAACCTGTTAGGAAAGAACTTATTTTTTCATAAGAGGCATTGCTAGAAAAAATTGGTCAAGAGGCCAATCCACAAGAAAAAATTATAATATATATTGTGATTTATCCAAAGCTTGAAACTTATTCACTGGTTGATACTTCACTATTCATTCAATAATGCAGCAGCCTTCAAAAACCAAAACATAGTGGTGACTTGCAGGTCATGTTTGCATTATGCTAGTACAAGCTTAGTCTATTCAGAGGCCTACCATATGCAACAAAAGAGATTTGCAGAGAAGCTTGCCATGTGCACTATTGGAATTGTAGGACAAATGAAATAGTTAGTTTATATATCTTCAACGATTTTGAATTAGGAAAGAAGCCCTTAAAATGTACATCCATCATAAGACTAGGCCGAGTTCAATCTAGTCAAGTGTGTTGCTACTTGCACACACTTGTTATTTATTTTTCCCATTTTAGGCCTTAGCAAACTGACATAGTAAATGTATAAGAGTTCCCAAAATAAGTGTCTAAGTGAGATGGAAGACATGTGAGAAAAGTCAAGCTAGCCTATCCATGTTCACCCATTATTGGGCTTCTTTAGGATTAATAGTTGAGGAAAGTTTTTCAGCATTGTGGGACTAAGAAAGTATGTCAACTTGTAAGATTAAATAACATTGCAACACCATGAGAGTCATCTAGAATTGTTGAACTGATGCTGAACAATTTAGCATAATAATAGGAGACAACTTAGCAACTTCTTAGTATCATGTTGCATGAAGAATTGACTCGAACCTAAGTTTTTGAGGCAACTGATATACTGCCCAAATCATGTCCTTTAGGAGACAAATTTTCAAATTAAGTGTGTGAGAGGGCGAATGGGTATCATGTTCACATGGATTGATACATTAGTCCAATTTATATTTTCTTATCTTTTCCTAAAGGCTAATATCAGTAAATGCGAACATGAGAGTGGGTGCCCTCACATTTGAAGAGACAAATATAGAGGGATTGTGTTAAAGACAATTTAAGTTCATCATTCTACCCTCATTCTTAATGGAAATAAACATTTCATATAATTCATGTCATATGTGCCCAAGGTTTGAAAACACTAAAGTTTAAACTCCCAACATGTCCTTTATGAGAGTGGGTGCCCTCACATTTGAAGATACAAATCTAGAGGGATTGTGTTAAATACCATTTAAGTTAATCATTCTACCCTCATGCTTAATGGAAATAAACATTTCATATGATTCATGTCATATGTTCCCAAGGTTTTAAAACACTAAAGTTTAAACTCCTAGGATCTCATCATTCCCTCTAGTTGAAGGAAGAAGAAATTTGAAAAGAAACATTGATCTCCTATAGTGACTCGTACCTTTCTTATTTCACCTTTTCACTTGAGAATTTGATGGCTTAGGATTTGAACCTCAAATTAAGTGGTAGGTTCAACATATAATTGAGGTTGTTTGACCTTTTGGGAAACTATGCAACGATGAGTGCTTTCTATGTCCAAGATTATAATGATCCATTTTAGATGAATCTCTTAGCTTTAGCGGTCTTAAGATTTTTAATATTGATCTTAAGTTAAAGGTAAATTTTATTGGAAAATATAGCACCCCTATGGCATCATAGGTATGGTCGCCTCAACTTGACCTATCTCTCTCAGTTGGCATGAGAGAAACTAGTAGATGGACTTCCGAACATTCTGTAGAAGATCCACAAAGTTTGCAAAGCTTGTCAGGCAGGGAAGCTACATTGAATACCATTTTATGAAGGACAAGCTTGGAGAGCGTCGAGGGCCCTTCAGTTGGTACTCTCAGACATATGTGGACCAATGAACATGACATCAACCACTGGTGCTAGGTACTTCCTTCCGTTTGTTGATTATTTCAGTAGAAAAATGTGGGTATATTTTCTATAATTAAAATATGATGTGTTTAATGAATTTCAAAAGTTCAAAGCATTAATAGAGAAACAATTAGGTTGTCATATTGCCTCTCTTAGATATGATACTGGTGGGGAATTATACTTAAAATATTTCAATAAATTTTGTGCTAAACATGGGATCCAAAGACAATATACTACACCTTACACTCCACAACAAAATGTATTGGTTGAGAGCCAAAACTGTACTATCACAAAGATGGCTAGGTTTAAGTTGCAGAGGAAGTCTATTCCAAATAGGTTTTGAGTTGAGGAAATGTTCACAATAGTATACCTATTGAATAGATCTCCCATGATGGCGATGAAGTAGAAGGTCACAAAGAACCATGGTTTGGAAGAAAGTCCAAGTAAGTCATCTTAAAGTTTTTTGTTCTATTGCCTAATGATTATAGGGTACAAAAATAGTATAAGATTTATAGGTTGATTGATATTGACACTGATAGGGTAAGCTTCAATAGTGAAGTTGTTGTTGATGAGGAGGTTGGACCTTTCCAAACTTCTCCTAAGTTTTGAATTACTTAGAAGCTGGAAGCGGTTGATGATTCAAGTGTAAAGGTTCAGGCACCTTTACTTGAAAGGGGGTGGAAAATTTTGAGCATGATGAGTCTCCTAGACTAGTAATTTATGATCTAGATATAGGTGGTCCAGTTCATGGTGAAAATATTGACTTGGATGAGGAAGATCACAAGAAGATACCTAAGTAATGGCACAACACCATTAGATATGTTTGAGTAAGCAAAATGATCAAGGGATGATTATTTAGTGGAAAGAGGAATCAGAGAACATAGTCAAATTTGCTCTCATGGTCAATATTAAGGAAATATATGAGTCAAGATGTTTGAGGAATCACAAGGGAGAAAGAATTGGGAAAGAGCCATGGTAGTCAAATATGAGATTTTGATGAAAAAACAGACTTTTGGTCTCACATCACTTCCATTAGGGAAGAAACCTATTGGCTGCAAAGGGATGTACAATATCAAGTACAAGGAAAATGGTACATTTGACAAGTACAAAGTATGGTTGGTTGCATAAGGGTGTTCTTAGCAATAGGGCATTGAATATGAGGATACCTTTGCTCCTACAACAAATATGAGCACCATCCAACTTGTTCTAGTCATGTTAGCACAATTTGGCTGGAAGGCCCATTGTATGGATGTGAAAAGTGCCTTTCTTAATGGAGATTTGCGGGAAGAAGTCTACATGTATCAACCATACTGTTTTCAGGTTTCAGGGAAGGAGCATCTAGTCTGCAGACTGAAGAAGGCTCTGTATGGTTTGAAATACGCACCTAGGGCATGGTATATCAAGATTGATAGGTGTTTGGATGAACATGGGTTCTAGTGGAGTGCTTCAGATTCCAACATGTATGTGAAAAGAGTTGGTAATGTTATCATCTTTCTGTTCATACATGTAGATGATATCATTATCATACGTAGTGAGGCAAGTTCAATAACACATCAAATCCAATATGAGAATTTTTTTTGACTTGATAGATCTAGGCCTCCCACACTGCTGTCTGGTTGTAGAAGTTTAGAAAATAGGTAACAACATTTTTGTCTCACAAAAAAAATATGCCAGGGAGTTTGTTGGACAAGTTTAGAATGATAGATTGCAAAGTCTCGTCTACACCTATGGAGAAAGGGTTTGAAACTTTCAACCAAAATTGACTCTAAGGTAGTCAATGAGTCAATGTACAGGAAACTAGTTGGTAACTTGATATATCTTAGAGTCCCTAGACCTAATTTGAACTTCACTGTGAGCTTCATTTCCAGATTCATGATAATCCCAAAGATAGAGCACTAGAAAACAACAAGGTGAATGCGGAGATATGTGAAAGGGACACTTGACTTTGTCATTTTCTACAACAGAAGCAAAGACCCTAGCCTGTGTGGGTATACAGATTCAGATTGGGAAGGTTCTCTTCATAATAGAAAATTCACTTCTGGATATGTTGTTAGCCTTGGCATAGGTGCAGTCACATGGACCAGCAAGAAGCAGCATGCACAAGCCGGGAGCCCTTTTGTCAAAAAAAGAAAAATATCGAGTAGAGAAAGAAGCATGCTAGGCAGTTTGGCTCAAGCAGATGCATTGAAATGCAACAAACATAGCCAAGACCCCTGTGATGTGAGAACCAAGGCTTGATGAAACTTGCCAAGCATCTGGTCTTTCACGAGCATACCAAACATGTTGAGGTATATTACCACTTCATCACATAGCTTGCAGAAGATGGGTCTATCAAATTGTAGTATTGTCCTATAAAGAATCAAACTGCAGACATTCTCACCAAGGGTTTGGGTCCTGAAAAATATGTAAAATTCTGATATAAGCTTGGTGCAGTTAGTAGGTTGACCATTAAGGGAGGGTATTAAAGTAAATATTAGTTCACTATTCAATAATGGTCAATTAGGTACTAGATTTAGGCACTAATAAAGTCAAATGGACTTTAGTTTATTTTATGTGTTTGATGTCTTATTTCACTTTAGTGTGTATTTCGGTCTATCTAACATTCATAAAGTGGATTGACTCAACTTTATTGTAACCTATATAAGAAATATTTTGCTTTCTCACTATTAACTTAAAGGCACATGACAACAATGAAAAGAGGGGTTTTTATAGTTGCAAGACACAATATTGTTTTTTCAAAGTGGAAGGCACATGAAAAAAAGGCCCTTTATCTGTCCTTTCCTCAGGTACAAGAAACCAAATATATTTTCTCACAGTTTTTTTATATTTTTCTCCAACGACCCCAATGACTCACTTCACTTTCCTTAGTTTGGAAACAAAGAGAAATAGCCCTTTCCCAACCTTGTGAGAAAGGTATTACTTACAACAAATGAGATGACCCCAACTCCAAACCCTGTGAACAATATTCCCCAGTATAAAAATAAAGAATCCTGCAACAATAGTAAGATCAAATAAAAAATTGGCTTCCAATTTAGAATCCAAATGAACCAGAAACTATTTAATTTCTAGACAAGACCCTTCTCTAAGGTAGTTTAACTTGCCTTTGCAAAAAAAATGACAAGCCACCCAATAATATTTGGAATGGCAGCCACTAATAATGCCTACATACAAACATAGAAGAGATTAATCCTACCAAACTGAATCAAAAGGATGAAATCCGTAGGAAAAAAAAATTAAATCTTATTAAGACCACATAAATGAGGGGACTACATGGATTGTCCACATAACAAACTGATATCTATTTGAAATAAAGCTTTATAATATCAAAAACAAAAAATAGTAATTAAGCTAAATCCAAGTCTTCTTGAGCAATGATAGGGTTGGAACTTGATATACATAGTATTAAGGGCACTTACGCCTTTCCGTCCAATATAATCAACAACCTATCCACTGACTATTGCACCCACATTGGCTCCCACGTTTGATAAGGATCCAAATAAAGAGAACTGACACAGAATTCAACATGTTTTAGGTCTCAATGGGCCTTTCTGTAGTCTCGTTGGGAAATATTAATCACTTTAACCCAGTAGGCAACAATTGAATTTTTTTGTGGTAGAATTCAAAACTTATGGACTTGATTGCATTGGAAAATAGTAAATGCACCAAAATAGATATTAAATAGGTCCACGAATTTCTTAAGAGATGTATGATAATCTGTATATTTATCCTAAAAGTCTGACTAAAAGACATGCCCTTAAAAATCATCTAACAGTGAAAACATACCTGAGACAAGGTTAAATCAAGATCATCAATGATCCCATTTTGAGTAGGCAATGAATATTCAACCTGTTACAACATTACTTTGCCAGAATCATGAGAAATTTAATCAACCCTTCCCTGTTTTGAAGACTGAAAGGTATTCAAGACAAAGGTTGAGAAGAAAACTAAGAAATAAGAAAAATAACTTACATAGAATCCAAACTCCATAGGCTCCAAGGAAAAAATATATGTAAAAAGTATTGTAACAAGAGAAATCCCTTGGAAGGAGTGAACATCTGCACTTTTTGCCCCTTTACCACTAGGACGACTAGATTTTGATCTGCTACACTGACTACTTTTTTTTCTGAAAGATGCTTCTTCACATCTCTACTGTCAGCCCGGTTTCCTGTCTCCAAATCATTTTTGTATGCCATCTAGTTCTCAAGGGTAAAAGTCCCAAAGACAAAATTTCTTTCAAATTTAATGCCAAATTACTGAACTCCACCTGCACAAATCAACCCAGAAAACCTTTAACAATAGCACATGATGATGATAGACATCAATGCTAGTAGAGAAATCTCATAGCTGGGAAAAAAGACAATGATAATTCAACAATACTATGATGTACATGATTATGGTTTTGAACAATATCATAGCAATCAAGTGACAAATAATCATTCAGACTAATTCATCAATACATGGAAAAAATGCACTTACAATTTTGTCCAGTAGATGAAAACATATTTTCTGGAATGATGTGACAGGAGCCTAGAATAGAAAGAACACCAACAATTATATCACTAAAAGCTATATGGAGCATATTGCAGAACTCAATATGCTAGCTCCCAATAAATTATTTTTCTTTTGAGAGAACAAAATTATTCAGATGCCTGCTATACAATGTCCAGTTGCTGCAAACGATATTTTTCTGGAACAATTTGAGAGAAGCCTAGAAGAACAAAGATACCAACAACAGTATCATTCCAGAAATGCAGCATATTGCAGAACTCATTCTATTAGAGCCCAATAAATTCTTTTTCCCTTATGAACACAAAAACATACTCAGATGACCACCCTACATAACAATGCAGTTCCAATTGCAAATTCACAACCAATGGTATATTTGAAACATGCCAATGAAACCAAACCCCGGATATTACAATTTGAAACATGACAATCAAATCAAACACCCAATGCAATACGAACGTTAGGCAACCACCATTCTCATGGAAGGGAGGAATGATCAGTATCCAGTGGGTTCAAATTCGATTCAAAATAAGATACTTATGCACAGGTTGAGGAACCATATCCATATGCACTAACAATGACTTGATTCAATGGTAGTGCCATCCATATGTAGAAATAATGGCTTCTCTCAACATTGAATTTTGCTTACAACCATAATCAACTTAGTTTTGAAGATCCATTAGATTCCACTTGAATGAATTCAAAAAAACTTCCAAATAAGATGCAAAGCATAGCTTACAAAGGGCAGATTCAAAGACAAAATAAATCATATTTTGATGACCTTGTACAGTAACAAAATGGAAATAGAAACTCACAAAATCAAGAAAAACCAAACAAGAATAAAGAAAGAAGCATAAAAAACAAATGCAATATTGTAGTTACCTCTTCCAATAGATACAAAAAATGGGTATTTTGCTTATATGAGAAGATATACCCAATTTAGCCAAACTAGAAAACACTATCATGGATGGAGATACAAATTCCACCTTGTGGGATTCTCCTCTGCTAAATATCATAGGCAAATTTAACAGATTTCAAGAATTCCCAAAACTCACAATTCCAGTTTGTCTTTCCTTAAGACCGCAATTTCATTATAACCGCAATTTGAGATAACCGAAACTTCAGATAAGGTGAACACGTCATACTAGCAAGGCTGGAGCTGATTATGCTACTGTTTCTCTCATGGAAGACCTTGAAATGGCCAAGAAAAACCTAAGAGCATGCATCCAAACACTATGTATGCATGAAGTGCTCCTTGTACAAATCCATCATAGTTCTAAGGCCCACCAGAGAAGAAGTAATGTTCTCTATCTATAAATTTCATCTACAGTAATCCTATTCAAGTCATGCTTAGATGCTAAGAGGTAATGGAATAGGACAAAGTTCCAGGGACTAATAATGGAATAATACAACCAAGCCAACTAGTACAAAGGAAGTTTCAAGATTATAAATCATAATATTCAGTTTGTCAAAAAAAGGAATTTGTCAAGAAAGGAATGTGTCTCAGAATGGCACTAGCGTTTAAAATGTGCATCAATTATTTCTACTCTGTATCAATTCATTGGTCGATGATTTTTATCCTATAGTTCTTGCAAATAGCTAAATTGTCTTGGAAAATTCTCCTGATATAGACAGATTTGGTGTAGAGATGCTATTTCATTTTTTATAAGTCATTGTGGCATGAAACTAATTGAGGTTCAAAGGCTTGAACTCTGTATATAAATATGATGGATAAATTATTACTCCCTTTTAAGTTACTGCCTGATTTGTTGTTGAGGTTGTACTGTTTGTGTACTCAACATTACCACCAAGGATTCTGAATCAGGGTGAAACTGGCTTGGACCAACTAGGCCATAGTGAGACCACACGTAGCTAAACATACATAGCTAAGCATCATGGATTTACATTTGAGCCCTTAGCTTTTTCTGCTAAATGTCTAAAAAACATGGGCATGGAAATCTTCTTTGTTGTTTGCAAGCTCCTTACAACACAAATAGTTGAATTTTAGGTCTGTCTTTATAGAAACGACTATAGCTTAATGTTAGACCTGACTATATAATATTCAAGGGAGATTTCAACCCATTTTTGGTATAGATTAACTTCTTGGGATTGAAGTAAGCTATACAGGCTGGCAATTGATAGTAGAAAAGCATTAGAGCAGAAGCCACTGGCTGGAGGGAGCTATAAGCTATTGCCTAGGATTGTTTGTTAGGCCCGTGTTGTGATGTGTTCACTTGGGGTATTGATTTTGAGATTGACCTGTGACTAGTATTCATGGAATTAAATTTTTTTTATTTGCTAAAATGGAACTCCTGGCAAAGATAATAGTCAAGGACTTGAACAAATCCATCTTTGAATGTAGGCCTAGCAATGAAATTTGTCACCCTAACATTCTTAAAGATCCACAAGGGAGTTTTTGATGCTAGCAGTGCAATGTATTTTCTTCACTAACCATCCAGTAATTTGTCTGCTACAAATTTATTTATGTGCCTATATCCATGAAAATATTTCAATCCATCAAAAATGACAATTTAGCTATATGGAAGAATATAAAATGGATTAGAACTTGTAGTAAAAAATGTTACCATGCTATCATAAATATTTAATTGATTATTTAATCAGTTTCTTCATTCATCATGGCCCTCTCAATCCCATGCCAATAGAATGGGGTACCTCATATGATATATCAAGCCTTGCAAATGTGGGCAAATAGTAAATCTTTCCAGTGAAAGTGGTTTAGCAATCAATTTTCTTCAAGCTTATTTCTGGTCAAGGCTTTTCACTCTAATATGCGATGGGGAGGAAGAAATATGTACCTACTCCTTATGAAATTTTCTCCATCCCAAGAACTCATTTTTAGAGTTTCAATTCCATGACAAGTTGAAGTGAATATCTCCATAAGTGATTTCTATTTTTTTTTTTTTAAATTGTGACGAATAAATGATTGACTGTGTTCATTCTTGGTAGTTCTAAATGTTGTTTCTCATGAAACACAGATTGCATTAACCCTGCTCAGTGCGGAGTCTTCATTATTATAATGAATAGACGACTTTCTGATTTTAGACATAAATATAATTACTTCAGGATGAATATTAGCTAGCTGCTCTTTCACAACATCTCTCAGGACGCAAAGGCAGTATTATTATTATGTTTGGAAGCTCACAACCATACACTTCTCAGAGGTCTTTAATGCTCGGCTTTTCATCTATCCACTCTGGAACGATATATCCAATTTTTGTTCTAGGTGGAGGTATCTCATTAAACCTTATCCTATATCCATTGCTGCATATGTAAGGTTGTTTTGTTATCAAGAAAACACTCTTAAACCCAATCCATGAACATATAGAAAGGTATAACACATATCATCTCAATATCCATGGCCTAGAGCTCTTAGACCAGGTCTCTGCATATTTTGGAAATATGAAACAAATTTTATCAACAATCAAGGCTAGAAAACGTTCCCAATCACCACAATTTTATTTTGTTTTCATAACATACTTAAGCTATATAGCTATGACCCAAATTTTTCATAGTCAATCTCTGCAAATTTAGAAATGTATAGTGAAGTTTATCTAAACAGTTGGGACTAGAAAGTACCCCCCCTCATCCCAATTCTATTTTCTTTTGTACATATTTCATCTAAACAACCATGACCGAAATATCTTAAACCCAATCACATGAGTTCTAGTATATTCTCATTAAATATTTTATCTAAATGGCCATAGCCCAAAGTTGTTAAAGCGAAACTTCAAAACTAAGAGATGCACTACAAATTCTACCTAAACAGTTGGTTCTAGAAAAAAATTCCCAATTTCCCCCATTCCATCCTGTTTTCAAAAAATATTTCATCTAAACACCATGAACAAAGCTCCTAAACCCAAATTCCATAAATTTAAAAACGCACACCAAGTTCTATCTAAAAATACAGGGCTACAAAAAGCTCCCAATCATCGCAATTCTATTATGTTTTTATACCATATTTCATCTAAACATCCATGATCCAAAGCAGTTAAAGCAAAACTCTTCAAATTCAGATACCTAGTGCAAATTTTATCTTAACAGACAAGGCTAGAAAAGGCTCCCAATCACCCCAGTTTATATTTTTTTCATAACATGTTGCATATGAGCAGCTATTCCCCGAAGTTTTTAAACTCGATCTCTGCAAATTTAGAAATAGATATTACATTTTATCTTAATAGCAGATAGTCAAGGATTGAAAAACCTCCGTATCACCCCAATTTCCTTTTGTTTTATGAGTACAGGTTTTAAGAAATGAATACCTTTCTCGCCAATGTAGCCTCCTTGTCTTCTGCCATTCTTGGTAGATCGTCCAATGCTGCAGAGAGATTATATGTTGTGGTTGGTGAATCCCAATTCATTGTTAAACACCAGCAAAGTAGCAGAGGCACCCACACCCGTGACATCTCAGGTTGTAATCATGAAAGGGTTTAAAATGTGCATAAATTCTTTCTAATTTGTATCAATTCACTGGTTAGTGATAGTCATCCCAAGGTTCTTACAAATTGCTAAAATGTGTTGAAAAATTCCAATTTATTTTGGCTTAGCATCAACTTTTGAATTCTAGGCATGGTAGACATGCTGCAAGATGGCTTGTTTCCTGTAGGAATCGCTCATGAAGAGAGCAGAATCAACAAAATATTCAATGGATTATCACCCATGCCTTCGGCTTCGTCTTCCTCCATGGAATCTTGAACATACAACCTCTTGAGTGCCTCATTGCGCTGGTCTAGAAGAGTTTTGAAGTGACATATTCCTTCAGTAAAATGAATTCACCACGATTGGAGGCACCGGGAATCCAATTTCTTGAGTTCAACTGACAAATTCATTCTGTAAAATGAAATCACCGTGATTGGAGGCACCGGGAAACCAATTTCTTGAGTTCAACCAAGTGTATCAAATCAGAGTTGGGACAGCATGGACGCACCCTTCCTCTTCCTTCGTTGGAAAAACCCTGCAACGCGAGGGAAACGAAAAATTTTGATATTCGAAAAACAAAAACCCCATGAACTAGTTTTACTCAAAAGATAAGGAAAAGGGGTTTTGAGAGAGATTATTGAATGCAAACTCTACAAGGATTAGGAAAAGTTGTTTCCTACTAACTTTTTGATTATGGTATGGTGGCGTAAAAATTTGCATTAAGTAATGGGTTACAATGGGGTTGGAAAAGATGAGAGTTCAAAGGACTAAATGGCTATGAAGGACACAAAAGCTAAAAAGAAATTTGAATAAGTTTTGCGGAAGTAGAGATAACTAATGAGTGGTGGTTGAACTAGATGTGAGAAAATGAAGAAGGAAATGAGGATTTGTAAAATTAGATTAACTAGGAAGAGAGTAGTGAAGTGAGGATGAGAGAGTTGGAGAATTTCAATGGGAAAGGTGAGTTGGTGAGCGTATGGTTGTGAAACAAAGGGTTGATGATAAAATATAGCTCAATAAAGAGTGGTAGTCAATGCACCTCAATGAGGTCTAATGAACACACTAGAATGAGGTTACGAGAGATATGTGATTACAAAGTAGCAAGTTGGATGCAATGTAGGATGAGATTGTGAATGAGAAAGAATCAAATGAACTAATGGGAAACCATATCCTAAGGCCAACAGAGGATGAGAACCTAGTAGTGGGCATGGCACTAAACAATAGCAAAGTTGGCCTTATACCAACCCCACCCCTTATGCTTCTTAAATACAAATAGGTAACACTACACTAGCGTGTTAATAATGGTTCAAGTCCACCTCGTAGTCAGCTTACTTATGGAGGAACAATAACAATTAGAGGAAGTAGTCTTAACAATAGTGCAAGTTTGAATATTAAGAGTAGCACACTTGGGATTTTTAGTTATTTAGAGCAAAAAAGCAAGGGTTTCATGAATTTTAGTACCTATGATGCTTTGAATTATAACCTAGGAGCATGTAAGAGAAATAATATTAGAGTGTTGTACTATTAAAAAAAATTATTCATATGTAAATGCTTTGGAAAAAAAAACATAATGATCCACATACCTTGATATTAAAAAAAAACCTTTAAAATGTCACTTTTAAAATATCTTATGTAGTTACCTAATGTCATTGGGTAGATATCACAATTACTTATGTAAGTAATCGTGCAATCATATTTTTCATTCTCTTAAAGGAACTCGTTCTAAACATGCACCCCATCAAGCATAAATCATCCTAACATATACATTTGAAGTAATATAAATCATCATATGAGTATCCTCGAAATAATTCTCACCCATAGCCTTGCTGATGATGTAAGTCTCGTATCAAAATGGTATGAGCTTCTTCTAGGAGTTTGTCAATTTCTCTTTATGCAAGTCCAACCATAACTCGTCACAAACTTGAAACTTATGTGGATCCAAATGGATTATGTATCTACTTGTACTTGGATTTTGCAACTCTATATAAAATATCATGAACTTGTTATTGAATTTGTTAGATACATTCCTCAAAATTGGTTTCGTTGCTTACCTCGTTCCAAGTTTGGGAGGTATATTCATGTTTTATTCCATGAATATAACTACATTAATTTGTGTCAAATTTTTGGGACCCCAAGCACACTTGAAAATTCTTGTGGGAAATAGAAATATGAAGAGTTATGTCAAATTTTTGTTGAAAATAAGGAAGGTTTTCAACATGCGTATGTGGATCCTCACAATTTTATACTCTAAGGACATCTACAATAATCATATCGCGTAATTTTTGGTTATCAATCTAGGGATGGAAGGCTGTCGATTTGGTCAAGCTTGATGTCTGTCATGGACCAAAGGTTAAACCAAAAAATATTGAGGAACGTACTATCCCTATCAAGAAATATGGTCTTTTGAAACCCAAAATGAACCAAAACATGCTCAAAGAAGAGCTTATGAGTGGATTTTGTTTTAATAGTCTTCTTATATGGTGCCAAAATTCCCATCAAAAGGAAGTGATCAACAACAAAAACAAAAAACATTCGTTACCATACTTGGTTGAGAGAAAACATTATATAGAGTAGGAAAATTCCTACTGTTGAAAAATGCAGCAAGAAAATCTCAATTTAACTTTGCCTTAGTCAAATTAAGACAAATAGAATTTCCACATCAACAGACAACTTGGAGGCAGTTAACTGAGGTGACATGGATCTTGTCACTAATTTAGCTTAGTATATTCGAGTTAGAGGATTTGGAGTTCAATTAAGCATGTGTGATTGCTAATTTGTAGTAATCAAGGTCAGTTATTTCAAGTTTTTGTGAGTTAAAGTAGTTCTAAATTTTGGAGGAACTAGCGGAAGATCAGTTGTGTAGTCGGACCTCAATCTAACTCAGTGATCATCTAGTTAACTGATCAATCAACCCAAAATATGTAGTGCATGCATAGAATTCATTTTATATTAATAACTGTATGGATTGTGTTGTTTACATCTTGGTGCTAAAAAATATTTTCTTGTGGGTGTATTTATTATATGGTGAGCAACATATCATATGTGTTGTGTATGGAAATAATTTTGTTTCTTACACTTCTTACTATGTTGAACTATGTTTGGTTGTTCTTAGGTGTTGTAACAATGTATTTAGACACCACCTCTATTTTATAATACGAGTTTTAAAATATACAAAATCCCTCGGTTCTCCAACATGGTATTAAAGATAATGGTTTGAGATGTAGCATGTTGCCTACAAGTCTTATGCAAGTTGTAGATAGTCTTAAAAAGTCATATTTGTTTAGTGGATTTGTTCTAGGTTTCTAATTGCAAACTAAATCTAGGATCAAATCAGTGGGTCAAAATTATGAGTTTTATGATAGATCTTATAAATTTTAATGGACACAATTATGAAATTTGGGCACAACTACATGGGAAAATTTTTGAAGATTCAAGAGTCATAGGAATTTACAAAAATGGTGGTTCTTATCCAAGGGATAACTAATAAAAAAATTTCATCAACATGAAGAATGATGAGGCTTCAAGAGTCATAACAACCTCCATCTCAAGGTGGATTCAATTTCATATAATCTATATAAACTACTCATACAATCCATACTCTTTAGTATATAAAAGAGCTATAAATTGATGCTTATTTTCCCCTAAGACCCTACAAACCCTATATTCCCCTTGCAAACCTTAGCCTCTATAATAAAAGCAACAAAGGTCCTACATAATTTACAATGTCATGAATTTCATAATTCCACCAATTCAGTGACACTCCAAACATTTTTTAGGAAAAGAAATGCCTAGCTCAAAAGACTCCATGTGTGGAATTAATCACCATAGGCACACATCAATGATTTTGGAATTTCATAGTTAATCAACCCACAACTTTGCAGCAGTGGGCTTTCAACCACGCTCAGAGGCTCCATAGGTTACATGGCATGTGGTAATGCAAGCATCTTTATTATTTCATAGTAAATTTTTCAAAGAATTTATTGGAAGGACAAATCCCTCCTGATATTGGGTTAATGAAAAACCTTTCGGTATTGTCTCTCTTAGCTAACTACCTCACAGGAACTATTCCAGCTTCATTTGAGAATCTGATTAGCTTATTGCATCTTAACTTGGGCCACAATAGTTTAATTGGTACAATACCTGCAAGTTGGAAGGGCATCATCAGAGTTTTCACTTGTCATCATTGGAATATAACTTCTAAAATACAATGTTAAGGATCCAAATTAATGATTTCATAGGTGTTAGCACTAACATCCACCTGGGTGAAATACAAGTTTGTATGGATGCTTATAATGCTCAGAACACTAAGGTATCTACAAGGATTGACTATTCACTGTTAAAAATCCTAGCTAGCTACATTACTTTGGTGATTTGGGTGTGAAAGTAGTGGAAGTGGAAGAAAATTATCAAAATATATTGAGTCTATGTATAACACCAGGCACATGAATGTTGTCAATAAGCCACTCATTTACAAAAGCGACAAAAAATTGAAAACTTGGGATGATACTTTAACCACGAGGATTTTCCCTACTATTCACATGGCATTTAGTTATATAGATCTTCGTTATCTTCAACTATTCGAGGAATTCGAGGTAGGATAAGTAGTGACCATCTCCCAAAATCACAATATTCAACACTGGATGGCACCATTTAAGCAGTCCCTTTGACAGTTTCCATGGCAACATCAGAATATGGTGGCACGGGGAATAAGATTATTCCTGTTGCTACTACGTCAAGACCAAGATTTGTATGTCAGCCATTCCTCATAGTGTAAATTCTAATTCAGCTCATTCATATTCTAGAGATTCTGAACACATAAGTTGCAGCTATGAGAAAATATCTTCGATGGGTTCTGTAGCAATGATGGCCAGAGCTTCGTGTGACCCATGATATCATTGAGAAGTGCAGCTGACTACATATCCCACTTGTGATTGCTGCATAGGTCATGAAGTTGTGTCTTGGATCTCTTGGGACAATCTCAGAAGTGCGACCAATCCATGTTGCGACTCTCCAATATCCTGAGAGTCGCACTCCCACCCAGGTTTCCAAGTCGCTGAATAATATTTGGACTAAGTGAGCGACCGATGTGAATGATGAGACCATACAACCTCTTCAGTTGTGGATGCAACCAATGCATTGCAGAATTCAAGTTGCGGGAAATGAATTTAATATCGTACACTATATCTTCAGGCCTAAATACGAATCAAAATCTTTAAGCTTAATGTAAATAATGTTGCAGTGGTCGTAGTTGGTTCTGGAAATGTGAATAGTAGTTATATTTTTCCACACATCGAAATCATCTCTCAAATGAGGCATGTTCTACTCAAGCATTATCCATGATGCCTTGTGTCCTGAGATTGGGGGGGGGTCGGGGTATACTCCAACTTAAAAGGTTTTTTTTATAAATGTGTTGGCAAGATTATCGAATTACTTGCTTCTAGATGTGTAATTGATCGAATACTACATTTATTTAAAAGGGAAGTAGTTCATCTTCATTTCGATGCCTTGAGAACGTTGATTCTATATCTGAAGGTGGTCCTCTACGAGCTATCACATATTTTCAAAATGTTGCTTTCCTGTGTGGATCACCCAGTTCCAACACCTATCTAATTAGTGTTTTCGAGATAGTATGAAAGGAGGTGTTCCAGTCACTATTTCAGGAATGCCAAATTGGCCAAGTGAATTTGGCGCGTAAGGATGCCAAACACATTATATTTGAAGCCAGCCAAGACTCACATTGATGGCATTGAATTCATGGCCAAGAATATGGATCAATGGTTGATTCAAAACCTCAAGTAACAGCTAGGACGTGTGACCTTTGTCCAGCTGTGACCAGTTGCTGAGTCATAGCCTCAAGAAGAATGCATCAGTTTGACCAACCCGACCTGGTGACCAATGTGACCTCCACTAGTCGTACTGTAGAATCACATATGAATGCCCCATAAAATGCGACCAGTATGACTAGTGCGACTTTCCCTTTCTTCTGACATTGTGTGGAGGCCATCATTATTGATTACATCAATGAGAGTGAAGTGATCACTATTGCAAGTGGAATACACCATATAAGAGACATAATTCGCGTATGCCTTCTATCTATGGTTTTTGGAACCTTAGTGAGGCTATAAGAAGGATTGTTGAAGGAGTTGTTGTGAGAAAGGCCAAAGGAGAAGTTGGTACTTGGAATGTATTAAAGAAGTAGGACATGCAAGGTCTGCATTGGGTAATATAGGTGAGATGCAGAGCTTGGATGATGATACATCTCTACCTTCGTTAAACAAATTGTTGCTCCCTATGAGCTTGGGAGGAAAACCCAAACATTTGTAAAGGTTGCATGTTGTAGGTGTTGCAACAAGAGGCATTCCAAAATATGCTAATTTATCCTTGGTGGTGTGTGCTGAAGAGTGTTAAGGAGTGCCAGGGAATCACAAGGGATAACTAGGTGAAAATGCATGGAAATGAACAAATAAGAGTGTGTGCCAAGGAGTGTCAACGAATTCCAATTGTCTCAAGGACAAAGTGTGTTAGGAGAAGGTCATAATAGGACTTGTAGGAAGGAATACTATGGTTAGAATAAGGGGTTGGTCAAATAAATTTCATATAAAAGGATACTTTGGGTTGGGAACAACATTTTTTTTCCAATGAATTGGTTGGGTTCCCAAGTCGCAAAAAAATTAAGGCTATCTATGTGGGCATGACAACTAAGGAGTGCTAAGGTGTGCCAAAGAATGCCAGGAAATACTAACATGTGCTAGAAAATTCCAAGTCATTTTAGGCATGCCAAGAAAAGGCAACTGTTAAGGCATGCCAATATATGCCAGGTGTTAAGGTGTGGTGTGAACGCATATTAGGGAGTGTTAGGTCCAAGTTCTACGAAAACACAAGGGAGAAATAGTTTCAAATGCATGGAAATGAAGTGTTAACGAGTTCATTATGTGCTAAGGAGGGAGTGACAAGGTACATTATGTATTTTAAAGGCATGCTAGTGTCTTAGGGAAGCATACCAAGATGTGTCAAGTGCTAGGTTGTGCCAATGCGTGCTAATGAGTGTTAGGGAGTGATAGGAACACACAAGGGAGCACTAGGTTAAAATGCATGGAAATGAATGGATAAATGTGTGTGACAGGGAGTGCTAGCGAGTTCCATGTGTGCTAAGGAGAGAGATTCAATGTGTTCTAGGAAATGCTAAGTCATTCTAGAGTGCCAGGGTGGCATGCAACCACAATGTGTCAGGTGCCAGGGTGTGCCAACATGTGCTAGGAAGTGTTATTGAGTGCCAAGGAATGCCAAGGAATGAAAATATGTGCTAACAAATGGCAGAGAACGTCAATGCATGTTGAGGATTATTATGGAGTTCTAGGGGAACACAATGGATAATTAGGTCAAAATTCTTGGTAATGAGATAATACGAGTGTGTTCCAAGGAG
The DNA here is from genome assembly GCA_034641835.2 of Pinus albicaulis. Classification (NCBI taxonomy): domain Eukaryota; kingdom Viridiplantae; phylum Streptophyta; class Pinopsida; order Pinales; family Pinaceae; genus Pinus; species Pinus albicaulis. Next base: position 491,815,150 of record CM076580.1, on the reverse strand, counting down.
TGTCAGTGAATTATAGGTGTCCGAAGGATGAAGTGTTTTAGGAGAAGTTCATAATAGTAATTGCAAGAGGGTAGTCTACGGTTGTGATAAGGTGTGGAAAGATTAATTTTCGATAAAGGGAGACTTTGGGTCAGGCACAATATTGTTTTTCTAATGACTTGGTTGGGTTCAAAAGTTACAAAAAAAGTAAGGCTATCTATGAGGGTGTGACAACTAGGGAGTGCCAAGGTGTTCCAAGGAATGTAAGGTTCCCATGTAAGGCTAGTTGTGAGGGCATGAGTGCCAAGTCATGCTTGGGAATTATAATATGTGACATATATTACGAAGGCATGTCAAACATGCTAAGATGTTCCATGTGTTAAGCTATGCCAATATGTGCAAGGGTGTGACAATACATGTCAGGGACAGTCAAGGAAACAAACGAAGAAACAAGTTTAACTACAAAGAGATGAACACATAAGAGGGTTAATAATTCATCAATTTACCTTTTTCGTGGGGGAATTTTAGGCACACCAACACTAGGTGCGAATAGGTGCCAAGTGCCAAGTGTTAGTGCATTCTATGTGCCAAATATTCCTCTATTGCTTCTCATCTACTTTCTAATAATTGATCTCAACTAGCTTTAATATTAAACCATGCTAAATCATACCAAGTCATCTCATGAATACATGTCAGACATGCTAAGACTTTCCAAGTGCTAACATGTACCAAGTGCCAATGTGTGTTAGGGAGTGTTATGCATGTTATGAAGTGGCAAGGCATGTTGAAAAGTGCTAATTAGAGAGTTACAATGCATGTTGAGGAGTGTTAAGGAGTACTAGCACAACACAAGGGAGCACTAGGTAAAAATACATGGAAGTGAATATGAGGGTGTTTCAAGGAGTGGAAATGAGTGATATTTTTAATGCCAAGGAGGGAGTGAGAAGGTATTTTAAGCATTCACACACCTTACTAACCACTCAGTTCTTACCATTCTCACACCATAACAAAAAACCATAAAAATTTCATTCTTAAAATCTATTGTGTACTTTCCTAATGTCATTCAAGTAGAATCTCTCAATTACTTATGTCATTAATGGTGAGATCATATTTTTATTCTCTTAAAGTAACTCCTTCTAGACATGCACCCCATCAAACATAAATCATCGAGTCAAAAATAATCAAAATTAATGAATAAGAGGGTGTGTTTGGGGTGTCAGCGAGTGTCAAGTGTGGAAAGGGGGGAGTGACAAGGCATACTAGGGAATTCTATGGAATTTCAAGAAGTGCCAAGGTGTGCTAATATGTGCCAAATAGTTCCAAGGAATGCCATGTGTTAAGGAGGGAGTGTTAGCAAGTTCTAGGTGTGCTAAGGATGGAGTGACAAGGTATGTTAGGAAATTCCAAGGCATGATAGATTGCTAGGAAAGCATGCCAAGTTGTGCCAATTTCCAGGGTGTGCCAATGTGTGCCAAGGAGTGTTAGGGAGTGTTAGAGAAACACAAGTTAGCACTATGTCATAATGCATGGAAATGAATGAATAAAGGTGTGTGACAAGGATTTTCAACGAGTTTCATGTGTGATAAGGAGGAATGAGAAGGCATGCTTGGTAGTGATAAGGAATGATAGAGTGCTAGGGCGGGATGCAACCAATATGTGCCAATGCATGCAAGGAAGTGTTAACTAGGAGTGTAGGGGAAACACAATGGAACACTACGTCAAAATGCATGGAAATAAACAAATAAGATTTTGTGATTAGAAGTGTCAATGACTTCCAGGTGTGCTAAGGAGGGATTGAAAACGTATGCTAGACAGTGTTAAGGCATGTTAGAGGCCAAGGCGACATGCCAAGATGTCCTAGGTGTTAGGGTGTACCAACACGTGCCAAGGAGTGTTAAGGAATGATATGGAAACACAATGGAGCACTAGGTAAAAATGCATGAAAATGAATGAATACGAGTTTGTGAGTGAGATTTTCAATGAGCTCTATGTGTGCTAAGGAGAGAGTGAAAAGGTATGCTAGGTAGTGCCAATGTATTCTAGAGTGCTAGGGTGGCATGCCAAGATGTGCTAGGTGTTAGGGTGTGCCAATGCATGCTAGGGAGTGTTAGGGAGTGCCAGGTAAACACAAGAAAGCACTCTAAGATCAAAATGCATGGAAAGGAACGAATAAGAGTGTGTAATATGGAGTGTCAATGAGTTCTAGGTGCGTTAAGGAGGGAGTGACAAGGTTATATGCTAGGCAATTCCAAGGTATGTTAAACTACCAAGGTGTGTCAGGAAATGCTACAGTGTGTTAGGGAGTATAAAATCATGTGAAGGAATGTAGGGGATGCTAATGCATGCCACATAATTCCAAGGCATTTAAGACATGTTAGGTGTTATGGCATGTCAAGATGTAAAATATATTTCTTAGTTTTTTTACGACCACAATTGTATGTGATGAGCCTTGTCTTGGTAACTTGTTAAGTGGGATCAATTGAGATTGGACATGAGTAGTCTAATATGAGTTACATGTAGTTCTTAGATGAACAGGGCATATGTTGAATTTCCACGACACATGAGAATTTGGGTTTGGTCTTAGAGTATTTGATGAAAACACACTCAAGTGCCATAACACGTCAACTTTTCACAATGAAATCTACACACATTAGGGAATCAATTAGTGCACACGAAATTTTTTTAACTTTTTCAAACCTTTCTTCATTAAATTAAAAACTGTAATAGAATAGGCTAGAGCTCTTGTACTAGGGATGATGGCCTTTTACAATCACACTGATACAATGAATAAAACTAGGGCTTGGTGTTAGTCCTTTGACAACTAATATACCTTGAACAAGACAACACTTGACCCAATTTTTTATGGTGGAAACAAATAGCCCTTTCAATCCACATGTCTTGAACACATATAACAAGTCCTATTTCCTCCCATTATGCAACTCCTCAATCTACCTCTATCAATGAACTAAACTCATTCATGTTACTGAACTCAGCTCAAAAAAAAAATTCCCTCTATCTACCTCTTTTTTCCTTTAAGGTTTGCAACACTTAAATTTTTTGATTAGTTGTGAACAACTCTTTGGCCTGTCCACTTTTTCCATACTGTTGCTCCAAGATGACAAGTCTAGGGATATGGAGGTTTCCCTTCTTCTCAATGACGCAATACTCTACAATACAGTTAACTAGGGCTAGTTGGCTAGCCCACTTTACTGCTACTTTAGTCCTTCAAATTTTGCACGTCCTTATGCCCAATACACCTACCCTTCTACAAATCATGTTTTCCTTCACAAGTACATGACTTATAGATCTTCTTTGACAGTCACCTAACAACCCTCCAATTGTACTTGTATTTCCATCAATTTTCCTAACCATAGTAAAAAAAATTACTAATCTAGTGCCAAAAACACTGCCCTCATCTAGGGCTCTTCAAATATGTATCCTAATAGTGATTTGAGTCCTCTCAAAATCACTATTCTTGTGTACCAATTTTTTTTTGTCCAACCTATGAATAAATCTGAACTACTCATCTTATCATCCTTTTAACAATTTGTGGATGAATGAACTAGGGTCAAAAATAATCCATTAACATTTCATTGACTAACTGCTTATAGGCTGCCTCAAATCTCTGTCCAAAACTCTATGGATTGTCCAACAAAATCAACTCCTCTTCATGTCAATCCATTCCTCATATGGCACATTTATTTTGCTACATCTTCTACTCAGGTTCCACCTTCCTTTGGATTTTCTATCTCCGCACATACTTCTGCAAACCATATTCTAAATTTGTGGTATATATTGCAGAGATAAACCTCTCTCTAAGGGTCACAACCCCTCTTCTTCTATGCAGATTTGTCACTGTATTAATGACATACCTTATGGATCGAACATACTAGGAAACCTCCCTAAATATGGAATTATACTTCTATTATAATTTCTTTAGAACAAACCATATCCACCCATAGCAAAAAGGAAAACTCTTTCCTCCATAAGAGACTCAGCCTAGCTCATATGGATCCATAGATTCTGGTCATTTCTTTGACTGAATATTGACCTGAACTTTAGATCTCTACAACCCTCAAACTACGGTTACTTCAATCAATATTACACATGTGACTACTTCTGTTCTGGCCCTGAATTCTAGTGCATACCCTCCTCCATTTGTGTTGGTATTTATCATAGACCTCGCAACCTAGTAACCAGCACGAGGTAGGGCCTCAACCCTCTCTACTATTTCAAAATTTGATGCGGACTTCACACAGAAACATCACTGAAATCACATGCCCAAATTCTCATGAGTCACCTCTCTTGATTTTTATCTTTCATAAGAGAACCAACAATATGTCATCCTACTTCCTATCTCAAACCCATTAAGGTATGTGACATTCCTTTAAACCCTCACATGATGATATTACACTTGGTGGATGATCATGGCCTCCTTTTAGCAACGCTTAATCAGACCTCTAACTATACCTACTTTAGGACTACATCTCTCCTAGCCTCCTTGATAAAATGAGCTCCTTGTTGGTTTGGTGTTATATTCTTTCCATGACTAATCATGCGCGGGGGGGTCATAGGGGGGGCGATAGCCCCCCTTGTATGTTGCATTGGGCACAACATTGGGGGGTGTCACAGGGGGGGCGGTAGCCCCCCCTGTCGGGGTTCAAGGCAACGCCCCAGAAAAAAAAATTGGTCCTTATTTTCCAGTGGGCGAATCTGCCCATGGGTTTGTGCATGGGTTTTCACATGGTTTTTGCGTACGATGGTTTTCAGCCCCTGGTATTTTGTAGATCCGGTTAGGGGAACTATGGTTATGTTCTAATCTAGGGTTCATGGATTGGGTTTTATGTATGCTTTGACATGTATATATATGTGTTGTAACACTAAAAGTAATATAATGAAAAATCAAGCTGGTCATCCCGATTTGGGATCCAGGGGAAAATGTTTGCGTTTATCTATTTTATGTTTTATGCTCTCTCTATTGTTTATTTTCTGTTTTAAAGATTCGTTCATAGATAATTTCTGTACAGGGTTAAAACCTACATTTCGTATCAGAGCAGTTTTGGCTTCAAGGGCACCTTTGCTACTAAGGGGTTTTTTGCTCGGGCCTGAGGTAGACACTGTTCAGTGGGAGATCTATGGGATCGATTCTTGCGATGAAAGAAGATGGTGAGCAATGGAAAGATAGAGATCGAAAATTTAATGGTTATAGTTTTGAGTTGTGGAAGCTCAAGATGGAGGATCTGCTGGTGGATAAGGATCAGTGGATCGTGGTAGATCCGGGTACTAGACCAACAACAATTTCAAATGAAGACTGGAAGAAGCTGGATCAGAAGGTAAAGAGCACAATACGGTTGTGTGTCTCAGATTCAGTATTGTTGAATGTATCTCGGGAAGCTACGGCGAACACCTTGTGGGACAAGCTAGGGACTTTGTACCAATCTAAGTCTCTGGTGAATAAATTGTTCTTGCGGAAAAAGTTGTATAACCTAAGGATGAAGGATGGAGACTCGGTGACAGAGCATTTGAATGCCTTCAATACTGTGGTAAGTCGATTTTCATATGTTGATATTAAAATATCAGATGAAGATAAGTGCATCAGTTTTTTGTGTTCTCTACCAGACTCATGGGATAGTCTGGTTATTGCAATAGGTAGCAATACAACTACCTTGAACTTTGATGACATTGTCTCAGCCTTGCTGTCGGAGGAAATGAGATGGAGAAATATGGAGGGTCGGAATGGAGATGCCTTATCTATACGAGGAAGGTCCTAGAATAGAAACAAGAATAAGGTTTCGAGTGGGAGATCTAAATCTCCTGGAAATTTTGTAAAGGTGTTCTGGAAATGCAGAAAGCAAGGGCACTATAAAAAGGACTGTAGATCTAAATCTCCTGAGAAAGGAAAGGGATCTGATGATGCTCCTTCTACAGAGGCAAAAACCACCTCGGATGAAGGTGGGGATGTGTATTTGGTTTCTTCTTCAAATACACATGTAGATCATGAGTCATGGTTGATTGACTCGGGTGCATCCTTTCACCTCACTCCCCATAGGGAGTGGTTCTACGAGTATGAGAAATATGATGGTGCTGATGTCTTCTTAGGTGATGATAGGAAGGCCATAATCATTGGACATGGAAAAGTCAAGCTGAAGCTGCAAGGTGGTAGGATTAGAACACTTCCTGGTGTTCTACACATTCCTGCATTGGCCAAGAATCTCATTTCTGTAACAAATATGGATGATGCAGGTGTAAAAATAGTGTTCGAGAAAGATACCTATAAGATGGTTTAGGGAGCACTAATATTACTGCGGGGAGTTCAAATTGGAACTCTATACAAGCTTCGGGGCAACACTATTATTGATGGGTGCAACAGTTCTGTGGTTCCCGAAAGTGGAGTGGAAAGCTTAGCGGTCTTTGGAGAAAAGACCATGCTATGGCATCAAAGGCTTTGACATATTGGAGAGAAGCACCTTCGTATTCTTCATGAAAATGGTATGGTATAAGGTATGTCTAATAGTTCTCTGGATTTCAATTTCTGTGAACATTGTGTATATGGGAAGAAGAATCGGATGAGTTTTCCTTCTGGTGCTAAGAGGGAAAACCAGATATTAGAGCTTGTGCACAGTGATGTGTTTGGACCTGTGTTGGTTCCATCACTGGATAAGTTTGTGTACTATGTTTCATTCATATATGACTTCTCAAGGAATACATGGATATATTTCTTAAGGAATAAATCTAAAGTCTTTGACAGATTTAAAGAATTTAAGGCTCTGGTGGAAAACCAGACAGAGAAGAAGATAATGGTGCTGAGGATAGATAATGGTGGGGAGTTCTACAAGAAGGAATTTGAAGAGTTCTATAGGAAGTGTGGTATAGCACGGCAGAAAACTACTCCATACACACCTCAGCAAAAGGGAGTTGCAGAAATAATGAACATAAATTTGATGGAAAAGGAAAGAAGCATGCTCAGTGGCACCGGGTTAGGACAAGATTTCTGGGTAGAGGTAGTGGAGACTACATGTTACTTGGTTAATAGATCACCTTCATTAGCGTTGGACGATAAGACTCCACATGAGGTATGGACTGGTAAGAAACCCTCTCTTTCACATCTAAGGGTATTTGGATGTGATGCATATGTACATGTACCAAAGGAGAAAAGGACCAAGTTGGATAATAAATCTAAAAGGTGCATCTTTATTGGGTATAAGGATGGTTTAAAGGGTTACAAGCTTTGGAACCCAGAAACAAGGAAGGTTGTGTACAGCCAAGATGTGGAGTTTAGAGAGGTGAAAGATGTTGTTAAACATGAATTCCTACCAAAGGAACCTGAGAAGATAAATTTTGAGATAAAGGAGGATGAATCAGACTCTACAACAGAAGAAGACTTAGAAGAGGAAGAGCCACAAACTCCAACTATGAGAAGATCAGCTCAGGAAATAAAACAACCAGAAAGGTATAGTCCATCTACTTTTTGTTCAAATATTTCTTTAACTATAACTGATGATGATCCCAGAACTATCAGGAAGGTAGTAGATTCAGAGGATGGAAAACTCTGGAAGGAGGCCATGGTTGATGAAATGACATCCTTGCATAAAAATGAGGCATGGGATCTAGTGGAGTTGCCAGCTGGAAGGAATCCCATCGGGAGAAAATGGGTGTTTAAGAAGAAGATGAATGTAGAAGGCAAGGTGGAGAAATAAAAAGCTCAGTTGGTAGCAAAAGGTTATTCCCAGGTGCCAAGAATTGATTTTGGTGATATTTTTTCTCCTGTTTCCAAAGTTACTTCTATTAGATTACTTTTATCTATTGCTGATGCATTTGATTTTGAGGTAGAATAGATGGATGTGAAGAAAAAATTTCTTCACGAGGATCTGGAAGAGGAGATCTACATGAAACAACCTGAAGGCTTTATGGTGAAGGGGAAGAAAGAACTAGTATGCAGATTAAAGAAGTCTCTATATGGGTTAAAATAGTCACCAAGGATGTGGTATCAGAAATTTGATACCTACATACGGGGACTTGGCTTCACTAGAATCAAGGAGGATCACTGTGTTTGTTTTAAATTAAATGGTGATCATGTTATTTATTTGGTCTTGTATGTGGATGATATGTTGTTGATTGGAAATGACAAAGAAATTATCCAAGATTTTAAGACCCAACTGTTCTTCAAATTTGACTTGAAGGATCTTGGTGCTGCAAACTATATTTTGGGCATGGAAATTAAGAGAGGTTGGGCAAAGAGGAAGCTCTGGTTAAACCGGAGGAAGTATTTCGAGACTATATTGCAGAGGTTAAATATGCAGGATAGTAAGCCTTTGAATGTTCTGATTCCTGTAGGTACAAATTTGTCTGCTAAATAGTGTCCCAAGACACAAGAAGAAGAGGATGATATGTCCCATGTTCCATATGCAAGTGCAGTGGGTAGCCTAATGTATGCAATGGTCTGTACTAGACCAAAAATTGCACATGCAGTGGGAGTATTGAGCAGGTTTATGTCAAACCCAAGGGAAGGAGCATTGGACAACAGTGAAGCGGGTTTTCAGATATTTACATGGCACTAGTGATTATGGCTTATGCTACCAGGGAAGACCAGGATTGGAAACAGTGTTGGACATTAGTGTTTTTATTGATGCAGACTGGGCTGGAGATCTGGACCAAAGAAGATCTACAAGTGGGTATGTGTTTAGCCTATTTGGAGGTGCAGTCAGTTGGATGAGTAAAAGACAGTCTTTAGTGGCTCTTTCAACTTCATAGGTTGAATACATAGCAGCCACTCATGCAAGCAAGGAAGAATTTTGGTTGCAGAGATTGTGTACAAGTATGGGGTGGGTGCAGCAAGCTATAAGGATAGAATGTGATAGCCAAAGTGAAATTTTCTTGGCTAAGAACCTTGCTTATCATTCAAAGACAAAGCACATTAGTGTTCAATATCACTTTGTGAGAGATATGGTTGAAGCTAAAAGGGTGTTGCTGGTAAAGGTGGACACTTTGAAGAATGTTTCATATGCATTGACAAATTCTGTGAGAACTCAGAAGTTCTCTTGGTGTAGAGAAACAATGGGTGTTGCAAAGTTGGGCTAATGACTCAGCTCTCCTGTGGCCCCCTGCGAAAAGAAAACAACAAGTGGGAGAATGTTGGGTTTGTGTTATATTATTTCCACGACTAATCACGCACGGGGGGGGGTCACAAGGGGGGCGATATCCCCCCCTATACGTTGTGCTGGGTGCAACGTCGGGGGTGGGGGGGTCACAAGGGGGGTGATATCCCCCCCTGTAAGTTGCACTGGGCGCAACGTCGGGGGGGTCACAGGGGGGTCGGTAGCCCCCCCTATCGGGGTTCGGGGCAGCACCCCAGAAAAAAAAATTGGTCCTTATTTTCCGGTGGGCAGATCCACCCATGGTTTTGTGCATGGGTTTGCACATGGTTTTGGGGTACGATGGTTTTCGGCCCCTGGTACTTTGTAGATCTGATCAAGGGAACTACAATTATGTTATAATTCAGGGTTAATGGATTGGGGTTTATGTATGCTTCGGCATGTATATACATGTGTTGTAACACTAAAAAGAATATAATGAAAAATCAAGATGGTCATCCTGATTTGGGATCCAGGGGAAAATCTCTGTGTTTATCTATTTTATGTTTTATGCTCTCGCTATTATTTATTTTCTGTTTTAAAGATTCGTTCATAGATAATTTATGTACAGGGTTAAAACCTACACTCCTTCTCACTTGATGTTCTTGCCTTCATACTAAGGCCTCCTTAAATAGATTTTCCTAGCTAGGCCTCTTAAGAATGCTCTAGAACTTATGAACTTTATCTACTTAGACCTTAGGAGATATTATTTTTCTGTTTAATTTTATTTTATATTTTAAACCTCATCTCGGGTCCAAATCCCCTTCGCTTGGGTTATTTTCCCACAAAACATTTTTTGGCCAAAATCACACAAACCCATCTCACTAGGCTTGTGGAGTACCTATTGGTCAAGCTCCTATAGTCAAGCGAGGACTTGGTTGGGTTCCCAAGTTTAAAATTAAGTAAGGGTAGTTGTGAGGGCATGATAACTAGGAAGGGTTAGGTAATTCCAAGGAATGAAAAGGTGTGCTAACAGATGCTAGACAATGTAAATGCATGTTGAGGAGTGTTAAGGAGTGTCGAGGTATCACAAGGGAGAACTAGGTGAAAAAATAAGAGTGTGTTCCAGGGAGCCTCGGTGAATTCAAGTGTGCCAAGGATGAAGTGTGTTAGAAAAATTTTATAATAGGATTTGTAAGAGGCTAGCCTATTATTGCGATAAGCGACTCGTCAAAGATATTTTTAAAAAAGGGAGACTTTGCGTTGGGCACAACACTATTTTTACATTATCTATTATTTTTATATGACATGTCACACACTTTGGCTGAATGCTCATGTTTTCTATTTTAGACAATTCCATACTATACATTGTCATGTATAAGTTTTGGGGAACTTGACTTTTGCTAACCTATATCTTGTGCGTCTTGTGTATCCTATGGTTCATGCAAACTCTCAGTTAATTCTCTACTTTCTATATGAACTAGACATACATGTGAAATATTTCCTATGTAAGCTATGTTTCTTAGTTATTTTATGGCCATGGCTAGATTTGATCCTTGTCTTGGTAATTTATTAAGTGGGAAAAGTTCAGCTTGGACATGACTGGCCTAAGATGAGGTATAGGAAGTTCTTAGGTGAACAAGGCACAATCTACTTGTAGTAGGTGCAATTGATCAATTTGTTACAGCTGAAGCAGACCAATGTCACATGAATTGGAGTAGCTAAGGACTTGATTGGGTTCCCAAGTCATGAAAAATTGTAAGGATATTTGTGAGGCCATGAATGCCAAGGCATTGTAGGGAAGCTAACATGTGCCAGATAGTTCGAAGGCATGTAAAATATTTTAAGCTGTGTCAAGTGCTAAGGCACGCCAATATCTGCAATGGTGTGACAATACATGCCAGGGACTATCGAGGAAACAAAAAGGAGAAACAAGTTAAAATACAAGGAAATGAACAAATCATAGGGTTAATAAGTCATCAATTTACATTTTCCAAGAGGGGCATGCTATGCACACCAACACTAGGTGGAAATGAGTGTCAAGTTCCAAGTGTTAGTGCATTCTAAGTGCCAAATCATCCTATGTTACTTTGCTTCTACTTTCCAATAACTAATCTCAAATAACATTAATATTAAACCATGCCAAAGCATACTGAGGCATATTAATGAATGTTATACATGATAATGATCATGGCCTCTTTAGGACTACATGTCTCTTCGCCCCCTTGATCAAATGAGCTCCTTCTCACTTGATGTTATTTCCTTCATCCTAAGGACTCATTAAATAGTTTTTCGTAGACCTCTTAGGAACCCTCTAGAACTTACAAGTTTTATCCACTTAGACCTTAGGAAATATTAATTTTCCTTTTTAATTTTCTTTTATATTTTAAACCCCGTCTTGGGTCCAAAATCCAATTTCTTTGCTTCTATTCCCACAAAGCCTTTTGTGACCAAACTCACACAAAGTCATATCACTAGGCTTGTGGAGTACCTCCCAAGCTACACAATTCAACAATATAGTCTAGTTGTAGTAACTATAACTTGGTCAAGCTCTTGTAGTCAAGTGAGGGCTTGGCTGGGTTCCCAAGTTGAAAATTAAGAAAGGGTAGTTGAGAGGGCATGCAAAGGAATGAAAAGGAATGTTAAAGCATGTCATAAAATGTCAATGCATGTTGAACTAGAGTGTTAGGGAGTGTTGGGGCATATCAAGGGATAACTAGGTAAAAATGCATGGAAAGGAACAAATAAGAGTGTGTGCAAGGGAGTGTTAGAAAATTTAAAAGTACTAAGGACGAAGTGTGTTAGGAGAAGTTTATAATAGGATTTATAGGAGGCAAGCCTAGGGTTGTTATAAGGGGCTCAACATAGCAGTTTTAGACAAAGGGAGATCACTTTGTGCTAGGCACAACATTATTTTTCCTTTAGCTATTTTTTTTTATGAAATGTGGCACACTTTGGATACATGCTCATGTTTTAGGCACAACATTATTTTTCCTTTAGCTATTTTTTTTTATGAAATGTGGCACACTTTGGATACATGCTCATGTTTTAAACTATTCTAGATAATTTCATATTGTACATTGTTTTGTATAATTTTTGGGGCACTCAGCTTGTGTCATCTTATATCTTGTGTGCCTTGTGAATCTTCTAGTTCTTTCAAACTCTCAATTAATGTTCCATTTTTTATATGAACTGAATAGACATGTGAAATATTTCCCTATGTAAGCTATGTTTCTTAGTTGTTTTATGGCCATGACTAGATCATGTGATCCTTTTCTTGGTAAATAGTTAAGTGGGACAAGTTGATATTGGACATGATTGGCATAATATGAGTTATAGGAAATTCTTAGGTGAAAAAGGCACAATCTACTTGTAGTAGGTGCAATTGGTCAAGTTGTTGCAGTTGAAGCAGGCCAATCTTTTCACATGAGTTGTAGTAGCCAAGGACTTGATTGGGTTCCCAAGTCATGAAAAAATGTAAATGCTAACTATGAGGACATGAGTGCTAAACCGTGTTAGGGAACACTAAGATGTGCTAGATAGTGCAAAGGCATGTCAAACATGATAAGATGTGCCAAGTGATAAGGCATGCCAAAATGTGCAAGGGTGTGTCAATGCATGCCAGGTACTGTCAAGGAAAAAAAAGGGAGAAACAAGTTAAACTAAAAGTAAATGAACACATAAGAGGGTTAATTAGTCATCAATTTACCTTTTCTAAGAGGGGCATGCTAGGAACACCAAATACAATATTCCCAAATGGAAAAAGTAGGAATATAGTGCATAAACATGGAAATAGCAGTGAAGATCAATGCATAAATGTGAGACACCAATATGAAGCTTCTTTATTAATCATAACAGCAATAAAAATGTACAAAATAATGGGGCACAAAGCATATAACAAGATCCAACAAGCCTCCAATAGATAAATCCCCTCAATAATGAATCAAAGCCCTAGGGCTAAAAACTCACTGCAACATTACAACTGGAAATATGTGGCTGATATGATATGGCAAAGAATATAGCCTCCTCCAGTAGATTCTCTAGATGAAAGGTTGATCCCTTCACTATAAAACCTCCTCCCTAGAAGGTGTACTGAAACCACCCCGGTAAATCCTCCATAAAATAACAATGCGTTGTAAGGGAAAATGATAATGTGGCTTGGTGCTAAATGCTACAATAAGGCTCAAGGGCCTTCCTCACTAGCCTACTAATGGAAGGAAACCTTCATCCACTGACAAAAAACTCAGAAACCACCCGAATGTATTCTCCACTTGTAATATTCCCAAATTTTCACATAATATTTGGAATATTAGATTTCTTAATAAACTTAAATAATTAAATAAATAAAAGGGTGGAGGGACCCAAAATCCTCAAGATGAATAAATATCAACATTTTATGTGTGAATATGGATTAATTAAGCATATATCTACATAATGGAGTAGTGGAGTAGCTACTAATGTGACTGGAATGGAGATCATGTCTCATTAATGAGATATATCATGGAGATTGAAGCAGTCAATTGAGATCATGGAGGGAATCTAATGCAAGATCATAGAAAATTCATGCTGAAGTGATGTAGGAAGTAATGCATTTAATGCACACATGATGGAGAGGGTGCACATTACATGTAGACATGATGGAGGACTTGGAGAGACAGTGCAGTCGACCATGGAGGATTATGTCCACATGAACATCACAGTTTAGAGGTAGGCCAGGGCTTGTGAAGGCTAAATTTATATATAAAGGAGATGAAAGCAACATTGGAGGCATGCTTTTGATTATACATTTGAGATCTGTTTAGATCTAGAATTGTCATTTGACATTCCATGCATTCTTATGCTATTTAGCTAAGTCTGCAGTGTTGTTTAGCACAGGGTGTTCCCGAATGGGAATCCCACCCTTACCCAAGGAGGAATTGTGGGCCTACTTTGGGAAGGTATTCTGAGCTACCATTCATCATCGGGAATTGGTGCCACACCATTTCCACTCTCTGCAGAACACATACTTTCAGGAATTACGCAATTTCTGGAGATCAGTTTGGGAGGAGGAGGTTGTCTTCAATATTTCAGCTGGAGAACTGGTGAATGATTATTCCTATCACCTTAGACTTCAAGATCAACATTCCCAGGGCATCATTTCAGATCAGGCATCAGGAAAAAAATTATTGACCTCCTATCAGCAGTAGTCCCATCAAGGATTATGGATTCCATCATTGTAGATCCAGAGGAGGAAGGAAGTTGCTAGCATTTCAGCTAGTAATCCTGTGAGGGATCATCTCCTCACCTTTCCATCACCATTTCCATCAGCCTGGAGTTTATTGTGGCATATCTCAACAGGAATTGAGTCTCTCCCTCTTGTGCAGCATAGTTTTTCCAACAGATGCATCTCCAGTTGCTACATTTTGAGGAGTAGGAAGAAGAGACAAGATCTCAAGCTTCTAGCTTGGAGATATGGAGGGATCATCCCTCAAAGCTCAAATCTATTTGTATGACACATTTCAGCCATATCTGGATCAGATCTAGCTTCATATCTGCATAACCCAGGATTCAAAGGATCAAACCCTAGGAAGGTGATTTTCCAAACTCATAGATCTAGAAAATCCTTTCTGGGTTATCTTGGGTTCCCATCACATTGGCTAGATCTTGAATCTTGGCAACATAAGAGCTCCTGAGCTCCACAGATATGCATTTCCTTTTGCACTGGCTATATGTATATCATCAGCAAAAAGGACAAGGCAATATTTCTTCTTGTACCTCACCATTTACATAGTGCTAGTTGTAACATGTTTGCAGGGTCATTCTTGGCCACTTATTTGGCTAGAGTACCTCTATGTTTACACTATTGTAACTGTAATCTTCTCCACATAATAAAAAGGCTCAGCTTATTTGTATATTCTGATGTTGCCTTTAGATTTATTGTTTAATTTGTTGTAGTTCTTATATTTTGTTTCAGTATTACTGCATTCTCCCTTTTTGGGATATTATAGTGGTATCAGAGCATGATCTTTGGCTGAGCTTGTGGACACTTCATCTTTTGCATCAAAATAAGAAGCAGATAGTAGAGATATACTATAATGGATGGATTAAGTTTTGATTTGAATATTTATTAAGGACTATGAAGGATATCTCCAAGGAGATCAATGAGATGAAGGAAGAAAGGCAAAAAGAAACCTCGGGAAGGTTTCAAGATGAAGAAGGTCCTAGTATTTCTTATTAGCAACAAAGAAGACCGAAGGATCACAAATATACTCATAGATATACTATACCCACTTTTTCTAGAAAAAGGTGAATGGTATAGAAATGAAAAAAGGAAATAACCTGAGACTCATGAGACTCCCAGTCTATATCTTGAAGAGTACAAAGCACAGTCTAGAGCATTCAAGGAGAGTCTAACTCTCCAACAATTCTTCGAAATAAAAGAAGAAAGAGGATCCTATAGAAAAAATAGAAGGAAGAGGCACAATAGATTATATTTGCCTACATTTGATGGATCTTCTTCAAGCACTGTTAAGGCCTGGAGGAAATAGCTAGATGCGTTTTTGAGGCTACATCCTGTGGTTGAAAAAAAGGTTTTCCAGATTGCAGCACTTCATCTTCTAGGTGAAGCCAATGATTGGTGGCTTGGTCTCATGGAGAATGCAAAGGTGACTAAATATTCATATTTACTTCACAAATTGAGGAAGGAGTTTGACGTGAGAAGACCAGAGATGTGTCACAAAGAGACATTTCCTAAGGGAACAAAGGAGGATGTCAATATTGTCACTCTGGACAAAGAGTCACTACATTCACCACCAGCTACAAAAGTACTTGCATACGGAGAAGAGACACTTGCAACTTTGCAAGATAGTCTTGACATCTTGACACATAGAGTCCCATGCATGATTCAGGAGATGCATGAAAAAGAGGAGGTAGATTCCAGTGCTGGTAAACTTGGAGAATAGCAACGATCACTCTTGCCAGCAGTTAGAGAGATCATTGCACCGAAAGAGGAAACTCTTGTGATCTTGAAAGATGTTTCTAAATCTCAATTGATCCAAGGTATGCATCCACTTCCATCTCATATTGTTTCATTACCTCTTATTGAAACTTATGGGAACATGCCATCAAGGCCAATGCATAACTAAGGGTTAGAAAAACATGCTAATTTGAGGACACAACATATCACTGTGCAAAGGACCCTTGATCTAATCAAGGTGGAGATGAAAAAATATCTGAATTTTTTATTATTAAACTACATTCAACCATTTTAGTTGAAATGTGGAATTTCAGAATATGGGATGGGCAGGATCCTATGTACAATGGTTGGTTATGATATCAGCATTGTTCCTTCCTTTGAGACAGCATATACATCATCTTGCATATCTACAACGCTGTTAATGAGCAGCAATGAGAAGAGGAGGGCCCATTCCTTATGGGAGAAATCATATGGCAGCCTCATTCATGAAGCCATGGACAGAAATATGATAGATGGTGGACATCTTGAGATGGGTAATATTTTCCCCTTTCAAGATGACTTTTTCTCAATGAGCATCCCACAACTCAAAGAGAAACTTATACCTACAGCAAATCTAGAACCTTATTGGTTTTGGAGGGCCATTAATGAGAAGAAGGTCTCATTAAGAGATCTAAATGGAGGTGCACTTCAACATTTCATGCAGTGCAAAGTTCTTCATCAGATTAAGGTGGATGGTATTCTACAAAGGGAGGATACCATGTTTATGCAAAACATCATTCATCATCCACATTAGGATGAGTGGGTGAGGATGATAAGCCAGGGGTTCCATCACCACTTGCAGATATATTACATGTGCCAGCAAGAAGCTTAGTTACACTGGTTGCTCTTGGGTGAGTTTGGTTACTACCCAAAGGCTACTATTTATTTGATCCATGCCTTGAATAACACTCATGTAATGGAGAAGGAGGCATGATTGCGTTGGCTACTCTTGGGCGAGTATGGTTACCACCCAATAGCTCATATTTTCTTGACTCATGCCTTGTGTATCAATGATAGTATGCAGTAAAGAAAGGCATGTTAATTTTGGTTGTCCATGAGAGAGTTTGGCCATCACATGACATCTCCTATGTCTATGTGTTTTGTATTATGTCTAAATTGGCATGATGCTCTCATGATGTGTATTGATGGTGTTTTCTTGTATTGGGTTGATGTGACATCCCATATTTCTATCAGTATGTTTTTACTCCATGATCCACATGAGGAGGAGATAAGGCAACAAGATCTCTTGTTGCTTTGGTTGCTTTTGGGGGAGTTTGTCTTGTCCATCTTGCATGGTGGAGATGGAGGATGGTAGCAATAGGCCCTACTCTGGTGGTTACTACTGGGAGAATATGGTTTGACATCTTTGTCTACCCATATATCTCTATTTCTTCTTTTTCATGATGTTGGAATGATGCTTGGATCCAACAAAGCCAATGGGGCTAAATATGAGGGCATGTCAATGCTCAATATACTTCATGAAACATGGGATGAAGAAATGCTTGGTGAGAAGGGACTTTTCCTTTGTGGAAAGAACCACTTACTTTTATGTATCTCATGTATTGATGATGATGTTGTACATCATATGGTTTTCACTTGGTACTTCTTGGTGAAAGGAGGACATCTAACTATACATTTTGAGATCATTATATGCATTCTTAAGACACAAATTTGGAATCAAACATGTGTACACATTGCAGCAAATGGAGGCCTTCCTTCTGTGGATGCCATTTGGAGGGGAATAGATGGCCTTGCATCTACTTTTGCAGTTTATTGAGGACAAGAAACATTTTGTTGGGGATTACTGTAATATTCCCAAATTTTCACATGATATTTTGAATATTAGAGTTCTTAATAAACTTAATTAATTAAGTAAATAAAAGGGTGGAGTGACCCATAATGCTCAATATGAATAAAGATCCACTTTTTATGTGTGAATGTGGATTAATTAAGCATAGATATACATCATGGAGTAGTGGAGAAGCTACTAATGTGAATGGAGTGGAGATCATGTCTCATTAATGAGATAGATCATGGAGGTTGAAGCAGTCAACTAGGTTCATGGAGGGAATCTAATTCAAGATCATAGAGAATTCATGATGAAGTGATGGAGGAAGTAGTGCATTTAATGCACACATGATGGAGAGGGTGCACATTGCATGTAGACATGATGGATGACTTGGAGAGACAGTGCAATCAACCATGGAGGATTATGTCCACATGAATAGCGTAGTTTAGAGGTAGGCCAAGGCTTGGGAAGGCTAACTTTGTATACAGAGAAGATGAAGGAAACATTGGAGGCATTCTTCTAAGTATTCATTTGAGATCTATTGAGATGTGGAATTTTCATTTGACATTCCATGCATTCTTATGTTGTTTAGCTAAGTCTATAGTGTTGTTTAGCACAAGGTGTTCCCGAGCTGGAATCCCACCCTTACCCAAGGAGGAATTGTGGGCCTACTTTGGGAAGGTATTATGAGCTACCATTCATCATCAGGATTGGTGCCACACCATTTCCACTCTTCGCAGAACACATACTTTCAAGAATTACGCAATTTCTAGAGATCAGTTTGGGAGGAGGAGGTTGTCTTCAGTATTTCAGCTAGAGAACCAGTGAAGGATGATTCCTATCACCTTGGACTTCAAGATAAGCATTTCTAGGGCCTCATTTCAGATTTGGCATCAGGAAAAACTTTATTGACCTCCTATCAGCAGTAGTCCCATCAGGGATTACGCAGTCCATCATTGCAGATCCATAGGAGGAAGGAAGTTGCTAGCATTTCAGCTAGTAAACCTGTGAGGGATCATCCCCTCACCTTGCCATCACCATTTCCACCATCCTAGAGCTTATTGAAACAAATTTCGGTAGGAATTGAGTCTATCCCTCTTGTACAACTCATTTTTTCCAACAAATGCATCTGCAGTTGCTGCATTTTGAGGAGGAGGAAGAAGAGACAAGATCTCAAGCTTCTAGCTTGGAGATTTGAAGGAGGGATTAGCCCACAAAGCTTAGATATGTTTGTATGACACATTTCATCCATATTTGGATCATATCTAGCTTCATATCTGCATAACCCAGTAGTCAAAGGATCAAACCCTAGGAGGGTGATTTTCCAAACTCATAGATCTGGAAAATCCTTTCTAGGTTATCTTGGGTTCCCATCACATTGGCCAGATCTTGAATCTTGGCTTCATTAAAGCTCCTGAGCTCCATAGATCTACATTTCCCTTTTCAGTAGCTATATATATATCATCAACAAAAGGGACAATGCAATATTGCTTCTTGTATCTCACCACTTACGTAG
Source organism: Pinus albicaulis (assembly GCA_034641835.2). NCBI lineage: Eukaryota > Viridiplantae > Streptophyta > Pinopsida > Pinales > Pinaceae > Pinus > Pinus albicaulis. The sequence goes on along the minus strand of CM076580.1, from coordinate 491,795,801 downwards.
TGCTAGTTATAGCATGTTTGCAGGGTCATTCTATGCCACTTCTTTGGCTAGAGTACCTCTATTTTTACACTGTTGTAACTGTAATATTATCCACATAATAAAAATGTTCAAATTATCTATATATTATGATGTTTTATTTATATTTATTGTTTACTTTTCTTTAGTTCTTATATTGTGTTTCAGTATTACTGCATTCTCCCTTTTTGGGATATTACACCATTGCTGCAACACAACACAACCCTCTGCAGAAACTGTGTTGTGGATGAAAGATGGAACTTGGCTTGATGTTGGATAATGTAAATGTAGTGCAATACTTTCTCCTGAGCAGGCACTCGAAGTACCCCAAGGATGAAGGTGGGATTCTCACTCGGGAACACCCTGTGCTAAACAACACTGCAGTCTTAGCTAAAAAAATGAAGAGAGAAAACAAGTCTTAACAAACAATATAAAAATAATTATCTAAAACATATCTTCTATGGTTGCCATCCCATTCCTTATATAAGTGGTGAGCTTCCTCACCCTTGGCCCCACCCATTAAAGCCACTACTTCTATGCATGGAGTCTCCCTCCGAAATTGTGTTGTCCCATAATGAACACCACTCCTCCATGACAACGCTGTTGATTTGGTCAAAGTTGACCCAGTCTATGTGCTCCATCCCCTTTTCACACCTAAGGGTGCTTTATCAAGCCACTGAATTGATCTCCTTTCACATTAGCAGTGATTTTATTCCTACTAAGGAGATTTATGGGTCTCCATACCCTCCTATTCAACAAATTAAGAAGCAAAAGAAAAAATCAATATTCCAACTAGCTCATGGCTAATTGGGAATATTACACCAACACTAGGCGCCAATAGGTGCCAAGTGAAAATTCCAAGTACAAAGTCTTAGTGCATTCTAAGTGCCAAGTCTTCCTTTGTTGCATATCATCTACTTTCCAAAATTTGATCTCAAATAAATTTAATATTAAACCATGCCAAATCATACCAAGGCATCTCAACGTGTTCCATACATGCTAAGACTTTCCAAGCACCAACACGTGCCAAGCGCCAATGTGTCAGGGACTGTTATGCATGCTATGAAGTCACGAATGGCATGTTGAATAGTGCTAAGGTGTGCTAGAGAGTGCTAATGCATGTTTAGGAGTGTCAAGGAGTAATAGGACAAAAAATTAAGGGAGAAATAGGAAAAAATTCATGGAAGTTAATGAATATGAGGAATGTGTGCCAGGGATTAGTGTTAATGAGTGATAGATATCATGCCAAGGAGGGAGTGAAAAGGTATGCTAAGCATTGTTAAGGCACGATAGGAAATATCAAGGCATGTAAAGAAGTGCCAAAGTGTGCTAGGGAGTTCCAGTGTGTGCTAATTATATGTTCCAAATAGTACCAAGATATGCCAATACATGCCAGGTGCTAAGGATGCGCAGGGTGCCAAGGTATGTCAATATGTGTCAAGAAGTGTCAAGGAAACAAAAGGAAGAACCAAGCTAAAATGTAAGTAAATGAACACATAAGAGGGTTAATAAGTCAGGACTTTATCTTTTTCAAAATGGGCATGCTAGTCACACTAATAATAAGTCCCAATACAGCCAAGTGGCATTGTGTGTTGAGTGCTAATGTATGTCGATGCATTCAACCAAGGTGTTCCACGCCATCTAGGGACTACATGCATGCCAACACATGCTAGGAGAGTTCCATGTTGTGCTAGCACATGCCACCATGTGCTTGGGCGTCAGTTTCATGACAAGATGTTTTAGGTACAAAGATGTTCCAAGACATGTGAGGTGCTAAGAAATGTTAGTGTGTGAAAAAGCATTAATTTAAGGTGTTCCCAGATTGTTGAGGAGTGTTAGATCTTTATCATTAAAATATTTGTCAGAGCTTGATTATGTATTAAATAATATATTTCCTACACACACTAGTGGAACTTTATCTAAAGGGAATTTGATAGATAATAAACTTAATAGATATGAATCATGTGTTGACTCATAGGAAAACTCTATTCAACTAGTGATTACATGAGGGAAATGATACACACTAACTACTTCTTAAAAAATTGATTAATTCTAACCACTATGGCCTTGGAAATATCATAAAAAATACTCCACAATAATAGCCTTAAATCATTATCTTTTGAAAAAAAAAAATATTAACAGGAATATAATGTCATCAAAAACTCATTGGAATGATCAATGGTGATGAAATTTTTTTGACCGTCACCAAAATTAACAAAAAGAGCATTGGTTAGGGTCATTAAAAGTTTGTCACTAGAAGTGTCACCAAAGAGAGATTTAGTGATGGGCCAGAATGACCCTCACAAAAAGTTTCATTGAAAATGGATTTTGTGACGAACCTTAAAGGACCATCATTATATACACTTACAATGATGCTTTTTTAAGGATTGTCACCATATGTGACATTGGTGACGGACCTTAAAGGTTTGTCACAAGCATGACCCTCACCAATGTCATTTTTTCTTGTAGTGTGATTTTACCAATCAAGGAAACCCCTCTAGTGGAAATCCCAGTCATTTTCCTTCTTTTGGAAATATCGCTACTCCCTATATAGTAACGTTGTCCCTTCCAGGATTTACCATTGGTCTACCAATTTGGTTATTTTCGACCCCCATGATTCTGAATGTCCAAGATTCTTCTCAACCAATTTTGCCTCCACCTAAAAAATGTCTACCTCATGTTGATCCTAAAGTTAACCCATCACCTTCTTCACCTGTTTATTCACCCCTTTCTTCCTCTTCACCTACTGAAATTTTGGATTCTAGTAACGAGGAGGCTAATAATAAGAAGAAGAGGACGAAGAAGAAGAAGCAAAATAAGCAAGGGGGAAATCAAGATACCATTACTACTGCTGCAACTGATGTTTAAAAATCTTCCATTCAGTCTTGTTGGGTATGTTTTATATTCTTTCCACGACTAGTCATGCGTGGGGGGGGGCGATAGCCGCCCCTGTACGTTGCGCTGGGTGCAACAGGGGGGTCATAGGGGGAGCGGAAGCCCCCTTGTCAAGGTCCGGGGCAATGCCTCAGGAAAAAAGAATTAGGCCTTATTTTCCAGTGGGTGGACCCGCCCATGGTTTTTTGCATGGATTTACACATGGTTTTGGGGCATGATGGTTTTCGGCCCCTGGTATTTTGTAGATCAGGTTAAGGGAACTATGATTATGTTTTGATCTAGGGTTGATGGATTGGGACTTATGTATGCTTCGGCATGTATATATATGTGTTGTAACACTAAAAGGAATATAATGAAAAATCAAGATGGTCATCCCGATTTGCGATCTAGGGGAAAATCTCTGTGTATATATGTTTTATGTTTTATGCTCTCGCTATTGTTTCTTTTATGTTTTTAAGATTCATTTTCAGATAATTTCTATAAAGGGTTAAAACCTACATTTGGTATCAGATTTGTTTCAGCTTCAAGGGGATGCCTTTGCTACTGAGGGGTTTTTTTCTCGGGCCTGAGGTAGACCCTATTCAGTGGGAGACCTACGGGATCGATTCTTGTGGTGAAAGAAGATGGCGAACGGCGGGAAGATATAGATCGATAAATTTAATGGTAACAATTTTGAGTTGTGGAAGCTCAAGATGGAGGATCTACTGGTGGATAAAGACCAGTGGATTGCTGTAGATCTAGGTACTAAACCAACGGAAATGTCAGATGAAGATTGGAAGAAGTTGGATCAGAAGGCGAAGAGCACACTACGGTTGTGTGTCTCAGATTCGGTATTGTTGAATGTATCTAGGGAAGCTACAGCGAAGAATTTGTGGGACAAACTTGGGACTTTGTACCAATCTAAGTCTCTGGTGAATAATTCTTTCCTGTAGAAAAAGCTGTATAACCTGAGGATGAAGGATGGAGACTCGATTACAGAGCATCTGAACACATTCAATACTGTGGTAAGTCAATTGTTATCTGTTGATATTAAAATCTCATATGAAGATAAGTGCATCAGTTTTTTGTGTTCTATACCAGACTTGTGGAACAGTTTGGTTATTGCAATAGGTAGCAATACAACTACCTTGAACTTTGATGACATTAGCTCAGCCTTGCTATCAGAGGAAATGAGACGGAGAAATATGGAGGGTCAGAATGGAGATGCCTTATCTGTACGAGGAAGGTCCCAGAACATAAAAAAGAATAAGGTTTCAAGTGGGATATCTAAATATAGAGGGAGATCTAAATCTCCTGGAAAGTTTGTAAAGGTGTGTTAGAAATGCGGAAAGGAAGGGCACTACAAAAAGGACTGCAGATCTAAAGCTCCTGAAAAAGGAAAGGGATCTGATGATGCTCCTTATGCAGAGGAAAAACCCACCTCGGATGAAGGTGGAGATGTTTATTTGGCTTCTTCTTCAAATACATATGTAGATCATGAGTCATGGTTGATTGACTTGGGTGCATCCTTACACTTCACTCCCCATAGGGAGTGGTTCTGTGAGTATGGGAAATATGATGGCAGTGATGTCTTCTTAGGGGATGATAGGAAGGCCAGAATCATCGAACGTGCAAAAGTTAAGCTAAAGCTGTAAGGTAGAAGGTTTAGAACACTTCCTGGTGTTCTGCACATTCCTGCATTGGCCATAAATCTGATTTCTGTAAGCAAGATGATGATGCAGGTGTAAAAACATTGTTCGAGAAAGATACCTGTAAGATGGTTCGGGGAGCACTGGTATTAATGCAAGGAGTTCGGATTGGAACTCTGTACAAGCTTCAGGGAAACACTATTATTGATGGGTGCAACAGTTCTATAGTTCTCAAAAGTGGAGCGGAAAGCCTAGTGGTCTCTAGAGAAAATACCATGTTATGGCATCAAAGGCTTGGACATATTGGAGAGAAGGGCCTTCGGATACTGCATGGAAATGGTATGGTAGAAGGTATGCATAATAGCTCTCTGGATTTCAATTTCTTTGAACATTGTCTATATGTTAAGCAGAATCGAGTGAGTTTTTCTTCTAGTGCTAAGAGGGCGAACAAGATATTAGAGCTTGTGCACAGTGATGTGTTTAGACCTGTGTCAGTTCCATCACTGGGTAATTCTGTGTACTATGTTTCATTCATAGATGACTTCTCAAGGAATAAATGGATATATTTCTTGAGGAAGAAATATAAAATCTTTGATAGATTTACAGAATCTAAGGCTCTGGTGGAAAACCAGAGAGAGAAGAAGATAAAGGTCTTGAGGACAGATAATGGTGGGGAGTTCTGCAAGAGGGAATTTGAATATTTCTGTAAGAAGTGTGGTATAGCACGGTAGAAGTCTACTCCATACACACCTCAGGAAAATGGAGTTGTAGAAAGAATGAACAGAACGCTGATGGAAAAAGCAAGAAGCATGCTCAGTGGTACCAGGTTAGGACAAAAATTATGGGTAGAGGCAGTGGAGACTACATGTTACTTGGTTAACAGATCACCTTCATCAGCGTTGGAGGATAAGACTCCACATGAGGTATGGATTGGTAAGAAAACCCTCTATATCACATCTGAGGGTATTTGGATGTGATGCATATGTACATGTTCCAAAAGGAGAAAAGGACCAAGTTGGATAACAAATCTAAAAGGTGCATCTTTATTGGGTATAAGGATGGTTTAAAGGATTACAAGATTTGGAACCCGGAAACAAGGAAGGTTGTGTACAGCCTAGATGTGGTGTTTAGAGAGTCGAAAGATTTTTTTAAACATGAGTTCCTACCAAAGGAACCTGAGAAGATAGAGTTTGAGCTAAAGGAGGATGAATCAAACTCTACAATAGAAGAAGACTCAGAAGAGGAAGAGCCACAAACTCTAGCTGTGATAAGATCAGTTCGAGAAAGAAGACAACCACAAAGGTATAGTCCATCTGCTTTATGTTCAAATTTTTCTTTAACTATAACTAATGATGATCCCAAAACCATAAAGGAGGTAGTAGATTCAGAGGATGGAAAACTCTGGAAGGTGGCCATGGTTGATGAAATGGCATCCTTGCATAAAAATGAGGCATGGGATCTAGTGCAGTTGCTGACTGGAAGGAAACCCATTGGGAGTAAATGGGTGTTTAAGAAGAAGATGAATGTAGAAGGCAAGGTGGAGAAATACAAAGCTCAATTGGTAGCAAAAGGTTATTCCCAAGTGTTGGGAATTTATTTTGGTGATACTTTTTCTCCTGTTTGCAAAGTTACTTCTATTAGATTACTTTTATCTGTTGTTGCTGCATTTTCTTTTGAGGTATAACAGATGGGTGTGAAGACAACGTTTCTTCATGAGGATCTGGAAGAGGAGATCTACATGAAAAAAAACTGAACGCTTTATGGTTAAGGGGAAGAAAGAACTGGTATGCAAGTTAAAGAAGTCTCTGTATGGGTTAAAACAGTCACCAAGGAAGTTGTATCAGAAATTTGATACCTATATACGGGTACTTGGCTTCACCAGAAGCAAGAAGGATCACTGTGTTTATTTTAAATTAATTGGTGACTGTGCTATTTATTTGGTCTTGTATGTGGATGATATGTTTTTGATTGGAAATGACAAAGAAATTATCCAAGATTTGAAGACCCAATTGTTCTCCCAATTCCACATGAAGGATCTTGGTGTTGCAAGATATATTTTGGGCATGGAAATTAAGACATATCAAGCAAAGAGGAAGCTCTGGTTAAACCATAGGAAGTATGTCGAGACTATATTGCAGAGGTTCAATATGCAGGATAGTAAACCGGTGAATGTTCTGATTCCTATAGGTGTAAAGTTGTCTGCTAAACAGTGTCCCACGACACAAGAAGAAGAGGAGGATATGTCTCGTGTTCCTTATGCAAGTGCAGTGGGTAGCCTGATGTATGTAATGGTTTGTGCTTGTCTAGACATTGCACACGCAGTGGGATTAGTGAGCAGGTGTTTCGGGAAATAACTCCCTAGAGGTTTGTTGGGTCAAAACCTCCACAGATCAGAGCATGCTATTCAAGAAGGACTCACACAACCACACTTGTATGCTAAAAACTAGATAAAATCGATAGTGGAACTCACCCGTAATCCTACGTTTGATGTAGATCCTGCGGGGTCCAAACCCCCAGCAACCCTTCTTCCTCTTCAACCTGAAAACCAAGAAGAAACGTACACGGAAAACTAGTTGTACAGCATATACTTCTCCTAAACGTCAGTGTAATCCATGTGAAACATCATATAAACAATAATAAATGCTTAAATAATTATCTTTTCACATATGCAAGAAGATATTAACACGTGAATTCGGGAACAAGATGGTTCTTCTTCATTACAAAGAGCATGTACAGCAATAAAAAGTGGAGAGATCACCTGAATCCTTCCACGATCTTCGAACAGACCGTCGTCCGGATCTGTCCCACCCTTGCCTTGCTAGGATACTTTCAAGACTTGTGCACACGAGATGACATATAAACTGATGAACATCTCCAGGAAACGAGGGTTTCCTGTAAAATCTAGGAAAGTGTAGGAGGCACGGGAAATCAGACTTGAATTGGGGCTCCAACAGAGTATAATGTCTATAAATTTCTATTTCTCCCTTAGGCCATGCATGTGAGGGGATTTTATATGAGGGGCTTTTATACTCCCTCAAAGTAGTTTCAATCTGTTGGAAACATTTGGCCACGTGCTGGGGTGGTTGAACTACTGGAGTAACCATCAACCCAGCCCGAAAATAGGGAATTTTATATATTTTTTAATGATTTTAATGGCATACGCAAAAAATTCTGGGCATACCCGCGTATGGGAATTTTAACATTGTTTTTTATGAACTTTGTTCAAATCTGTGGGAATGGGTGCCCAAGGCCAAAGAGACAATCATGAATCACATGAGGGTGAAAAATGATGCTATAACAGATGCCCCCTAATATATGAGGTCAGAAGGGGTACATGATGGCCAAAATGTATTATGCACATAGAAAGAACTTCGCAAGGACAAGAGAGGACTTCACCAGATTTCAGCCTGCCAAAAACCAATGAAAGAAAACAGAGAGTCAACTCATGATGAGGCGGGCATACCCATGCTCAATCAAAAATATATCATATAGAAAGTACATGATGAATCCAGAATGTATACAAGTATAGCTGAACTGAAAGTACATAATGAATCATCTGAGTAGGGCCTGGAAGTACAAGTCGGAATCAATGTCCAAGTATCACATATAGAAAGCTGATCAATGATGCTAAAACTGGATCTCTGTTCATAAAAGTAACTGAATCTCCAAGTACCAAATCATAAGGGGTGGAACAGATGGTACAATCACGCAACTCAGGAGCCAACATATAGGATGCTGTTGTACTAACATTGCAACATATAAGGGTGGACGGCATCACTGGCAGAAACTGAATGGACTGTCAAAAGTGAACCGAAAGATGTTGATGCAACCCGAGGTCTTCACCGATCTCGACAGCACAATTCTACACAATGGGAATAAATGAGTTGAAGTCGACCATGCGAGAAATCGTTGGATTACTGGTCAATAATGTAAATCGTTAACCAACGTGAGACAACCCACCAATAATGAAAATGAGTGTCAAGGTGCCCTAATACAATCTAACAAGTGTGAATGAATGAGTTGAAGTCGAACACTTGGAAGAATCTACCAATCAGGAGGCAATGATGAATCCCCACTATCAATAGTGAAGAGTCTGCCATTGATGACTGCAAACCCTAACGTACTGACAAAAGAATCTAGACCTTATTCCCAGAGCAATGAGTCGGAGTCGATGGGAAAAGATCTGTTGGAAGGAAGGCATTAAGGCATCCCACATCAGTCCAGCGCGAGTGTAACCCGTAGGCCAACATTTGGAAGGAATCGGATGAAGTAGAGTGACGGAACCAAACCGAAGTACGTTTCTGACATGCACAAGATGAAGCTAGTGCACGGAAGAAACCCTCTGAACCAACCAATAATGAAAGCTGACACAGAGGTGAGATATCCACTGATAGGGTCAAATGGAAATCAAGGTACTGCACAAATTCCAATTGTGATAATGTATGCTGATGTCGAACACAAGGAAAACCACTCAGTCAAAGACCCATAATGATGATCAAATGTTGAGCACAAAGACACCTATCAATGATGGAAATAGGGCCAAGGTGCGGCTCTAGGTTTGCTCTTAGAGCAATGTGTCATAGTCGATGAGAGGCAAACCCACCAGCAAGAAGTCAATGGAGACCTTCTCAAACCAGCATGAGCAGAAGACCAAAACATCTGATGTGATAGAACAAGATACTGACAAGACAGGGAAGGCCGACTAAATAGTGAGTCAAGAGACACCGCAGAATGGCCGACTCTGGTTAGACTTCCCTTGAACAAAAGCACGACTCGTGATGACCATGGCAGTAAAAAGTGACACTATATAAGTCTGTTATGCAGGAGGCAAAAACAAACTCTCCGTATGATTGGAAGAGATAACCAACCGGGGGAGAACTAACCAGTGAAACAAGGCAAAAGTTGAACCTAGGTCAAAACTAAAACCATCACAAATGAAGGAAATATATAAGTGTATGTGCTTTGTTCAAGGGTGACAAACTGACACTGTACTACCATCAAATTACGAAGTTACATCCCGTTCCCGCTCTTTTTGTTATATTTAATTTTTTTGTCTTTTTCATATAATAAGCCTGAAAAGGAATAAAATAATGCTATGGTACAATGGATGGAACGAGTATCAAGAAACAGATGCACTAGTTCCTGGGATTGGAATGATCCTATGCTCAATGCAAGGTGGTGGAAACTGGTCAGCGATACTCAAAGGAATGTTCCATCCATGGGTAAAAGGGTGTCAAGTCGTGATAGCTAAGTGCATGCAATGGTTAACTTGTACAGACAGTCAAGGTCAAAATTTGGCTTAAACATCGAGTCCAAAATGAAGTCGGCTAAAGGCCAGGATAAACAAGTAGCCAATATGCAATGCAGTAATACAACTTAACAACACCAGGGAGCCTCTACGGTAATGGCCAGAAAAAATGATAGTGAAGAAGAAGAAGAATGAAGCTTCAACACATAAGTCATGGCGGAACTAAAGAGGACTCCCAAGCCCACATAAAACACAGCATGGGCAACAAACGCTAGCGAGGAACTAACTAGGAAGCCCATGTAAAGGAAGGCTCTACCACCAATTCATGATTTAAAAATTGGCGAGTGAAATGGGTTAAATACTCATGACCTGATGGGATCAACCCTATGGAAAGTGATCAAAATGGAGGCTAGTATGCAAAATGAAACGGAAAGTGGATTTCCTAACCTATATGCCAGTGAATATCATATACCTGCCATGACGGGTCAGCAGTCATGGATCAAAAACCGGAAAAAATCTCGACTTCATCAAAATGTACCTGAAAATATACCAATCTGGGCACTTCCAAGCATCCAGATTAATCGTCTTAAGATAGATTGAAAAAATAAGCATAACTAATTTTTGCAAAAAATTTCAATTTTTGGGCATAAATACACAAGTTACCTCACATTTGGTTCATTGTTACTTGCTGAATTGGGAAAAAGAGCTCTGGAGAAAAAGCCTCTTTCATCAAAACAGGAGCAATCGACCATCAAACTTCGTCGAATTTGTCAGGTAAGCTCTTAATCCATCCTTGTTATCAAATTTTTCCATAAATAAAGTAGAAATTTGGAAATTTCACCGTAGAATTATTTCTTTAAAATTACGGTTCTGCGCATACGCGGGTTTATATTGACCAAGCCACGTATATACGCGACTGTGTACAGAGAAAGCCGTGTATGCGCAACCTGAAATGAAAAAACGTGATTCTAATGGACAAATTATTGAATTTTTGCAGGTTGACTATATCATGGAGAGAACATGAGCACAGTGCCATTGATAATGAAGTAATGCAGGATCAATTATCACTCAATATTCTCTGAAATTGTGGATTGCTCAAATTTTTCAAAATGCCAAATATGAAGAGTAATGTCCGGTTGCTCGAAATGCTTGTGAATTATTTGGAACCGGAAGAATATTGCTTCATAATAGATCAAATTCCCATACGTATCGAGGTGGAAGACATCTATTTTATTACTGGACTCTCTCGGAGGGGGGAGCCAATAGATTTACACGGTAAGCCTTTGGGAGGGCTCACAGTGGATGACTACGTCCACGTCTACTGCGTAGAAGGTTCCAAGAAATTTGGGACTCAAATTGCTATAAAAGATTTAAGAGACTTGCACATGAAAATTATTCTATTTACCATTGGCAGGGTATCAGGATTTTCTTCCTTACACCAGGCATACAGGACTCAAATGAGTATAGCTGTGGAATGCTTAACTCATATATATGATTGGTGCACAGCTCTATTAATGAATATGAAGCAACAATTAACTTCCATCCGAAAAACAAAAACAAAACATTTCGGATATGGTACAATCTTGATGACATTCTTCTTCGAGAATATTCCTGGGCTGAGACCCAAAGTGATCTCTTCTATCAGTAGCCCAAGAGACCCAAGAATTGCCCAATGGGCTGACTTGATGAAGAGACTGGGGGGAAGTGAAGTTCCTCGAACCACCTGGGATGACGAGTTCTTCCAATGGTGGGGAGAACAAATCATCGCTGTGGAGGACTATCCCTATGCCAGGATGGATTTCCGTGGCGATCCAGACCTCGTCCTTCCACCTGGCGCGGCATGGGGTACAGTCGGTAAGATTGCAATTTTTTAATTATATGATTTTATTTTTATTTTTTCAATATGTGTGAAAAAATGAAACATGTTTTTGATTGGATTCAAAGTGACTTAAAATATCGTAATGATCATGATACAGATATTGGACCAGTCCGTCCTGATGGCTACCCATGGCATAAGCGCCGCAGAGGCGAGGCGGAGACAGTAGACTCAGACAGAACCCTCCATGCTGTACAGAGGAACTTGGAGGGTTTAACCCGCCAAGTGCCTATGGCTACAGTGGAAGATCTACTCGAGGCCATCCAGAGACGAGTAGTAGGAGTACCTCGTGACTGGGTGCGGTTATTCCGCCGCGTCGCGACTGTGATCGTGTTCTATAGGAACACAACTTTTGGGCAGGGACCACAGGAGTAGATAGATATGATTTACCAGATGACTGTATATTTTTTGAGATTTGAAAATGATCGGGCATAAGCCCTAATTTTGTACGACTTATGGATCCAAATTTTTGTATAATTTTTTGAACACTCTGATGATATATACAGCGATTTATGATGTGATGTGACAAATGTATGATGTTTTTGATGATTAAATTTTAATGTATTGAATGATTAATACGCCAATCGATTGCTTGATTAGCTAATGAGTCTGCCATCCAATTTTCTACTCGAGGAATATGAATGAATGTTAAAAATTGAAATGATATTTGTAACAAACATACCCTCAAGAACAACCGGAGTAAAAATGGATCTCGAACCTGATAAGTATTGTTCAACTGTGACACCACCAGCTGGGAGTCCAAGAAAACTACCAACGAATCAACACCCAAAGATATTGCCTCCGAGAGTAGATAAATAACTGCAGTGTATTCTGCTATATTATTGGAAGCAAGACCAATGCAGACTCCTCTTGATACTAACAGTTGACCGGATGGATGATGAAGCACCCAAGCCGCGAAAGCTAAGTTCCGAGTGTGTCTACTAGCACCATCGCCGAAACCAAAATGACTCATGACATTCGACACAACCTGCCAAAGCAGATCAAAACGTCACCATCCCATCAAAGATCGAAAAACTAGATATGTACAAAGCAAAAATACTATATACAAAAGCAAAATGCCAAGCCGAAGCCTAGGCATAATACTTTTTCAAATAGAGCCCATTTCTGGGCTCTGGCAACTCATTCCCTTCAAAATCAACCAAGGTATATGCTCCTTTTTTAAGAAATTTTTTAACGATAAAGGGGCCATACCACATAGACTTAAACTTTCCTGCCCCCAGGGCATGTTTCTCTTGGGCATAGACCAAAACAAGGTCGCCTTCCGAGAAAACCCTAGGTTTGACCGCCTTATCGTACTGAACTTTAACTCGGTTTTTATGCGCTTCATTCATCGTGGCGGCATCCCGACGCTGCTCATCGAGATGTTTCAGATGAAGGAGACATTCTTCAAGACTAGAAGTGTCAAGAAGAAGCTCGACGGCTAACTTAAAAGAAGGAATCTCACATTCAATTGGAAATACGGATTCCAGCCCATAAACTAGTTGAAACGGAATAAAGCCAGTTACAGTTTTTATTGACGTCCTGTATGCCCAAAGTGCAGGATATAGCATGATATGCCAATTGGATCGAGCTTTATTGATCGTCCTTTGAAGAATAGTCTTCAAGGATTTGTTCACGGCTTCCACTTGCCCATTTTCCTGAGGATAATAAGGAGATGAATGCTCCTACCGGAAACCTAATTTTAGAGCCAACTCATCCATCATGCTATTCTGAAAATGACTGCCATGATTAGTGACAATCTCTCTAGGAATACCAAAACAAGCAATAACCTGGTTGAAAAGAAAAAGCGATGTTGTCTCACCATCATTCCCAAAAGTAGGCATAGACTTGGCCCACTTCGTAAAGTAGTCTACTGCTACAATAATGTACTTGTGACCTTTAGCCGAAGGCGGGTTACAAGTAGTATAATCAATACCCCACTTTGTAAAGGGACCGACGGTAATGACTAGAAAAAGCGGAGCTGGATGAGCGTGCATTTTTCGAGTATAAACTTGACACGGATGACACTTTTTGACCGACTCCACACAATCTTTGAAAATCGAAGGCCAAAAGTACCCAGCACGCAAGATTTTTTGGGTTTTAGCAAGCCCAGATAAATGACCACCACAAGCTCCACGGTGGCAATCATTCAGCACAGCCTCAGCTTCTTTGAGAGTTAAGCAACGTCTCAGGATTCAATCAACCCCTCGACGATATAAAGCATCACCAATAATCAAGTAATTTTTAGCCAAGTGACGCAACTTACGGTGCTCATCTTTCAAAAAAGTAGAGGGAAACTTCGCAGTTTGAAGATACACAATGATATCCCCATACCAAGGATCTTGTGGAGAAATAAGAAAAAAATGTTCATCCGGGAAGGATTCATCATAGACTATCTCTTCTCCACAGGGAAACTCGGAGATTAATTCCGCGAAAACTAATGATTTCTTAGACTTGGCAGACATAAAATCAAGATAAAATTCCTACAAAATCACAATCCATCCATTGTATTTTCCCCCAATCACTCGCCTACTGAGAACAAATTGAAATGGATTGGCTACTGCCAAAACATAAGTTTTTCGTAGAAGAATGTAATGTCTGAGTCGCTGCACAGCATGAACAGTTGCTAAAGCCATTTTTTCTATCAGAATATACCAAAGTTCAGGTCCTACCAAGCCTCGACTAAGATAGTATATAACATGCTCTGCAAGAGCATCGTCTTCCTAAACCAGAACCATACCAATGGTAGATTCTCCTGCTGCAAGATACAAAAGGAAATCCCTGCTATAATCAGGGGGACTCAATAAAGGAGTAGAGGTCAATGCTTTTTTCAAAGCATCGAATGAGCATTGAGTGAAGTCATCCCAAAAGAATGCGACTCCCTTCTTCAACAATCTCATAAAACCTTTGGTAACTTCAGCATAATTTACGATAAATCTCTGAAGAAAATTAGCCTTTCCTTGTAGACTTTGAAGTTGACGAATAGACGACAGGGGAGGTAACCGAAGTATTACCTCCACCTTGAAGGGATCTACCCTAATCCCTTCCCTAGACACAATGAATCCCAATAACCGACCGGATGTAACCGAGAAAATGCACTTGTTCGGATTCAGCCTAATCTTGTAGAAACGACATCGTTCAAATACTTGACGGAGGTGATCTGGATCATCAATTCTCTTTCGAGAATGAGCAGCTAAATCATCCAAGTATGCCTCAATAATATGTTTGATGTCGTGGAAGGCATATGACATGGCCCGCTGAAATGTAGCCCCAACATTTTTAAGACCAAAAGGCATCTTCTTGTAAGAAAACGTACCCCAGGGAAAAATAAAGGCAGTCTTATGTTGATCTTCAGGACGGATAGTAATCTGATTATATCCGGAGAAACTATCCATGAAGGAGAAAATCTCATTACCGACACACTCATCAAAAATCTGATCTATAAATGGTGTGGGGTAATTATCTTTAGGACATGCTTTATTAAGGTCTCTGAAATCAATGCAAACTCGAATTGTTCCTTGTTTTTTCTCTACGAGAACAGGGTTCGAAACCCACTCTGAAAAGGAACAAGGAAAATAAATCCCACCTTAAGCAGCTTCTCCACCTCGACTTTGATAGCTGCAGCCTTCCGAGGATTGACCCGACGAATTTTTTGCCTCACAGGCTTAGCATTTTCGTAAGTCTTGATCTCATGATGGACAATAGATGGATCTATACCAGGCATTTCCTCATAAGACCAAGCAAACACATCCCTAAAATCTTTAAAGAGATCGGCGTAAATTTGAATCTCTTCAGGGGAACATTCAGCTCCGATGAAGACATTCTCTATAACATTGGGATTCCTGGAAATGTTCACCGGGATAGTTGGAGAAATCACAGCCATGTTCCCTTCAACATATACCTGTGTTGGTGCTAAAGGGTTCAGGACTAGGTGAACAGGACCAGTAGACAAAGGACTTGGAAAACTTGACTCAACTTCACTCAAATCAGGTAAAAAGTAGGACCGATGATGCAAATCATCCCACGGTCTATCTATACCATTCATAGCTTCCAGGATGGTCTCTTCAGATGGAATATTGGTATCAAGGCAATCCTGGGCGGAAGAAGAACTAAGTGTCCAAGCCGGAGCCACATCTCCATCCAACTCTTCCGGTGAAAGAGGAGCTGGAATGGACTCTGCAGTGTCAACAATAGATTGATAAGCAATCTTAGTTGCAAACATTGGAAACGCCATTCCACCCTCTTGACCTTCCGCTAATGTGGAGGTAGGGGAAGGTAAGGTCCAAGGGTCCGAGAAATAATGAGTTCTGGAGAACTCTCTTCGAAGAGGAGCCCTGGAGGATGAAATTGAATTTATTTGAACAGTAGGAGGTGGAATATCAAAAGTACCCATCAAAGAAGAATACATTCCAACCCCTAAATTCTCAACAGGCGACTTGGCATTATCCAATTTAGGGATAGTTGAGTCAGTAGATGCATTCGGGTCTACTAGAGAACAGTCCAGTTGATCCACTGTAACAATCCTCCCTTCGTGGGGGAAACAAATAACTCGAAATAATGAGGATGCAATGGCATCCATCTTATAAATCCAGTTTCACCCCAACAAAAGGTTGTAGTCCAAGCTTGCATCAACTATGTCAACCTTTATATTTACAGTTTTTCCCACAACACAGATGGGAAAAGCTAGGATAATACCATGCAGTCTGTGAGAATGACCATCAAATGCAGTCAGAAGAGTAGCAGATGGAACATCTGCGTGAGATCCAATTCCCTTCCAACATGTTAGAGACATCACACATGTGGAAGCACCCTCATCAACAACCGTCCGGAAAATATTGAATTTCCGGTACGATGATTTAATATGAAAAGCCATATGATGGGGGAGTCTCTTTTTAAAATTAGACATATCAAATGTAATCATAAGAGATTTCCTTGGATCGGCAGCTCCAATAGAAGTGAGCAGAGCACTGCGCTGAGCCGGACAAGACTGGAGCAGCTCAAGAGCCGACATGGCACAAGGACTCTGCACCAGATCTTCCACAATAGAGTAGTTCTGGGCAGCCCTGGCATTTGGATTAATCGTCGTACACTTAGTAGATGCTTTGGGCATCCGAGGTATAGGCTCAACATTAGGCTTCATGATGTGAAGCGGCTCAGTAGCATCGGGAGAACCCTTGGCTTTCGAAGACTCATCTTCGCCATAATCACGGGATCTCGTGGCGATATCCGCGTGAGCACTCATCATGTATATGTTTGATGGAGTTTCCCCTTCCTGGGTGCCCTCGGAGGAAGCCCCGGTATTTTGATTCACACCAACAACTAACTGTTGCCCTTGGGGAAAAGGGTTTGTTAACACAGCCTGGCAACTGGAAGAACCCTTCTGAGCTAACAAGCGCTGCCCATCCTGAATTTTAGGGCAAAGGTGAGTAAGATGGTCTCCAGCACATAACTTGCATGGAAACTTCACTTTCTTTTTATTCTTTGGACCCTCACCAACATGCTCGTTGGATTTATTTGCATTACCCTTCCCATTCTTGCCCTTTTTCTTATTACGTCCCTTCTTCTTCCCTTCGGATTGTTGATTTTCTTTAGGGTTAGAAGTCTGAACGGAATTTACCGACAAAGATTGAGAAGGCGAAGACTCAGCAGGCACAACCTGACTAGAAGAAGCAGATTGTAAAGATAATTGTTGCAATTGACTAAGCAGGTTACCTACACCACTATTGATCGTCCCAATAAGTCCATCACCATGAGGACCGATTTTAGTCTTGGATAAGTCCAATTTTGAGCGAGGAGCATTAGGAAAATATTTATGAAGGACTCCAGACTGAGAATATATCAATTCAAGCTGTTGGGCCCTAAAAATGGCCTGCTCCTCGGAAAATACCCCAGACAAGGATACATCCTTAGAAATATCTGACTGCAGAGATTTCAGAAACCATTCCAAAAGGAATTCTCCTGGAATATGAGCTTTAATAAGCCTCTTTCTTCTCCGCCATTCCTGAATATGATCAGAAATGTGGGTTGCATCGTCTTGCTTAAAATTAGCTAGGAGTTAAGTCCCGGCATCATAACGGACAGGAAACTGGAAATGATCTAGAAATGTCGTAGCCAGATCTCCAAATGTAGAAAAACTTCCCCCAGTTAACTCAATATACCACTTGGCAGCGTTTCCAATTAAGGTGCGTTGAAACAATCTCAACCTAATCGAATCGTTGATCAGGGAGTTAGAAGAACACCATAAATGGAAGGTGGTGATATGGTCAGTTGGGTCCTCTCCATTCTTGCCTTCAAACTTTGGAATGTCTAAAGGTATTTTGGTAGGAACCGGAGGCCACCTCGGACTATATCGGATCGGATCATTCGTCAATTTCGATAGATCTGGCAAGTTTAACGTTGCCAGAAAAGGTAAACGAGGCGGAGCCTGAGGATTCCATCCTTGATGGGATGAATTCCCAACATTCTGAAAAGAGTACCCTAGATTTGATGAGGCACCATGTTTCCAAAAAGAACTCGTAGAAAATTCTGGGCCAAAGGGCCCAACATTTATGAGAAGGACCCCCTCCCAACGTAGAGTTACCAAAGACTGGACTAGTCCCCCCCGAAGTAATGAATGAAGAGGAAAGCCCCTAATAGGGGTTCCAAGCTTTGGAAAGAGGGGAAAAATTCTGATAAGCACTCGACGAAGGGAAAGAAACATTCCCTTGTTGACCAACGTAAAACTAATTCCCTGCCCCCACTGCTGTGAATACAGGGTTCTAACCTGTAAAGGTAGTCGAACTCTGACCTCCAGACCAAGGGTTAAAACTCTGAGTCTGAGAAGTAAAAGGAAAAGACCCTAAAGAAGGATTCAAACTAGGAATATGACCAGTTCTGAAGGGGAACCCTTGAAAAGAAGCTGACCCACTAGCCATGGAAGACATGGTTGCAGACGCAGTTGCAGCAACGGAAAAAGAAAAAGAAGGAATCCCACTAGTGGGCATTCCAAAAAAAAATGGACCAGATTGAGAAGCATGTGCTTCGGTGAAACCAGAGCCAAACACAGCAGTAATAGAAGCAATCGAAGATATAGCAATAGTGCCTCCTCCTTCTACTGAAGCAGGAGTCTGAATGCCTGCAGCACTCACAACCGAAGCTGCGTTCCCAGTCGTGGCCATCGAAAGGTATGAATAAAAAGGAGGAATTTTTGGTCTCTCTGACTCAGGTCCGATGTACTCAACAACAAACGGATAATCAGGAGGAAGAGGAGATGGAAGTGACTGAGGAGACTCAGGTAATTCCTCTACTTCTATTACTAATTCTCCCGGAAACAAGACTCTCGAGGTGAGCGGAACGCTCCTCTCAGAACCAACACCAGAACCAACTATGAAACCTTCAAGCCCTTGTGGAGGATCTCTCTCCACTGCGTCAGATGCCACAGGGTGATATTCACCTACTATGTTACTCCTACGCCTTCTTGAAGAAGGCTCTGCACTCTCGGGAGATAACCCCCGGATTCTCCTCGATCGACGAGGCGCTTGATCATCCACTTTAACAAATTTTAATTAGACTCAAAAAAGTATAAAGCTAAGCAAGCAAGGAGCAAAGATCACTCACTACAAAAATCCCAAAGATACAGCCAAGCAAGCAGCCTTCAGGTATTTCCGCTCTGGATGATTAGGACAGGACACCAAAATACGAGAAAGCGAAAAATAGGACCTCCTGAAAGTAGTCTGGGATAATTATGGCCCAGGCCTACTAGCGAAGGTAACAGAAACAATTACGCCGACCTCTTAACAACAGCCTTTGCCGGCACAAGTACCCAAGCTTCGCAAGGGCACCCCCCAGAAGTACTGCTGGAAGTGATACGACGTCTGCCTCAGGTACCACGGGTATTCCCCCCCGCAGTCACCTATGTGGAACCTAGGAATGGCAACTATGGGCACCAATCCATGTCAGAAGCCGGGCGGAATGGTCTTGAGGCAAGATCTAGCAAATCAGAGAGGGGGTATCTCTCTTCTCGGCCTTCACTTCCCCTCGCGCTTGACTCTCTAGAGGAGAGATTTCCCAGTCCACCTAACAGAGTTGGATTTCGCTCAATTAATAAACTTCTATGTTTCAGTTTGAGCGGCCTTGGAGAGTTAACTCTCCACTCACCTAATCCAAGGCCCTACAACCTAGCTAGTTGGTGTATGACACTTAATAAAAAACTTGCTAGTTTTTTTTAAATTAATGCGCTTATTTTAATTGGATGTTATATTAAGTCAAGGGGATATGGAAATGAAACTCGTGGTGTTTTGTGATGCAGAAAAGAAATTAATGAAAACCAAACTACATGCAAATGCAGTAATTGCCTTTCGATGAAAAGAAATTTCTACACAAGTTCTACGAGACTAATTTTTTTTCTTTTCAGATAACAAACTTCACACTCACAAAAATTATGAAAAAGACTAAATGCTTAAGTGCACCTGATGCAAATTACTAAGAGCATGCCAATTCTAAGATGCAAAAATCTAACCAAGCAAAGAGAAATTTCTACAAATCCTTCAGTTTTATCACTTTTCGGTTGTCCACAAAGATAGTTCCCAAAATCAGAAATTCTCAGTATAAAGACACCAAAATATGCTCGAAATAAGTGAAAGAAACCAATAAAAATTCCCTTCCCAAATCAAGTCAGAAACCGAAGGCAAGAAATCTCAACAAAGCTTCAAAAGATAGAAAGAAACCAAAACAAAAATGCAAAACAAAAGCAATGGCAAAACAAAAATGTTTTTGAGCTTTTTGAATTTTATAAAAGAAGACTTCAAAGGGACCAAGAAGAACTATAGAATTCTCAAGCCAAACAATCTCTGAATTTTAAACAAAGCTTCAACAAAAATGCTCTAAATCTTATAGTGCCCCCTAGTGACAAGATTTATACGAGCAAGAGGAAGACAAGAAACACAGGAACTCAGCCCAGAACAATAGCACAATCTCGCAGCAAACAAAACTTCAAAGAACCAAGAATGACTCTTCAAAAAATTGCAACAAGACCTAGTCACATGAAATCAAGAAAACCAACCAAAAGCAGGCAAAAATCCAAGTGCAAAGAAAAACATAAAGTGAGGAAAGAGTATATGAGCAGAAGCTCTCTGTCCTGATAAAGCAGAACAGCCAAGAATCTCCAGAAAGAGATCTTGGTACTCGAACCAGAAATGCAAGCACTAAAAAACAAGATTTTCCTAATAAGCCAGTCTTCAACCAAACAAGAGAGAAAAATACCAATAACCACTATCAACACAATCCAGAGACTATAAAGACACTGCAGGAACAGGTCTCCACAGGCAGACAAGACTAAAAATTCAAGAAATCAAAAATTTCAAAATTTTCCCAGTCATACGCTACTTATCAGCTTTTCAACAAGCGTGCATACGCGCCTGTGTCAAAGGAAACCCACGTATACACGACTTCCTTTAACAAAAACTGCGTGTATACGCGACTGTGTATAGAAAAACTCGCATATGGAAAGGTAAATAATGAAAAACAAAAATGATCAAGCCTGGATAAAGAACCAGGTCTTCAGTCTGACTAAGAAAAAGTTAACTGGACTAGAAATAATGATTAAAACTGTTGGAAACCTTTCAAACAGTTGAAACCACCCAACAGGGGAATCACAAGAATGCGATCCCCAGTAGAGTCGCCAGTTCTGTTTTGGGAAATAACTCCCTAGAGGTTTGTTGGGTCAAAACCTCCACAGATCAGAGCATGCTATTCAAGAAGGACTCACACAACCACACTTTTATGCTAAAAACTAGATAACATCGATAGTGGAACTCACCCGTAATCCTACGTTTGTTGTAGATCCCATGGGGTCCAAACCCCCAGCAACCCTTCTTCCTCTTAAACCTGAAAACCAAGAAGAAACGTACACGGAAAACTAGTTGTACAGCATATACTTCTCCTAAATGTCAGTGTAATCCATGTGAAACATCATATAAACAATAATAAATGCTTAAATAACGATCTTTTCACATATGCAAGCAGATATTAACACGTGAATTCGGGAACAAGATGGTTCTTCTTCATTACGAACAGCATATACAGCAATAAAAAGTGGAGAGATCACCTGAATCCTTCCACGATCTTCGAACAGGCCGTCGTCCGGATCCGTCCCGCCCTTGCCTCGCTAGGATACTTTCAAGACTTGTGCACACGAGATGACATATAAACTGATGAACATCTCCAGGAAACGAGGGTTTCCTGTAAAAATCTAGGAAAGTGCAGGAGGCACGGGAAATCAGACTTGAATTGGGGCTCCAACAGAGTTTAATGTCTATAAATTTCTCTCTCTCCCTTAGGCCATGCATGTGAGGGGCTTTTATACTCCCTCAAAGTAGTTTCAATCTGTTGGAAACAGTTGGCCACGTGCTGGGGTGGTTGAACTACTGGAGTAACCATCAACCCAGCCCGAAAATAGGGAATTTTATATATATTTTTAATGATTTTAATGGCATACGTGGAAAAGTGTGTATGGACTAGCGTATACATGCGGAAAAGTCTGGGCATACCCGCGTATGGGAATTTTAACACTGTTTTTTATGAACTTTGTTCAAGTCTGTGGGAATGGGTGCCCAAGGTCAAAGAGACAATCATGAATCACATGAGGGTGAAAAATGATGCTATAACAGCAGGTTTATGTCAAACCCAGGGAAGGAGCATTGGACAACTATGAAGCGGGTTTTCAGATATTTGTGTGGCACTAGTGATTACAGCTTGTGCTAATAGGGAAGACCGAGATTGGAAAGAGTGTTGGACATTTGTGGTTTTGTTGATGCAGACTGGGCTGGATATCTGGACCAAAGAATATCTACAAGTGGGTATGTGTTTGGCCTATTTGGAGGTGCAGTCAGTTGGATGAGAAAAAGAGAGTTTGTAGTGGCTCTTTCAACTACAGAGGCAGAATACATAGTAGCCACTCATGCAAGAAAGCAAGCAGTTTGGTTATAGATATTTTGTTCAAGTATGTGGTTGGTGCAGCAAGCTATAAGGATAGATTGTGATAGCCAAAGTGAATTTTTCTTGGCTAAGAACCCTGCTTATCATTCAAAGACAAAGCACATTAATGTTCGATATCACTTTGTGAGAGATATGGTTGAGGCTAAAAGGGTGTTGTTGGTAAAGGTAGACACCTTGAAGAATGTTGCAGATGCATTGACGAAGTATGTGAGCACTCAGAAGATCTCTTGGTGTAGAGAAACAATGGGTGTTGCAAAGCTAGGCTAATGACTAAGCTCTCCTGTGGCCCCCTGCAAGAAAACAACAAGTGGGAGAATGTTGGGTATGTGTTATATTCTTTCCACGATAAGTCACACATGAGGGGGACACAGGGGGGCGATAGCCCCCCCTGTACATTGTGTTGGGCGCAACAGGGGGGTCATAGGGGGGGCCGAAGCCCCCCCTATTGGGGTTCGGCGTAGCGCCCCGAGAAAAACAAATTGGGCCTTATTTTCCGGCGGGCAGACCCGCCCATGGTTTTTTTCATGGGTTTTCACAGGGTTTTGGGGCATGATGGTTTTCAGCCCCTAGTATTTTGTAGATCCGATCAAGGGAACTATGCTTATGTTCTAATCCAGGGTTAATGGATTGGGGTTTATGTATGCTTCGACATGTATATATATGTGTTGTAACACTAAAAGGAATATAATGAAAAATCAAGCTGGTCGTTCTGATTTGGGATAAAGTGAAAAATATCTTTGTATATCTATTTTATGTTTTATGCTCTCGCTATTGTTTTTTTTTTTTTTTAAGATTCGTTTGCAAATCATTTTTGTAAAGGGTTAAAACCTACAAGTTCTGCAAAGTGAAATTCCCTTGCAAGTTATGCAAGGGTGACCACCTTCTTAGGAATTGTCCTGGTATTCCCAGTTTATTAGAAGAGTGGTCCACTGTCCCAAATCGGTCTTTGTCATCGGCCTCTGGAGATCATGCACATGATAAACATTCAACTAGTGATAATAAGGTACACAGGAAAAGGCTAAAGTTAAATTTCCATGTAATTTATGTGAAGGCAATCGTCCTATTCACCTTTGTCCTTATATGGATGAAGCCTCCAAAGTTTTGGAGAACCTTATAGCCTCTCAGCCATATATTCCTGCTAGATACCGGAAGCTTTCCTTTGATCCTCTACTAGTTGATCAAGTGATTGATCAAAATTCATCTCTGTTCAACCCCACTCTCTCCTAAATTGAATCACATGAGACCATTCTCGACCAACCATTGGTTGAGAAAATGGTTGACCTAATTCCACCTTCAATTGATCATACCTCACCCATAGAGAGTGAAAATCATACCATTCAGGTCCTTTTTTTCCTTAGATTCTCTTGAATTGGATGGAAATCCTCTCATTCCCATATTATAGGAGGGTGATCCTCCCATTCCTATAAGATAAGGAGGCAGTTATCTCTCCCCCTCAGCACCCCCTTCAAGTCATCTGGTCGCTTCCTTTTATTGGAGTCAACTAACAAGATACCTTCTTCCTTCTTACATGAACTTTGAGATCACGGTACAGGCTTATAATGTGTCTGTACCCATCACGATAATAGATGAAGGTGCATCTATAAGTATTATGTCCTAAAATACTTAGAAAGCTTTAGGTTCTCCACAGCTTGTTCCTGTTACCGATAATATGTTGGTGTTTAACATAGAAATTAGTCAACTGTTAGGGATCCTTCGGAAGTTGGCTATTACTTTAGGAGGAAATATTGTCTATATAGATGTGTCAGTTGTCTAAGGCCCCTTAGATTTTAATTTTATCCTTGTTCGTGACTATATTTATGTCATGTGATCTCTTGCATCTTCTCTCTTTTGTGTGATATGTTTTCTGCATGAAGGAAGAATCATGAACATTGATCAAATTTCATTCATTGGTCCTAATTTAGCCCCCAATCAACTAGCATCCCTTAATGGTTCTTACATGCAAGTGGTATCTTCCCTGCCATAGGTTGATTATGGAGCAACCTGCTCCCTACCCGAGTTTGTTGACGATCTGGTCAATGATACTATGTCTCATGTACTCAGGGCATTGGATCATGATTTCCAGAGTGTTTTTCTCCCATCTGATGAGAACCTTTTGGAAGCCATGACCTCTTATGGTCCATGAATTGGTGTCCAGAGTATAGTTCCTTATCTTGTGTCAAGCTCCTTAAAATATGAAACAAGGTATCATGAGGATAGTTCTTTCACTATGTCAACCTCGTTAAAAAATGAAATGGGTCCCTATGAGCATAATTATTTACTGTGTCAAGATCATTAAAAAATGAAACAAATCCCCTTTCAATTCGAATATTTGAATAGATATCATAAATTCCCAGTCGATTCTTTCACTTGATCTCATAAATGAACCTTCTGTAGAAATTTGAATAACTGATATGTTATCTACCGTGATTCTCCTGATCACACACTATTTTATCTTCATGCACAATACAGAATCTCTTCTACCATTGATCATTAACTGTGGAAATAAAAACAATCGCATGCGCACATTAAAACCATAAAAAATAACACATATGAACACAGTATTTTATGGGAAAGATTAAAGCTGAAAACCCCCAACTATCTATATATTATATGTCATAGATATCATGTAACAATCATCATACAAAGCTCCTCACAAGCTCTCAGTACAATCTCCAATTTCTACACACTAATCAAGCTAGATCTAGCAAAACACATGCTCCAATCTTCAGCACCTGATAGCCTGCCTCTACTGCGCAATCAATGCTGAAGAATGGATCATAAATAACTTCAAACCACCTGGCTTTTACTACACAATCCTCATTTGCATCTCCAATCACTAGTTGTTGCAAATCATGCAACAGTATGGTCACAACTGATAGTCACACTGCTCTTTCACCTATCTCTTCACTGGTCTCCACTGAAACTGTCCATGCACTGAAGTTAACTGATGTATTCTTTAGTTGATTAATGATTTTATAATTAGTGAATTAATTAATAATTAATTCACACCACTCTCACTAGTGTATCAATCAATCGTTAGACTAGATACAACTAGCCCAACTATGTTTGATTAGCTAGTTAAACCGAACACAACTCCATTAACTTCCTCAATCAACTCCACCAAACTCTCTCACATGAGTTCTAACTGAAGTATCCATGAAATAGCTCCACTTAACCCTTAGGAATAGCGTAATTCCTTCTGTCACCTCCTGTGCCACATCTGTGCACTTAACTGAAGTGCTCCAAGAGAATAAGATAATTTTTATAGTCCAAATATTATTAAGAGCTAATAATATTCAACATATCTATTTTTAGACTGGCAATCTAAAAATAGATTCTACCAAATCTCTCTAAAAATAGAAGTCCATCTATTTTTCCAACTTGACCAACCATCCACAGATAGCATCCTGCAACTAATATAATATGATCGACATGTCTAAAAATAGACTTTGCGCCAAAAATAGCCTGCAAGCCCACTTAGTGAAGGTGACTTCTTTCCACTAAGCTCATCATCTTGTTGCAATCTCAACACCTTCATTCCATCCACTTGTTAGTAACCAGTAGTATACTTAGGTGAATGAGATGAAGCTTAGGGGGCATGTACCTCTAATCAGTGAGTCACCATGTTGGGGGCATGAAAACTTATTACAAGCATAGTTTTTCTTTGTTTCAAGCTTGTGTAAAAATGAAACCATCCCCATTTTTTCCTCTCGTGATTTCTAGTTTATAAGCATGATTTTGCTAGATGAGATTTAGTTTTCTCATTATATCATCACCATCTACTTGGCTAATCATACGCTCTCACTTGGTTGTTTTACCCTTACCTAGGGAACCACTGCGATGAGTGGTCTTACTAGCCAGCATCTTGACCTTTATGTGTTTTGAGCAGTTCCATCATTACCAGAACCAGTCGCTACCCTTTATACCACTTGTTCCTCCAAGCATGGAAAATTTTAGGGGCTAATATTCGCAGGTCGGCTAATTTTCAATGGTTTTTCCAAAAAAAGGATTCGCCAATTTCCATTTTTTTATAAAAATGATTCGACAAAATTTTACAATATAAAATTATTTTGCCTTAAAAATTGCCAACATTATATAGAAAATATATATAATATCATTATAAATTTGAATAATTTTACAAATACATCAATAAAATTTTTATAGTTTGCATATTAGGGACTAGTGAGATTCGCCAATTTTTTAAACTTCGAGATAATTTTCCATCCTTAAAATTATCCCTGCCTCTAAGAGGAATCCTCTTTCAGCTCTTTTCAGACTCCAAAAATATGAAAAGATTGTTGAGCACTTGTCCTTTCGAGCTCGTTAAAATAAATGAATTGATGTCATCTTAGTATACATTTACCCCTTTCTCGAGCTGAGATTGAATAATTACAAAATAGTAATACCTTAGTCGATCATGATCAAGAATTTCTCTCAGATATTGTTTTCTACCTTTTCAGATTTGAGAGACTATTTACGAAAAGGGACCTTTTGGAGTTTTATTTTCAACTCTTTTTAAAACTCCCTAAACATGAAAAACATATTGAGTTACTCCTATGTTTGACTTGTAAAACTTAAATGAGGAAGAAATTGTCACCATGAAGAGACCAAGATACTCCTTCTAGGGCTCATAAAACTTACTAGCAAGTATTTATCTGAAGGATGAAATTATATTCTAAGAATATGCTATCCTCTTCAAGCTTGCTGTAAAAAATAAACAGGTACTTGTTAGAAATAATGGGGGCAAATGGAAGTGAAGTGTATTTTATGTTATGTACAAAAGGGAGCATGTCACTCTTGGACATGACACCCATCTGCATTTTGTATCGGGTTGGTGATATCCTTCATTCGTCACTTTCCTTCCTGGGTTTTGGAAATCCATTTTCCTCTCATTCAATAATTATCGATCGTAATCATGACCTTTGGTCTCATTTGAGTCAAATGCTGCCAAAATTTGGAGTCATGTCATCGATATGTTCAAGAGAAGTCCTATCTGTAATAGTCAAACATCCTCTGCTTATTTGACCCTGTCTATGTAATATTCCTAAATTAGCACATAGCTAATTGGAATATTAAATTTTTATTTTTCTCTTAGATAGAGGAATAAGAGGGTATGAAGACCCATAAATATCCCTAGTAGGAATAAAAGACACTCCTAGTGTGAATGGAGGTCATCTAGAAAGATAGATTGAAGAATCTTAGGTGTGAAAAGGGGTTGGAGCATGAAGACTGGGTCAACTTTGACCAAATCAACAACCCTGTTATGGAGGAGTGACATTCATGGAGGGACAACGCAGTTTTGGTTGGAGACTCTTTGCATGAAAGTAGTGACCTAATTGAGTGGGGCCAAGGGTGAGGAAAATCATCACTTATATAAGGAAGAGGATGGCAGCCATATGGGGGTTATGTTTGAGATTATTATGTTGTATATGGTCTGTTTAGACTTGTGCTCTCTTCAGATGTTTAGCTAAGATTGTAGTGATGTTTAGCACAGGGTGTTTCTGATCTAGAATCCCACATCTTTCCTTGGTAGGCATCTTGGAAGAGTATTTCACTACATTTTCCACTATCCGACATCAGGCCAAGCTCCATATTTTTTCTACAATACAGTTTCTGCATATTATTGTGTTGTGTTGCAGGTTGCAGTAGTGGTGGGTGTCTTCAGAGCTAGTTTTGCAGTGGAGGAAGGTCTCCTTTCATTAGAAGGCTAGTAGAGAGGCCCCTTGGGCTTTATTGACATATTTGGCATCAGGCCAAGGTGTATTTATCCCCTACAACACAGTTTCAATCCAGATCTACATTATTTTAGGGAGGAGTTGAAGGGGTGGTTGCAGTGCATGTTTTGGGAGGTGATTTCTTCATTGGAGGAGCCATTCTTTCATCCAAAGGATCTATTGGAGAAGATATGCAGATTTCTACATCAGCTTCAGCCATATATTCTCATTTTTTTTGTTGCATCATACCTTCAGCCCTAGGGCTACAGCTTACATTGGCACATTGTGTGCATTTTCAGGAAACCCTCTTGGGTTGTCTTGGCAAGCTGATCTAGTACCTAGATCTGTATGTGTAGCATCTATTATGGCCTATATCAGTATTTTTGTATCATTGTATTATCTCCAGCTGAATTTATGCTTAGTATTATTGTGTTATAGCAGCTCTCTAGCATTTTATATTGTATCAACAACTCATATTTGGGAGTGATTGTTTATGGGAGGTTTGTTTCCTCATTTCTTATGATTTATGCCTCACTATTTTGTACTGATTTGATGTTCTTATACATAATTTTATGGCCCCATATTGGTCTCCAATATTGATGTGTTGATTTACCTTGTTATTTCATTGTTTATGCACTATATTAATGTATTTCCCATTTTGGAATATTACACTAGTATCAGAGCATAATCTTGGCTCAGCCTGTGGATCTCAGCCATTATGATATTAGGAGAATAAGAAAAAGGAGAAAGAGATCAGAATTATGGAAAGAATGAATTTTATCTCATCTCTTTTCAGATCTAAGAGGGACCTCACCAAGGAGGTCAAGAAAATAAGAATGGAGAGAAACAATGAGACCTCATTAGGGTTTCAAGATGACGAAGGACCATGCACTTCCTATCAGCAAAAGAAATATCTGGGATTGCATAGAGCTCCAAGAAACATACTATGCCCTGTCCTTTTGATGAAGAAGACAAGAGGCATGGAGATGGAGGACACTTAGATCATGAGATTCTAAGTGAGTATCTTGCATAATACAAATCTCAAACAAGAGCTTTCAAGGAGAACATAACTCTCTCACAGTTAATTCAACTCAAAGAAGAAAGGATACCTTGCAACAATAGATTTCTATTGTCTACTTTTGATGGGTCATTCACATGCATGAAAAGAGCTTGGGGAATGAATTTGGATGAATTATTCCTACTACATCCAGTAGTAGAAAGAGAAGCTATTGAGATTGCAGCACTGCACCTTAAGGGTGAAGAAAACATTTGGTGGTTTAGCCATTTGAGTCATGCACAAGTGACTGCATATGCAGATTTTACTCAAAGGTTGATCAAGAAGTTTGACTAAAGAAAAACAGAGGAAAGGAAAATTCCACCACCACTTGCTGCAGGAGAACTTGCGTCAGGAGAAGGAACACTTGCACCTTTGCAAAGTGGTATTGATATCTTGACATCTAGAGCCCCATTCACTATTATGGAGATGCATGAGGAGGAGGAGACTTATACCAGCGCTGATGTAGCCATAAAAGAGTAGCCATCATCATCAGTAGTTGGGGAAGTCATCACACCGGACGAAGGAACCCTTGTAGCAATACAAGATGTTCCCAAGCTTTACCAAGGTATGTACATATTTCCATTTCCTATTATTATAGCACATCATATGGAGGATTATAGGAACATGATATCAGGGAAAATGCATGACCTAGGGTCAAAGCACATTCCTGATTTGGAGTAGCAGAATATCACTACGCTGAGGACCGTTGATTTGTTCAAGGAGAAGACAGTCATCCTGGTTACTCATTGTTGAGCTGCACATAACTCTTGGAGTTGGAGTGTAGATTTTTGGAGGATAGGATGAGTGTTATCCTAAACAATGCAATAAAAAACTATGTGTTCAAATTTGAGCATGATCTTGAGACAACAGATGCACGATCATGGGGATCAGCAGCACTGTCATTGAGCAGCAATGATGAGTTGGGGGGCCAACCATTATTTGAGCATTCCAATGACCATTCTACATGTGAAACATGGGATAGGTAGATGGTTGATGAGAGGTATCTTATCTTCCATTGTTATGATGGATATTTCTTGATGAGCATCTCACAACTCAATGAGAAGATTTTTCCTTTAGTATATTTGGATCCTTATGGACTCAACATGGTCATTGATGAGTGCTCTTCATTTGGAGATCTCCAAGATATTTCATTTCAACATCCCATGAAGTGCAAAGATATAAATCTGATTTGGGAGGTTGGTATTCTCTATTGGAGAAATACCCATTGGGAGCAAGATAGTAGACACTCACCATTGGTTGTGTTAGTGTCAGTATTTGCAACCTTCCTCCAGTGATCAAACATGCTCTTACAAGGTGATGTTAAGGTGTCAAGGTCAAATTTTGTCATTTCAAAGAGTCTTCAAACAAAATTTGGTCACTAAGTATTAGGTCTAGGGTTTGCTTTTACTCTTGTCAAAGTTGTCCAAATGTCGGTCCATGTCACCATTCAGCTGAGTGTACCATCATTTAGAGGGTTTTCATCATCATTTCAAGTTCCATTGGGTCTTTTTACAGCTTGTTCATGCTTCAGTTGTGCCTAGGTAAGGTTCATTTCCCTCTCCTAGGGTTTTGGAGGTAATTTCTCTTGGATGGTAAAATAATCAATAAAAATTGTATCCGGATGTTCATACACCTTCCCCTATCCTTAATGTACATTATTAAACACTTCCCATCATTGAGATCCCCCAAATTCCTCATTTTCGCACAAACCCTAGTTTCTTGCTACAACTTGGCAATTTTCTAGGCTAGGCCTGTGTTTTTCCCTTTTGGACCCCTTCCCCTCACTCAATCTATGAAATTCCACTTTCCCCTACTTCTTAATATCCCTACCTACTTCTCAAAATTTTCTCAAGAATTTAGAAGCCCCTTATCCCCTTCATTTTTCTTCATTTCGAAAAATTTCTTGTTCCACACATCGGGATAGGTTTCACTAAAATGATGTTTCTGAGACATAAAAGATGAATTTGGGAAACTTGAGAGAGGTTTTTGTCCCAAACAGCCAAAGGAAGAAAAACCTCCTTCACGTTTTACACAGGTGTCATGGTTTTAGAGAAATGTCAAAAATACCGTTGCCTCAAGAGAATTGAATGCACCTCTGAAGTGACCTTGGGAAAATAAAGATTTCTTCTAGCTTGGTTAGCCAAATGACTTTATTGATGAGTAAAATTATAACTATACACAGATATATTTCCAATGAGCTATCATGAGCTCAATTGGGAGTTGAGGAAGACCTTCAAAAGTTGACTGCAACAGCACTCTGCCTTGAGGCAACCTCATCTTGCACATTTTTACCAGTCTTGGGAGATTTGATTTTTGACAGGGTAAATGAACTCCAAATTTCAAAATTCTAGTTGGGATGGAAATTAGACTCAATAATCTTTCCAACGAGCTATCATGTGCCCAATTTGGACACTGGGAAGGCCTCCAAAAGCCTCCTGAAAAATGTGTTATTTATGGCGCAGCGCATTGGGTTGGTGCGCGGCGCATTGGGCTGATACTCCAGTTTTCTCATTGCTTTCAACAAAATCCCAAATTTCTTGGCTCCTCTACTCCAAGTAAGTCAAATTTTCTTGTAATTTTCCATTGATCAGTTTTGGGTGTGGTTTCAAAGATTGGTTGAAGAACTTGAATGCTAAACTACAAACCCTATCCTCTTATTAAAGCTACTCCTTAGGGTTGTGTTTTGGTGTTTTGGTGCCAAAGACTAATTTTCCCCTTCACCTTGTTGATTCTTTCCCTCACCTTAAACCCATCATCCCTATTAATCCCCTGTTCCTCTACATCCCAAATCACTTATTTATAAAAGTCCTATGTTCCTATCCCTAAACCCTACCATTCCCTATTACTCTCCCTTTCCCATATCATTTGCAAAACTCCTAAATCCCTAAACCTTGCATTCCTAAAAAAAAATCAAGTGACTGTCTCCACATTGTAAAATTCACTTGACTGAACCACATTTTTACCATTGATACTATTTCCCACTGTTCCATATTCCTCACAGTCCCTCATTTCCCTTTGGCACACATTTGGCACTTGGAGGCAAAGACGTCAAGTATTCATTTCTCATTTTCAACCAACCAAACATACACTTGTCATACACATTGCAACACCATGATGGACACAGATTCATCATATGAACAAGACAATAATTGTACCACTGAACTGCATACACTAGGAGGGTACTGAGGAGGCGCAAAACGCATGATAGGCTTTGAATCTTGGCCGAAGCTTCTTTGGATGAGAATGGTACTTGATTATGGACCTCCAGCCCAAATTTCAAGGAATTTGGAGAAAATTTTGTCATTTTTGAATTTTTGGTCACAAAACAGGTTTTTCTGCCTGACGCGTCGCGCCACCCGACGCGCGCTTATGATTGGGACATCTTCTGGAGGAAAAATTTACATTTTTGCATTTTTTATGATAAATTATGCATGTTCAGGAATGGCCGAAGCATTTCATCAAGTTCTGGGCTGCCTAAAGGGCCAAAAACACCTTGAAAATGGCCTTTCTGCCACTTTTTGCACCAGCAGGAACCAGTCTTGGGAGATTTGAATTTTAACAGAGCAAATGAACTCCAAATTGAAAAATTCCACTTGGGTTGGATATTGGACATCCAGGGCTTTACAACAAGCTATCATGAGCTCAATTTGGACTTCAGGAAGTGCCTCAAAAATAGGCTCAAAGTGGCACGACGCATTGAGTTTTTTAGCGCAGCGCATAGAGAAATTTTGCCTCATTTTCACTCTTTAGCTCAGAAATTCACCCAGTTTTGACTAGTTTTACTTTTTCATGTGATGATTGACCTACCATGATGTAATTTGATGACTATGATGTAATTTTGACACATATTTACTTTTTCTAGAGGATTAATTCCCTAAAAAGTGAAAATTAAATGAATGAATCAGTCTCCTTCCATATAGAGGCAAGTTGTTTGAGTGCGTAGATTTCAGTTCCTTGTTTAGAATTGGTTGAAAAAACTCCTAGAAGGATTAGATCGACCCCTAGAGGCATGGGAAGGGGTTATAATTTTCTATATATTGTATTTTCTGAGACATTTTCATGGTTGGACTCTTGGGAAAAGTTTGGCACTTCATTGTACATACACTTCTGCATTTTTGGCAAAGGAAAGACCAGGGTTTTGCAGCACTTGTTGGGATCCTTGTGGCTCTGAGTTTTGATGATGTTTTTCTCCATGTATCTGTAAGTTTCATTAATGTTATATGTATTCCATTTCCCTTCTCTTTGCTTCTGAATTAAACAAATGAGTAACTAAGGTAGAATTCATTAGTTTGCTGGTGCTCTGCCTTAAACTTTTGTTTAGTTTTATATGTTTTCATCTGTTTGAAGAGGATCCTTGCACCCTCTTGCCCTCTTCAGCTCCTCAACAGTCTTTTCCATCCATTCATTGAATCTAAGACATCAAAGTCATTGCTTTCCCTGCCCCAACTTGAACTCTGCAAGAATTTGGCCTCATCCCCAAGCCCAAATTTGCCTTTCCCTTTTTCCAACAAAAACCCCTAAAAATCATTCCAAACTCCTTGATTAATATACCTAGCCTAAAATTGGCACTCATTTCAGTCATCTCAAGCTCTATTCATACATTTTCCTGAGATTGACCCGGAGAGCGCCCTCTCTTGTTCTGGTAGGGCTAGCTACCAGACTGAGCGTGGTTTGGTGTTACCCTGAATCCCGCCTTCTTTCAGCCTGAGGTGGATTTGGGAAATAATAGGTTGGATGGGTGATGTTGATGAGCAAGAGGTTGGAGAGCCACTTGCAGATCTATGACATAGGGCAGTAGGAGGTGAGGCTACGCTGGCTACTCTTGAAATATTTTGGGCAATATGTGACATATCCTACTTTAAAGGGTATGTTGGTGGTTGGGACTTGGCATGGCATTTACATCATATGGCAGCAAGTAGTTTGGGTGCATTATGATGATATGACATTCTTCATGTCAAACATCATGTTTTCACCTCATGATTTGTATGATGGAGGTGTGAGGAGGTAGCAAGAGCTACTGTTGCTTTGGCTACTCTTGGGAGAGTATAGGCTGGATTTCTCCCATACTTTGCAGGATGTTTCAAGAGAAAGGGATGGCACAATCAAAGTGCAAAGAGGCTACCCTTCAGCATTGAAGGATCAGGAGGTACTTCCACATAGGAAGGAGTCTCCCACACATAGCAGCATGATGGTGGATGACTTTGGCATATGGCATGTCAAAGAATGGATTCATGAAGTGGAAAGAGCCTTATCACCAAGGGAAACAACGCTGTCACTTGGGAGTATGTATCTATTGATGGAGTGTTCCAAGGGGAGTATGCATCCCTTCATTTTTCAAACCTTTGAGAGGATATTCTCATGGGAGGGCTCATCCATGGACCTCACTTTTAGCCTACTCACAATGCATGGTAAGGAATGTATTTATGTACTTATTGATCATTTCATAAAGTATTTGAATTTTCTCACCATATATGTACAGTGCATTACTCCACAAGAGGGAAAGGTTATCTTTGGGTTTCATGGTCATTCTACGACCAAAATTTATTATGGAGATAGCCCTTATTTAAATGACCTTGGGAAAATGTGGTGTTATTCTTATTATGCTCATCTGATATATAATGCCTTTTACTACCTTGTAGATGAGAAAACATGCACAACTAGCAACTTGTTGGGAGACAACTTGCCACATGATGTTCTAAACCGACAGTTAGTAAAATTGTGTTGTATCCATCGGAGAAACCATTGGTACCATCCAACATTGCACATAACATTCAGTATCTTTTTGATTTGGATACCACATGGTGATGATGTACCATTCACTTTGTATGGGATGGTTTGGGCTCATGAAACTAGAGGAGGGGTCTTTGGAGATCCAGTTGTCCTTTTGTATCTTGAGGGCAACATTATTGCAGCCCAATATCAGCAGCAACTCTACACTTTCCATAAGTGGAGAGAGAGACAATGTGGGGCAGGCCATTTTGTCTATCATGTTTAGTTATGCAGCCCACCTACATTGCAGGAGCCAAAGGTGGAAGAGCATTTTCATGAGTTACCATTATGGAGGGTGACTCACTTTTTGTGGATGATAGCTTGGGGTTGGGAGCTTCACATGGGAATGAAGGTTCCCAATACTTTTCTGATTTCATGCCTCAATAAGGCCTCTAGAACACACATAGTTACCTCCATGGGTATCCCACTACTTCATGATGAAAGCCATTTAGGTTTGTCACCAAAGGTTTACTTATACACTTGGGAGGAGAAACTAGGGGACATATTGATGAGAGGGCATCGTGTTCATTGGAGGAACTTATCATATGAGGATGCTACAGGAGGAAGAGGGGAGGCTCTTCAGTTTTGTCCTTGTAGTTGCTTGAGGACAAGCAACATTTGGGAGGGGGGGACTGTAATATTCCTAAATTAGCACACAGCTAATTGGAATATTAAATTTTGATTTTGCTCTTAGATAGAGGAATAAGAGGGTATGGAGACCCATAAATCTCCTTAGTAGGAATAAAAGGCACTCCTAGTGTGAATGGAGGTCATATAAAAAGCTAGATTGAAGACCCTTAGGTGTGAAAAAGGGCTAGAGCATGAAGACTGGGTCAACTTTGACCAAATCAACAACTTTCTTATGGAGGAGTGGCATTCATGGAGGGACAACGTAGTTTTGGTTGGAGACCCTTTGCATGAAAGTAGTGACCTAATTGAGTGGGGCCAAGGGTGAGGAAGCTCATCACTTATATAAGGAAGAGGATGGCAGCCATATGGGCGTTATGTTTGAGATTATTATTTTGTATATGGTTTGTTTAGACTTGTTCTCTCTTCAGCTGCTTAGCCAAGATTGTAGTGATGTTTAGCACAGGGTGTTCCTGATCAGGAATCCCAACTCTTTCCTCGAGATGCCTCTTGGAAGAGTATTGCACTACATTTTCCACTATCTGGCATCAAGCCAAGCTCCATATTTGTTCTACAATGTAGTTTCTGCAGAGTATTGTGTTTTGTTTCAGGGTGCAGCAGTGGAGGATTATATTGGGTGTCTTCAGAGCTAGTTTTGTAGTGGAGGAAGGTATCCTTTCATTGGAAGGATAGTAGAGAGGCCCCTTGGGATTTATTGACATATTTTTCATCAGGCCAAGGAGTATTTATCCCCTAAAACATAGTTTCAATCCATATATGTGTTATTTTAGGGAGGAGTTGCAGGGGTGGTTGTAGTGGATGTTTTGGAAGGTGATTTCTTCAGTGGAGGAGCCATTCTTTCATCTGGAGGATCTATTGGAGAATATTTGTAGATTTCTACATCAGCTTTAGACATATCTTCTCATTTATGTTGTTGCAACATACCTTCAGCCCTAGGGTTGTAGCTTACATTGGCACATTGTGTGCATTTTCCGAAAACCCTCTTAGGTTGTCTTGGCAAGCTAATCTAGTGCCTAGATCTATATGTGTTGTATCTATTGTGGCCTATATCAGTATATTTTTATCATTGTATGATCTCCAGCAATATTTATGCTTAGTATGATTGTGTTGTATCAACTCTCCGGCATTTTGTATTGTAGCAGCAGGTCATATTTGGGAGTGATTGTTTCCTCATTTTATATGATTTATGCCTCACGATTTTGTACTGATTTGTTGTTCTTCTACATAATTTTATGGCCCCATATTGGTATCCAATATTGATGTGTTGATTTACCTTTCTATTGCCTTGTTTATGCACTATATTCCTGCTTTTCCCATTTGAGAATATTACACTCCGCAACAGTCTTGAATCACTCCGATAATTTTGAGAAATCCTTTGTTTCGTGTCGATGATCTGGAAATCATTATGGCCCTTATTCGATGGATCACTTCCTATAGACTTCAACTCATTATCCAAGAAGCTTATTTTAAAACTTTGTTTCAGTACCTTGGAGCTTGCATGCCTCAATGACAAGTTATTTGTGTTTGAAAATAGGTTCACATCATTGGCCTTCGATCGAATGATTCAGCAAGTGTTTGAATTCAACTCATTCATTCATAATTTTATATTGTGATGTCATACCTTGAGGTTCATCATCATTATTGGTGGTTTTTTTCATGCCTGTTAATGGTTTACATCATTGACCGGTAATCAAGTGGTTTTTTCCATGTTAAACATCAGCACATCTATTCACATGGTTAGATTTGTAGAGTGGGTAGATTGAGATCGAGACAAAGACCCTGGATCACATTTTTTATTATCCAGGTTGTGTGGAGTTATTGAGTATTCATGATTGTAAACATGATCCTTTATATATAGATGGTTGCGACCATACTGTGGATCCATTTCCATTATCTCTTTTAGACAGATGGTTGCACCCATACCATGGGTTCATGTTTTATTTTATGCCTATTCATATATATGTTATTAGGCATGTTTATATCAGATATGTCACATGTTGTATAATTTTTGATTGACAGGTCTCCTAATGGTGATTTTCCAAAATCCTTGCCATGGCAGACAAAACATTTCAACAATCACTCCTGGTTCCTTCTTTCATGCTTCAGGG
Organism: Pinus albicaulis; assembly: GCA_034641835.2. NCBI lineage: Eukaryota > Viridiplantae > Streptophyta > Pinopsida > Pinales > Pinaceae > Pinus > Pinus albicaulis. The sequence goes on along the minus strand of CM076580.1, from coordinate 491,757,869 downwards.
GGCATTTGTTACACAATATTTTGTCGCATTCCTCAGTTTTTATCCCAAGTGTCGCCTTTTGTGCCGATCATGTCACAAATGTCGCAAAGCAACAAAGGTTGTATAAACTTGTTCATCGTAGACAACATACTTAAGATATTCCTTAAGACCTAAAATAGAAATGCCTTGAACCTTTTCTACAAAGTTTGTAAAAAAAAATTGTTTTGTAAGCCCAGCAAGGTCCTCCCCTTAATAAGCTTATGCTTGTCACCTTGTCCCTATCCTATGAATAGTGTTTCCAATGCAGTAATTCAGCAGTAAAGTCGCGTTGGTCCTCTTCAGGCAGGTTCTCCAAAAATGGAGAAGAAGCTTCGACCTTTATAATTCTCAAGAACGAAGTTCTGGTACTTATTGGTTGAGGATATGGTCAAATAGTCCCATGTTTGTTCCTTGATATTATCTCAAAATATTTTCCCCTTAGAGATATGACATTTCCCCCTCATTAGTGGATTCTTAAACTCCTCAGCTCTACTATAAGAGAGTGCCATGCTAGTGAGTCTTGGTTGGTCATTTATGGTTTCCTTACTTATGCTTGATTTCACCCATATGCTATCGATTTGACGAATAAGGAGAAGATATTGAAGAGCGTAGCTTGGACTTAGATTACCACTCCGAAGGAGGCCTTCAACATCAAGGCACATGTTTTAAGCTTTCCTTTGATCATTTTATAATACAAATTATACTTTTCTTCCCATAAATCTGTTAATATTAATTTGCTTAGCATGATACTCCTTGATCTATCATGTAGTTTGATTTGAAACACATATACTATGTATCTTTCATCTTTTGTCATGTGATCTTATTTACAAGTATTCAGACGTAGAAATCATAGTGAAGAACGAGCCTAGAAGCAAAAAGATCAACATCGACACTAAGGAAATGGCTACATAAGGAGCAAGATAAGCCAATATACCTCCCTCACTTTAATTTTCAATTATAAACTAGGGACTCTTATATCCTTTTTCACGGTTGTTACTATACCCACTCATTAGGCTAAAGGGATCGCTTCTTTCTGAAGAATGGATTTACCTGTGTAACATTTTCATTCTATTGATGCTATGGTTACATACATTATAGATGCGAATTGATTAGTGTGGTTATATGTATATGTGTTGGATAGTCATGAATGATAGAAACTTGTGGTGGTATGCATTGTTATTTTTGTTTTATGTTAGATAACTTATATGTTGTTGATGAGCTTGTTATGGGTTAAAAGGTTGTTGTTGTATGCTAGTTAGCTCGATGAATAGGTTACATGTTGTTGATGAGAATGATATATAACTTGTTGTTGTTACATGCTAGTGACTATAGGATTAGGTTTATTTCATTAACATCTTGATGTTATATGTATTATTATCATTTGGATTGGCCTATGTAGATGGTTAGGGTTATGACATTGAAGTATGAGTCGACTATGACTGACTGTACATATGTTATTGAACGCATGGATGACAATTAGTTATGAGCTTATGATGTGAACATGCTAGTTAGTTATTGTTATGGATATCATGACCTTATGTAGGTTTGAGTTGATGTGTTTTGAAGTTATATCATGCTAGCTAGACTGATTGTGAAGACAAGATAGCCTCCCTTGAGATACATTTAGGTATGATTTTTCTTATGTTGTATAATTAGTGCTTGATTGTTTTGGGTATTTGATTATGTCATCTAGTTAATCTATTTAGCATGGTATGTTTGCAATTTGTTTGAATGTTTGATTAATTGCATGATATGAGTATATGTGTCTGTAATATTGCATGAGGGAATGATATTTCTTTATATGGTTGTGATAACACATATGGCCTGAGATATCCAGTATATACTTGAGTATAAGTAGGTGATAGTTGTAGCATTATGTATTATGACCGATGAATGTGAGTTGATTTTTTATTATGACATGGTTGTTAGTCTTGGTAAAAGTTTATTTTGAACTGATATATATGTCATATTGATGTTTGGTACATATGGATGACATGTGTGTTCAGATACAGGTTAGGGTGCTTGGCGCAACAAGGTAAGATATCTAGTATATTGTTATATCTAGTTATGCACTGACAGTTATGTGTTTATGGAAGTATGATGCAGGGGATTGCATGGAAAGAGATTTCCATGGAGTCTTGAAGAAGGCTCAGGTTGAGCTTTCACTTGGACACATTGGGAACCCATGGGGATTGATTCATGGTGTTTATTTCCAGTCTTGTGCTTTTGGTCTTTTGTGATTTTTTGTGCTTGATTTGTGGTTTTGATTGTGTCCAATGCATGATCATGCCAATTTTTTGTGATGTCGTATTGCCTTGGTTTTCATGGTCTTATTCTTGTTTGCTCTTGTTCTTGCCTTTTATGTTTTGAGAGTCTTGGGAATTGGTTGGGAAAGAGGAAATTTAATGGAGCTCATGGAGAGCTTTGTGGTACCCAACATGTAATGTAAGACACAGATGAAGCTCAGTGCATGAGTAAGCACACCAAAAGGTAAGACTATAATAGTCAGTTGGACTAGTTGGGTGCATCGTGGTAAATGTACGGTGGAAGTAAGCTCAATGCATGAGAAAGGTAACAAGAAGGTAAATTAAATGGAGTTTAGGTGTTAGACACCTTGACTAAATATGGGAACTATTTTTCTCAATGATGTTCATGTTGTGCATGGATAAAGGAAGTTCTCTTAACTTATATCTTAAGATATCTGTTAATTATGTTGTGACAATGATTTTAATAATGTCTATATGTGTATATATGCATTTACGTATGTCGCTATCTGATGAGATCATGATTTATTTCTGTTGATGTTTATATATGTATACATATATGTATGTATGTATGTATGTCATGTCTTCTAGGGTCGTCATGGATCATGATTTTTTAATGTTGATGTCAATATGTATATATTTATGTGTGTATGTCATTGCTATGACAAGATCATGACTATTTTATGCTAATTATTATATATGTGTATGCATCTATGTATCTATGTCAGTGTATGACAGATTTTCAAGGATCATTCTTGTGGAGGAAAGATTGCTTATGCAAGTGAATGGCATGAAGAGGTTCATGGCTATGAGGAATCAAGTGGAAGAGTAGCCTTGATAGATCTATGAGGTTAGTGTGACGTGGATATGATTTAATGTTATATGTTTGTATTGCTCCTATGTTTATGTTATGGGCAGGTAATGTTGAGGGGTACATCAATGAAGTGAAAGCAGTGTGATCTGCGACATGCTAGGATAAGAATGGATAGTGGAAAGACACTAGAATCAAGGTTGCTTATGGGGTCAGTGTGTGGTCTATGGGTGTGCAGTCCTATTGTTGTGTATATGTTGTGCATGTTGTATATTCTATGATTGTAATTATGGTGATGTGTACATGTAACATATGTAGTTTTTTGTAGATTTGATGATTCTATGCCTATTGTATATATATGGTGTTGTATATATATTTCATATGCAGTGCTAGGTATACATGGTGTTATGTACATGTTGGATATGTGATCTTGTGTACATACTATACTGTGCACATGTTGGATATGTGGTGTTGTGTGTGTTAGCCATCAATAAAAAAAAATTCATAACTGATGATGGCTAAAACAGGTCTTCAGTCTTCAAGAAACAAGTTTTAAAGAAAAATTGTGAGTTCTTGAAGCCTTGCTATGTACCTTGTCCAAATAAATCCATTCCACTGAAGTATTCATCAAATACTTTCTAAATCATCCTGCCAAGATACCAAAGGGACTGTTTTTCAAGCCCTCACCCATCAGTTCATTTTATAAACCTCATTCCACCCATTTTTCATTCATTTTTACTTATCCTAAACATTCATCTTATTCCCCTAAGAATCCCCTTTTCTCCCTCATTTACCCTCATTTTTATTATAAAAACCCTTTAAACCTATAAAAACCCCTTTTCATGGTTTAAAAAACCCCTATTTCACCTATCGGAAATCTCAAAAAGGCCCAAAAAAACCCACTTTAAGCCTTATTCTGCTCTTTTATATTAAAACAGGCCTTAAGCCTCTTAGGACTTAAGCCCTCCTCCCCTAGTTCTCATATGACCCGGCCCTGCGACCTAGTCATAAGGCCATCGGTGCATCGGAGCTTCCAAGTTTTCGCCTCCCATTCTCTTTTACCCCGCCGATGTGATTCCCCGAGGGCTTAAATCTTCTGCCCATTTTCTCCATGTGCCCGAGCCCCGTAACCGAGCGCTAAAGCCTATCAGCTATTGCACTTTGGTGATTCTCAATTCCTTTTTCCCTCACCTTTTTCTGCCGATGGCCGACCTCCGATTTCATATGGACTGTCCGATTAACTCAAATCAACGGCGCAGGTTCATTGCAGGGGCACTCGACCAAAGTGGCCCGTACTCCCCAGTGCCCCTGCAGTTGACTCTTTTGACTGTGGCAGATCTCAGATCTGCAGCTGAGATTTACTACGAAGGCATAGGCCACGAACTCCCTTCATAACTCTATAGTCCCCCCACAATATATCTCAGCGGTTGGATCATCCCACGAATCCAACGACCAGCGCTCCATCACACATCGCTCTTTTCCACTTCCCAACTCCTTTCACCACCAGCATTCATCTCTGCCAATTTAAATCTCCACCATTGATTCCAATCATCCAACGGCCCTCGAATCACCGAACCATTCTCCACTTTAAATCCCCAGCCCCTTATCTCTCCGCTCCCGATTCCTTTTTCTCCATGAGACCCTACCTTCCCCATTCCTTAAACATCCTTCCTTTACCATTTTATACCCCCGGCACTTTATTTTTTTACCCCTTCGTCCATATTTTGTCATGCGCCATTTCCTCTTCCCTAAATCAATCCACACAGTTGATCTGTCGAATCTAACGGTGATCTCACGCCCATGCATCACCGTTTTGCAAAATCATTCCCTCATCCATTTCTTCCTTGGAAAAATCTTGGCCATCGATCTCATAGATCTAACGATCATCGCACTCACCTTCACCTTTTGACCTCGCCCGATATCATTTCACTCCCCGACAATAGAACTGACGTCACCCCAGCCCCACTCTTCTCCGACCGCGCGGTTTTTCAACCATTGCACGCAACCATGACCATCAATCTAGATTTCCCAGATCAAACTGCCCCAAATCCTTTTCACGCTCATTTCTCCAAAAAAATTGATTGCGTGTTTTCAACGCGAAAACGAAGATTTTGCAGGAGCCACGTGGTGATCAATATATGGAATCATGTTCATATTGGTTAATACCATTTACCACTCTCCCTCCGTGAAAATACCACCTCTGGTATTCTCTAAATTCGTTGTTCCTGTTTGTGCACCATTTATCACATTTTAATACCATTTTCACAAGTTTCGTCCATAAAACCTCCTCTTGCATGCATTTTCTCTTCCGCACAGCTCCTCCACCCCCGCTAAAACCCTCTGAATGCAGTGTATCCCAAAAATGCAGGTTTTATAATTTTTTTTTTTTTTATGCAGGTTCAATGGCGGTTCTAAGGCCGCAAAACCTTCCCACAGTACATAAAGAGACAGGGCCAAAGGTGACGACCTTCGTGGCCGAAACAAAGGAAAAAAGGGACTAGGAGGGTTAATTATATGTTTTAACCAATGAATCATGAGCATTAGTTACATGATCAAGCCCTCCATTGTGCCAAAGCCACCTGCACACAAAGCAGAAGTACAACGAAGAACAGAGATTAAAGATAAAAGTATTAAGCACAAAGTTTAATATTAAAGGCTTATTCCACAGTTTATGGATAAAGCACAGTTGAGGACTAGTAAATTAAAGATCAAACAGTCAACAGAAAGTGAAAAAAGCCCGAAAGATGATTAAAGGAGGCCCAAAGCCAAATCAGAGACCTAATCAGGGTTTAAAGCCACAAAGCAAACAGATCAGTAAGGAAAGCCTCCAAATGCCACATGAGTGAGACAATTGATCCCCCAGAAACCAAAAAGTGCCACCTGCAGGCTTATTTACTCAAAAGCCTACAAAGTTAATGCACAGTGAGAGATATTTTCCAAAGACAACTCAGAAAGTAATTGCCAACCTACCAAAATCCTTAAAATTCAACAAAATTGACTGAAGTTGATGAAACTTAATGTAAAAATCAATTAACAGAGTTAATACATTAGATATCTTCTCCATTAGGCCTCCCAAAGGTCGACAAGCATTTACTCTGTATTAATTGAATAAGTTAGATCTTCCTTTCACTCCACCTCCTCAATTTACCTATAAATATCAAAAGAGGAGCCCATTGTAAATGTTGGTTTAATACTTATTGAATGTAAATAGTTGCTGAGGCTACTGAAGCTACGTTAGTAATTGAAGACAGATAGGCTGAGAAGATAAGTTAGAAGCTGTAAAGACCTACTGGACTCGAAGATTGTAACTGGTTTGAACATCCAATATACAAGCTGATTTATGGGATCCTGGTCTATGTCAATGGTGATGTTTTTTCTTATTATAATTGTTGTTTTACTTATGTTTCCATATTTTCCACTTTCTTTGATAAATAACAGCATGTTTATATTAGGATTTACTTCTAAAAGTACCCTAAATCTCGCTGATAAGCTTTATCTTTATGTTTTCTTCTAATTGTGTTTTGAGGATAATTAAATAGAGTATAACTAGTGAAGTGTTGGTGAGCCCATGTTTCCTGAGTACAACTTGAGACATTGTCTTTGAAACTTATTGAAAATTCTGCTAAGTAAAGTTGAACTAGAGAAGTTTATGGTTAGCCCTGTCCTCTAGTTTATCTCCAATAGTTGCTTTGAAAAGATTCCTTAAGAGTATGCCGAAAGTAGGCTAGGTTAAAATTCCTTACTTGATCTTAGGCTATTCTTTGTTTATCTTGAGTGTTTTCTCTTAAGAGTAAGTTGAAATTAGGATAGGTTCAAAGTCCTTACCTGATATTAGGCTACCCATTGTTTTCTTACATGTTTTCTTCTTTCACCACACTTCTTAATGTTCCATATCACAAATCAACCTAAAGAGACCCTTTGATATAGATGATTTTCCTCATGGACCACTCTTGAGACTTGTTATGCAATTAAATCCTTTTGTGACTCCATAGCCCAATGGATTGATACTGTCTCTTACCTATCCTATCAGCTGAACCATTCATTCAACCTGCTCACAACTTTACCCTTCAAAATACTTCCTTTATTTTTGATGATATCCTACCCAACCAAAACCAAAAAAAAACCCTTGTACTTCATAACTAGCCTAATATCATATCTTTTCTAAACACATATAGAGAGATCCCTCTCTGAATCCAGGAAGGCTAGATCCTAGGATTCCAAAGTGGTTCTAATGTAGGCCCTGCAGTGTTTATTCTTGCCAATCTTGCAAACTACGGGAGTCCTAACATAGTGGCGACCATACTGGGGAGATATTGAGTAATAGATAACTTCACAACTCAATGAACCCCTATTTCTAAATGAGATAAGTGTCACCAAGACTGGTTATTATTGATTGTTGATGGTGAACAACAACCAAACCTTGAAAACAAGTAAAAATCCTTCACCTGGCGACTCCATTGGTATTTGATAGGCTTGCTGACCCCACTGGTTTTTCCTATGACTCCACTAGGAAATTCTTTTATCCTTCAAACATCATTCAAACCCAGTTAAGAAGACTTTAAGGATTGAGTTTTCTTTGAAAAAGATTAGTTAGCCTTTTAAAGACTGTCATACTTGGCTGAACTTTTCTCATCATTAGGTCTAAAAACACCACATAGTGGCTTCTAGAAGAATTTATACTACAGCCTATCCTGACCCAAATCCTCCTAAGATAGTTGATAATCCAGAAAGTATCCTTAGGAAATATCCTAAATCCAAGAGTTCAACCATTGTCAGACCAATTCATAGAGCTAATTATGTCCCTAAAAATCTCTCAGCTCTGCAAGATACACAATTTGACTTACCATTCGTAAGAAACCCAACCAGAACTAAGTCACTTAGTGATAAAGATCAGATATACTTTGAGTCTCCACACTCACCCCAACATAGTGGTGAACATACTAATAATAGAGAAACCACTCCACCTGATCTTCATTTCATTCATAACTTTGGTTTCTCTCATCCTATATCTGCTAAACAGTCTCTTGCTGGTCCAATTACTTCTGTTATTCATACACCCATTGTTCAAACTACTCCATTCCATCCTCCCCCTCCTCTCATAAACCCTCCACTTATAAACCCCCCATTTTTTCCACAACCTCCTATCATGGCAGCATGGTATGCTCCTCTAGTCCTTCCTTTAGCTTTAGTAAATTTGCCACAGAAATATCAGTCCAAGATTCAATTATATGATGCTAGTGGTTCTATTACTACTCAATTACATGTGGACAAAATGAATGAATATTTTGATAGAAATGAGATAGATGATGAAACCATTAAATTCAGATTGTTTTCTCAAAGTTTAGGGGGAGAAGCAAGAAAATGGTTCAAAAGCTTAACCCCTAATAGTATTAATGACCTCTAATATTTCCATAAATCATTCATAAACAAATGGGAAATTAGGAAGAACCCTCTCCAAATACTTTTAGATTACAACAACCTCAAGAGAAACAATGGGGAAAGTGTTCAAAATTATTGCACTATATTTAATAGTGTTTATAACATACTACCCCCAGATTTGAAACCTCCACAAGGCTTAGCTTTGGCCAAATTCCCTGAAGGATTTGATCCCGAAATGGCCTATCAGCTAAGAGAAAGGGATCCCTTAACTTTAGAAGACATGCAAAAGGGAGCTCTTAGTGTGGAAGCAAATCTGATGGAGAAGAGAGCTAGAATGAAGACTGAGAAGAGGGTATCATATAGGGATGAAGCTGCACCTTCCACATCTGACTAAAAAATGGAAAGGATGATGGAGAAGATAATGGAGAGGATGAGCATATATGAAAAATCTCAATCTAGAGAAAACCAAACTGCTCCTCAAAATAGAAACCAATCCCAGAACCAAAATCAAAACTTTAGGAGAAATCAACCTCAAAACATAAAAAGAGATGTTGATCAACAGATCAGACCTCCTTTTCAATAAAATTATGTTAATGAGGATGGAGAAACAAATTAACAAACAGAGGATGATAACATAAACATGTTGGGAGTAAGAAATGAGGATTTTGATTTCCTCCATGAAAGAAAACAAGGTCTATATACACCCTATGATGATAGAAGACCAGAAACTGAATACTATGAACAAAACTTCAAAAATGTCATCATAGGATCACCTAAAAAATATGACCTAAGAAGTAAAAAGAACCCAGAAACTCCCAAAAGAAAACCTTTGATAATTCTGCCAAAAATAGCCCTGTAAACACTTCCAAAAAGACAGTATAAAATCATAAAACAATGGCTGAAAGTTCTGATCCAAACAAGGGAAAAAACACCCAAATCAATGAAAAACAGAGTGGTGACCCCAGCAACACTATAATTTCAGCTAATGCTCCTGAAAAAACCATTTTGACTACTGCAAATAGTAGAAATAAGCAAGCTGATTTTGCTAATGAATCAATGACTAAGAAGGTTGAATCAAACATTTTGAAAAATCAGATTCCCTTTAGCCTAGAGAGTGAGTTTGCCAAAATCAAAATCTTTGTCCCACTCACTCAGTTAGTCACTCAAAATTTATATAGATGTAAAGTTTTGAAAGCTTTGAACATAGAAGATATTCATGATACTGTTAACTTGAATGATGATACACCAGATCTTCTGTTCGGTCCAAAGATTGAAGGAAAATTTCAAGAAGGAACTACCCCTCCATTCTACATCATTTTGAACATCCATGATAATATTTTTCACAATGCCATGCTTGATTTAGGAGCATCACATAACATCATTCCCAAGGTAATAATGAAAATATTAGGCTTAGAGGTAACCAGACCGTACAAAGATTTATATTCCTTCGATTCAATTAGAGTGAGATGCCTAGGCATAATAAAATATCTATGTATTAACTTAGCCCAAATTCCAGTCAAAATCTTAGTGATGGATATTGTAGTGGTTGATATACCCTCCAAATATGGCATGCTTCTTTCAAGATCATGGGGTGCTAAGTTGCAAGGTACTATGCAGATGGATATGACTTATGCCACCATCCCTGTCTTCAGTCAACCTAGAAGACTCTATAGGGAAACACACATGAAATATATGGTGAGTAACAAAGAAAGACCAGAAAACTCTCCTCTTTATTCCATACACACTAACCTTGACTCATTCATTCTTTACAATGATGAGATCCCTAATGAGCAAGAGTTAGTCAATGAAACATCAGCCAATATAGTGGTCACTCCACATCCAAACATAGTGGCAGCCATAGAGGGAAAGGAGAGACAGGAAAAATCATTAGATCAATTTGCAAACTTAGAAATTCACAGCAAAAAAATTGAAGGTCTTAAGGTCCAAAATAGTCATAAATATAGTACAGATCTTGAAAATCAAAGAATAAAACCTCAAAAAATTGAAAATATTGAGGAACAAAACAAAATTCAGCATAGTACAGACCTATAGGAACAACACAGTGACAGGTTAGGCAAACAAAACAGAGAGGACAACAATGAAATGAATGAAAAATCTGAAAACAGTCCTCTTTGGAGTATGAGTTTTGATGGGTCTTGCTCTAAAACTAGTGCAGGAGCAGGCATATGGGTGCACAACAATGAAAATAATCATTCTGAGGGTCATTTCTATAGATTAAACTTCCAATGTACAAAAAACATAGCAGAGTATGAAGCTCTCCTTTTAGGCCTGAATTTATTAAAAAAATTAGGAGCCAAAAGAATAACAGTTCATGGGGATTCAGAATTGATAATTAGGCAAGTAAATGGGGAATACACTACTAAACATCCCAGACTTAGAGCCTATAGAGATGATGCCATGGACTTGCTAAAAAAGTTTGTTGAATTCAAACTTACCTTTGTCCTAAGGAACCAAAACATTCTTGCCAATGGATTAGCCTTTGCTGCTAGTACTTGTCTAAGACCTTATGAAAGAAAGAAATACATCATCCAAATCAAATATAGACCAACTGTCTCGGATAATGAAAAATACTGGCAATTTTTTGAAGGAGATAAACAAATAGAAGACTTCCTACAGTCCAAAAATGAATTTGAAACACAAAACTTAGATTTAGAGTATTAACAAGACTGTCCTACTAAGGAAAAATCACTTTTTGAGGAAGAAAAGTCTCCTGAGATTGCTGATATAAATCTATTAACCCGTGAACCCAAACATACAACAGAAAATAACATAGATTTAGAAAAAGAAGACTTAGAAGTACTGAAATCTAAAAATCAAAGCTTGCCAAAAGGACTGGTCCCATTAGAAGAATTGTTTGACTTGAATGATGTTTCCAAAAAGCCAAAACTGGAACCTATTAAAGCTGAAGTGGAAGAATGCAACATAGGCAGTGAGGAAAAGCCCAAAATGATCAAATTATCCAAGACATTGTCTGCTCACATTAAACTGAAATAAATTGAGTTGTTTATAGAATTTTCTGATGCATTTTCATGGAGTTGTGAAGATTTGAAATCATATGATACAGAAATAATCCAGCATAAGATACCCCTCAAAGAAAACCAGAAGCCTTTTAAACAAAAATTGCGCAGAATCAACCCTGTTCAATTACCTCTGGTGGAGAAAGAAATTAGAAAAATGTATGATGTTGGAATTATAGTCCTTGTTAGATACTCAGACTGGGTATCTAATCTTGTATCAGTTAGGAAGAAAACATGAGAAATAATGCTTTGTATTGACTTCATAAACTTAAACAAAGCCTCATTAAAGGACAAATATCCCTTGCCCAAAATGGATCATATCTTACAAATAGTAGTTGGTTCTAGAATAATTTCTTTGATATATGGCTTCTCATATTACAATTAGATATTGGTACATCATGATGATCAACTTAAAACAACCTTTACTACTCCTTGGGGTACCTTCATGTATTTGAAAATGCCCTTTGGTTTAATGAATGTTGGTGCCACATTTCAGAGAGCCATGGATATAGCATTCTCAGAAGAAATAGGTTACTTCATTATGATTTACCTTGATGATATCACTGTCTATTCTAAAACAGATGAAGAACACCTAATACACTTGAGAAAAGTCTTTGAGAAATGTAGAAAATATGGGTTGTCCCTAAATCCAAAGAAAACATTATTCGGTCTCCAAGAAGCTAAAGTTCTTATACATATCATATCAGAAGAGGGAATAAGGATAGACCCAAAGAGGATTGATGGTATATTGCAAATAAACCATCCTAGAAACATCAAGAAACTTCAATATTCCATTGGGAAGATTAATTTCTTGAGAAGGTTCATACCCAATCTAGCTGAACTCCTTAGAATCATGACAAATATGCTTAAGAGAGGAGAAGGAGTTAAATGGACCTTATAAGCAAAGAAATCATTTGAGCTGGTAAAACAAGCACTTACCAAAACACTAGTTCTCATTAGTCCTGATTTTACAAAATATTTCTTCATTTTTTCATTTGCATCGGAGCACACAGTAGCTGTTGTCCTATTACAGAAAAACTTGAAGGGACAAGAGCAGCCAATTGCATTTTTCAGTAAGGCACTAAGAGATTCACCTCTGAAGTACAACATAATGGAAAAACAAGCCTTTTCCCTGGTCAAAGCCTTAAAAGACTTCAGAGTTTACATTTTACATTCACACATTATAGCATTTGTGCCTCATTCAGTTGTAAAAGACATATTGACCCAAGATCCAGATGGCAAAAGAGGAAAGTGGATTGATGTAATTTTATAATATGACTTAGAAATCAAGCCCACTAAGCTCATTAAAGGCCAAGGATTAGCAAAAATTATGGCTAAATCAACTTTCAAGCTCTTGATATAAACATGTTTAATGCATTAGATGAACAGGAGGAGTTGAAAACTCCAATTATTGAAGATATTTTTCTGAATTCATCCTAGTATGTTGATATTTTGTATGATTTTCTCAACCTAAATGTCCCTCCTGGTTTTTCTAAAACAAAGGCAAGATTCTTAAAGTTGAAAGTTGTAAATTACTTCATTTTGAATAAATGTCTATATTGGAAAAATGCTAGTGGATTATTGCTTAAATTCTTGCCTGAGAATGATGCAGATAAGATCAAGCATGAGTTTCATGAAGGAGAATGTGAAGACCACCTCTACTGGAAATCAACTGCTAACAAAATCCTTAGAGCTGGTTACTACTAGCCCACCCTCTTTCAAGATGTCCATAAAATGCTTATTGCCTGTCACAAATGCCAAATCTTTGAAGGCAAAAGAAAGTTGCTTCCCTTACCTCTGCAGCCAATCACTATTGAAGCCCCTTTTCAGCAATGGGGTCTAGACTTCATTGGGGAAATCCATCCTACCTCATCTTCCCAACATAAATGGATCCTCACAGCAACATACTATTTTACCAAATGGATAGAAGCCATCCCTTCTAGGAATGCCACAGACTCAGTTATCATTTCATTCCTTGAAAATAATATACTGTCTAGATTTGGTTGTCCTAGAAAGATCATAACTGACAATGTTGTTGCATTTGGATCCAAAAATATGGTGGAATTCTATCATAAATATCATATTATATTGGGTCATTCTACAACTTATTACCCTCAAGGTAATGGGTTGGCAAAGTCCTCAAATAAAATTCTGGTAAAAATTATCAAGAAGTCACTGGAAGATAACAAGAAATCATGGCACAGTAAGCTAGTACATGCATTATGGGCTAACATACTAACTATTAAAAAATCAATTGGAATGTCTCCCTACCAGCTAGTTTATGGAACATATGCAATATTTCCAACCAGTCTAGGAGTGCCATTCACGAAGCTAATCCAAGAAGTACAGTCTGAAGATGATGATATGACAAGAAGAATAAACCAGACTATACATCTACCACAAACCAAAGAGGAGGTATACATCAGAGCACAACAACTACAAGAAAACATCAAGAAGTTGTTTGACAAAAGAACCAAGGCAAGTGACTTCAAAATTGGTGACAAAGTATTGAAATGGGATTCAAGAAGAGAAGATAAGGGCAAACATGGAAAATTTGATAATTTATGGCAAGGCCCTTATCTTATTCAGTATGCTATTGGGAACAATGCATTCTTTCTAGAAGAACTAGATGGAGCTGAATATTTTGGAGGTCCTATCAATGGCAGGATTCTCAAACATTATTTATGTTAACTAATATTTTGATTTCAAAGCTTTTTGTTCATTGTATATAACACTACTTTTGAATTTGAAAAAGGAAAAAAATACAAAAACAATAGAAAAAGAGAAAAGAGGGCAGAAATTAAAGAATAAAGCTACAGCCCCATACCAAAAAAGAAAGGAAAAATATGAAAGTGTGCAAACCTAAATGCCACTACTTGAAAGAGAGCACTGCTATTTAGTCATACAACCTAATCATGACTAGATAGATTTCAATTTACTGCTGATAGGTTAGTGAATCAAATTTGCCAAATTGTTTAATCTTGGCTTATCAGTAGATTATATTAGGATAGAAAAACAGAGGTTCAAACAAGCTTAAATCCTGAAACTGTAAGTGTGATGAAGAATGGGTCTAAAAAGATTAAAATTTGAGCTAAAAGAAAGAAAGAAGGATATTTTTAATTTTCAGATCTTAAGCCTTCACAATTTTGTTTTGAATTTATGTAAATTTCAATCTATGTGCACCTTGTTTTTATGCCATAGTGTCAATAGCAAATCAGACAGCTTAATCTTGGTTTGGCTGTGTTTTAATTTTCTATTTTAGAATATAGAGAATAATATATGTCAGACAGCTTAATCCTGACAGATAGTAGCTTAGGTAGAGAATTTATGAATTCAACTGTTTAATCTAAACTCATGGAAGAAATAAGGGTATATTTAGATTAGTTTTCTCTTTTCAATAAAAGAATAAAATGTTGATGTCAAAAGGTTTGCAAGTCCAAGTGAACCTTATGAAGAAAAAATGTTAGGAAAGTAGGCTGTGTGGGTAGTTGTTTGTGGAAAGAAGTTTGTTTTCTAATACAAAGTACTGATCATATTTTTAAGCAACATTATCAAGTAAATAAATGTTTTCAAGGATAAGGCACAGGTCTGCATTCCAGAAATAAATTTATGAGGTTCTTGACACCTCCAAGGAGCTGACATCCCCAAGTGGAGCCATTGTTAGCCATCAATAAAAAAATTTCATAACTGATGATGGCTAAAAAAGGTCTTCAGTCTTCAAGAAACAAGTTTTAAAGCAAAATTATGAGTTCTTGAAGCATTGTTGTGTACCTTGTCCAAAGAAATCCATTCCACTGAAGTCTTCAAGTCTTCATCAAATCCTTTCTAAATTTTCCTTCCAAAATACCAAAGGGACTGTTTTTCAAGCCCTCACCCATCAGTTCAATTTATAAACCTCACTCCACCCATTTTTCATTCATTTTTACTTATCCTAAACATTCATCTTATTCCCCTAAGAATCCCCTTTTCTCCCTCATTTACCCTCATTTTTCTTATAAAAACCCTTTAAACCTATAAAAACCCATTTTAATGGTTTAAAACATCCCTATTTCACCTATCGGAAATCTCAAAAAAACCCACTTTAAGCCTTATTCCGCTCTTTTATATTAAAGCAGGCCTTAAGCCTCTTAGGGCTTAAGCCCTCCTCCCTTGCTTCTCATATGACATCCACCAATGCGATTCCCCGAGGGCTTAAATCTTCTGCCCATTTTCTCCATGTGCCAGAGCCCCGTAACCGAGCGCTAAATCCCATTGGCTATCGCGCTTCAGCGATTCCAAATTCCTTTTTCCCTCACCTTTTTCAATCGATGGCCAACCTCCAATTTCATCTGGACTGTCCGATTAACTCAAATCAACATCGCAAGTTCACTGCAGGGACACCCGACCAAAGTGGCCCGTACTCCCCAGTGCCCCCGCAGTTGACTCTTTTGACTGTGGCAGATATTAGATCTGCGGCTGAGATTTACTGCGGAAGCACAAGCCATGAAATCCCTCTATACCTCTGTAGTCCCCCCGCAACAGATCTCAGCCATTGGATCATCCCACGGATCCAACAGCCAGCGCTCCATCGCACATTGCTCTTTTCTACTTCCCAACTCCTTTCACCACCGGCGTTCGTCTCTACCGATTTAAATCTCCATCGTTGATTCCAATCATCCAACAGCCCTCGCATCACCTGACCATTCTCTGCTTTAAATCCCCAGCCCCTTATCTCTCTGCTCCTGGTTCCTTTTTCTCCATGAGACCCTACCTTCCCCATTCCTTAAACTTCCTTCCTTTACCATTTTATACCCGTGGCACTTTATTTTTTACCTCTTCGTCCATATTTTGTCCCGTGTCATTGCCTCTTCCCTAAAGCAATCCACAGTGTTGATCTGTCGGAACTAACGGTGATATCGCGCCTGCGCATCACCGTTTTTCCCAATCATTCCCTCATCCATTTCTTCCTTGGAAAAATCTTGGTCGTCGATCTCATCAATCTGACGGTCATCGCACTCACCTTCACCTTTTGACCCCGCCCGATATCATTTCACTCCTCGACAATAAAAATGACGTCACCCCAGACCCACTCTTCTCCGACCACATAGTTTTTCAACCATCGCATGCAACCATGACTGTCGATCTGGATTTCCTAGATCAGACGGCCCCAAATCCTTTTCACGCTCGTTTCACCGAAAATTTGATCGTGCGTTTTCAACTTGAAAACGGCGGTTTTGCAAGAGCCACATGGCGATCAATGTATGGAATCACGTTCATATTGGTTAATACCATTTACCACTCTCCCTTTGCACGAATGCCACCTCTAATATTCGCCAAAACATCCGTTCATGTTTATGCACCATTTATCACATTTTAATCTCGTTTTCGCAGGTTTCGTCCATAAAACCTCCTCCTGCATGCATTTTCACTTCCGCATAGCTCCTCCACCCCCGTTAAAACCCTCTAAATGTAGTGTATCCCAAGAACGCAGGTTTTATAATGTTTTTGTTTGTTTATATAGATTCAATGGCGGTTCTAAGGCCGAAAAGCCTTCCCACAGTCCATAAAGAGACAGGGCCGAAGGTGACGACCTTCGTGGCCCAAACAAAGGAAAAAAGGGACTATCAGGGTTAATTCTATGTTTTAACAAATGAATCATGAGCATAAGTCACACGATCAAGCCCTCCAGCGTGCCAAATCCACCTGCACACAAAGCAAAAGAACAGAGAAGAACAGAGATTAAAGATAAAAGGATTAAGCATAAAGTTGAAGATTAAAGGCTTATTCCACAGTTTATGGATAAAGCACAATTAAGCACAAGTAAATTCAAGATCAAACAGTCAGCAGAAAGTGAAAAAAGCTTGAAAGATGATTAAAGGAGGCCCAAAGCCAAATCAGAGGCCTAATCAGTGCTCAAAAGCCGCAAAGCAGACAAATCAGTAAGGAAAGCCTCCAAATGCCGCATCAATGAGACAATTGATCCCCCAGAAACCAAAAAGTGCCACCTGCAGGCTTATTTACTCAAAATCCTACAAAGTTAATGCAAAATCAGAGATGTTTGCCAAAGACAACTCAGAAAGTAATTGCTAGCCTACCAAAAGCCTCAAAAGTCAACAAAAGTGACTGAAGTTGATGAAACTTAATGTAAAAATAAACTAACAGAGTTAAGATATTAGATATCTTCTCCATTAGGCCTCCCAAAGGTCGAGAAGCATTTACTATATATTAATTGAATAAGTTAGATCTTCCTTTCACTCCACCTTCTCAATTTACCTATAAAAATCACAAGAGGAACCCATTGTAAATGTTGGTTGAATACTTATTGAATGTAAATAGTTGTTGAGGCTTCTGAAGCTCTGTTATTAATTGAAGAAAGATAGGCCGAGAAGAGAAGTTAGAAGCTGTAAATACCTACTGGACTTGAAGATTGTAACTGGTTTGAACATCCAATATACAAGCTGATTTATGGGATCCTGGTCTATGTCAATAGTGATGTTTTTCTTACTGTAATTGTTATTTTACTTATGTTTCTATATTGTCCACTTTCTCTGATAAAGAACAGCAAGTTTAGATTAGGATTTACTTCTAAAAGTACCCTAAATCTCATTGATAAGCTTTATCTTTATGTTTTCTTCTAATTGTGTTTTGAGGATAATTCAATAGAGTATAACCAGTGAAGTGTTGGTGAGCCCATGTTTCCTGAGTACAAATTGAGATATTGTCTTTGAAAGTTCTTGAAAATTCTGCTAAGTAAAGTTTAACTAGAGAAGTTAATGGTTAGCCCTATCCTCTAGTTTATCTCCAACAGTTGCTTTGAAAAGATCCCTTAAGAGTATGCCGAAAGAAGGCTAGGTTAAAAGTCCTTACTTGATCTTAGGCTATTCTTTGTTTATCTTGAGTGTTTTCTCTTAAGAGTATGTTGAAAGCAGGATAGGTTCAAATTCCTTACCTGATCTTAGGATGCCCATTGTTTTCTTATATGTTTGCTTCTTTCACCACACTTCTTAATGTTCCATAACACAAATCAACCTAAAGAGACCCTTTGATATAGATGACTTACCCCATGGACCACTCTTGAGACTTGTTTTGCAATTAAATCCTTTTGTGACTCCATAGCCCAATGGATTGATACTGTCTCTTACCTATCCTATTAGTTGAACCATTATTTCAACCTGCTCACACCTTTACCCTTCAAAAGACTTCCTTTATTTTTTATGATATCCTACCCAACCAAAACCAAAACAAAACCCTTGTAATTCATAACTAGACTAATATCATATATTTTCTAAACACATATAGAGAGGTCCCTCTCTGAATCCAAGAAGGCTAGATCTTAGGATTCCAAAGTGGTTCTGATGTAAGCCCTGCATCGTTTGTTCTTTCCAATCTTGCAAACTACGGGAGTCCTAACAGTGTGCATAGGGTGTTGTAAGCATGTTAGATATGCATTGTTGTGTATGTATTGTGCTATGTACATGTTGAATATGCATTGCTATGAACATATGGTGTTCGTGTGTGATGTACATATGGTGCTATGTACATATTGTTTTGTATGCATTCTTTTACATGTGGTATTGTGTGCATGTGGTGTTGTGTACATGTTGTACAAGTGGTGTTATGTGCGGGTGGGGATGTGTACATGTCATGCATGTAGCGACGTGTACATGTGGTGTCGTGTACATGAATTTCATGTGGTGTTGTGTACATGTGGTATTGTATACACATTGTACAGGTGGTGCAATTTACATTTGGTGTTGTGAACACGTTGTGCAGGTGGTGTCGTGTACATGTGATGTTTTGCACATGTTGTGCAGGTGGTATTGTCTACATGTTTTGCATATGGTATTAGTATACATGTGGTATTATGTGCATTTCGTACATGTTGTTTTGAGGGCATGTGGTACTATATATGTGCATAGTGTAGCCGTGGTATTACGACATGCATATACATTGTGTTGTACTTTGTGCGTGTATATGTATATGCACATGTATTTTGGTGTATTGTATACAAGGTGTAGGTGTATATGTTGCATGTCGATGTAGGCATATGTATTGTGTTGTATAGTACACTGGGTGTAGGTGTATGTATCATATGCTAGTGTGGGTGTTTGTATTGTATTGTGTTGTATGCCATGTGTGTGTACGTGTTGTGATGTACAGTGTGTTCATGTGTACATGATTGAAGAGAAGGCATTGGGTGCTTATCGGGTGTGGAAACCAATCCGGTATGTGTATAGAAAGAGTAAAGGCAAAAGCAATGACAAATGAAGGATAAGTATTTGTATTTTATTGCAGTTTTATTATGCATATGATCTATGATTTTGACTTACGATGGTTACATGAGATTTATGACTATGGTTTATGATGATTGCATGTGATTCATGATTTTGGCCTATGATGGTTGTGTTTTGAGCTAATTAGAAGTGATATGTTTATAAATGATGATTTCATCAAACATCCAGTTTGACTTGTGGTGGCTGGAAGTAAACATAATTGCAAGTGTACCTTATTGATGAGCTACCAATAAGGTATGATTTGAAGTTATTTCAATTTATTTTGAATCTAATGGCAATTATGTGCTTGGTACAAGAAGCATGAAAATTCCCATTTGGGTGGTTGAAACTAATTGCAAGCAGTAGAAGCAACAACAAAATGAATTGGAACATAAGTAGTGTGTTGGTAAAGAATTTCAAGAGAAGGGCCATTGTGGGACACTGGTGCCCAATAATGTCCATTGATTTCCATGAGCATGCTATGACCGGTAAGATGGTTTTGAGGCATGCATAAACCTTGTTTGTTTGAACTTCTGATGCGAGGAAACCTTGCCAAGGGATAGAATTGCTGGGATAGGGACACCAATGGAACTTCGAAGGTGAGTGACTACATGGAAGGGGATTACTGAATTTCCTGAGGTACTGTGTAGCATAGAAGGGGAGGTCGACGATATTTATTTTGGTCATTAGCATTTCCAGATGGAATCAAATTCACATTTCGAGTGTGCCCTGGAACAATGAGCCAGTAATTGTTCACTGAGAGGAAAAGTGGTGCAGGATTGTAGCACTGGACATTGGATACAACTTTTAATTTGGAAGTGGTCTTTGTACTTCCTAGGAAGGAGGTGAATCCTGGTACAATTTTTTAGGGTGGAGGAGTGAGCCTCCGAATTCCCTTTTTGTTGATACGAGCATCGTATCCTTTTATTTTTTGGTTGATTAAATGGGTATATTTTTATATGTGTATATCGTTGTAAATATTTTATGGAGCTGGATTTATAAATCTCCATAGACAATGTGGTTATTTCCTAGTTGAAGCGAATGTGTATAACTATATGTGATTGTTATTGTAAATATCATAATGAGCTATGCTATAACACTGTAGTAAATGATATGTTTTTTATTTTAGCAGTGGTCATTGTAAGTACTGCAAAGAGCTGTGCTATAAAACTCCATGGGAAGTATGTTTTTTTTTTAAGCAGTTTGTTAGTTTGTAACTATCATTTATCATAGAGGGTAGTGTTCCCCCAAGGGGGAGGGTTTTGTAACAACCCTGGTTAAAAATCCATGTAAAAATAATAACCACGGTTGATGTAACACGTATTCCAAGTTTAATGGTGGGAAAAACATCTGTTCATTTCAGTTCTTATGGCTAAAGGAAATCGGAAAATGCAATGGCAGAGGCTTTATGTTAGGTCCCTATATTACTAGTGTAGGCCCTTATTGTTGTTAGTGTATCCCCCTTATTGTTATTTTTGTACCCCTATAGTCCCCATATTGTTATTATTGTGCCCCATAAAAGCTCATTATTGTTATTTTTGTGTCCTTACATTATTATTGTTAGGTCGGCTAGGATTATATTGTGACCCCATGGACTCCTATATATAGAAAGGAGGTTTTGTCATTTGTATCATCCAATAATTGTTCATTTATGTAATTTAAAGGAGGTTTCCCCCTCAAAGAGGCTTATTTATAAGTTTTTTATCTCTCTTTTCTTCTATTTTGTGAGCTGGTTTAATAAAATTTGGTATCAGAGCTTTGGATTCTAGGGTTTCGCTGCCTCAAACAAGTCATCGTGGAATTTTCGCTATCACTATTTTTATATGAAGGTTCAGAAGCTAAAAAAAAAACATTTTTTGAATAAATCCTAAGGAATTTCGTGTAAAAAATTTAGATCTTGGTGCACAATATTTTCGAAGATATGATCTGTGGAAGTTACGGTTTTTGCAGGCTCCAAATTTCATCTCAAAGAGGTGACCTTGGGAAAATCGCCGTAAGTCTCTCTATGAGCATCAGTTTGGAATTCTGTAAAAAGTTTTCAAAATTATACAGACTTTAGTTTCCTTTGTATCGATTTCAGAGAAGGGGGAAACGGTTACACGTGGCACGATGTGCTAGTTTGCTCTACTGAACTAGTCCATAATTACATCATTGTGGGAGATTGGGCATACCTTTGCCTTGAATAATCCAAATCAAGTCAGAATTGTCGCATTGGAAATAAGATTCAAAGTGGTACTAAAGGACTAAATATAAAATCTTAGGGATCTGAAATTACAGAGATACATGAGTTTCAATATGTACTCATCAAAAGAAATAAAAAAGGTGTGTATTATTTTTTAAAAATTTCATAATTCTTGTTTGAAAAATAAGTTTGAAGTGATTCCAAGGGAATATTGAAGCATAGATATCAGTATTGGTTTCTAAAATTCCCCCCAAAAATAATTCAAAACCCATTAAGCCCTCATAAGGCTCTATTATGAATCATGAAGAGGAAGAAGTGCAATATGATATATCAACATTAAAAGACAAGTGCAACAAATTTCGCTCTCGCAAAGAGTAACAAAAAATTAAATGGAAGCTAATATGGATGGTTTGAACAAAGGCGTGGAAGCTAAGATAGATGGTTTGAAGAAACGCATGGAAGCTAAGATAAATGGTTTGAAGAAAGGCATGGAAGCTAAGATGGATGGTTTGAATAATGGCATGGAAGCTAAGATTGATGAAAAAATGAAAGGCGACATGGAAAACATCAAGAATGATCTAAAATCATAGATGGGAGGTTTGAAGGAAGGTTTAACAAAGTTGATACAGGAAATTATTCCTAATGGTGAAAAGGTAGTAGAGGAAACTCGTGATGAGAACAAAATAAATGTTAATTGTGATTTCATAAACTTTAATGTTGGATTGAAGACCCACCATATTCCAAAGATCGATATGAGGAAGTTTGATGGCAAGGATCATGTAACATGGATACTACAGATGGAGAAATATTTTGATCCCTATAATGTGAAAAACACACAAAAGGTATGAATTGCAACTTTATATTTAGAACAAAATACATTTGTATGGTATTGATGGCTTTGCTCTTGTAAAAAAATTGTCACTTGATCAATTTTTACAAAGGAAATGATAACACATTATGAAGATACAAAGAGAAACACCTTCTTTAGCAAATTGATAAATCTCAAACAAAAGGGTTCAATGGTGGACCACATTGAGGACTTCGAAAAATTGAATATAAGGGTAACTGATATTCCAGAGGAACACATGATTGATGTCTTCATAGGGACTTTAAAGGATAACATCCAACATGAGGTTCCCCATTGGGAACCTGATTCATTGGAGAAGGAATTTAGGTTGGCAAGAAAAAATGAAAGTAAAATTATGGCGACAAGGAAACCTACCACTCACATCTATAAAGATGGAAGTGTTGCTACTCCTAGACTTCCACAACCTACAAGGTTGACACCACAACAATTAGAATAAAAAACAGAAAAAGGGCTTTGCTAAAGTTGTGATAGAAAATACACTAAAGGTCATAAGTGTGTTGAGAATAAATTATTTTACATAGATGGTGAAGAGGAGGAAGACAATGAACAAGAAACTTCAAAAGAAGAGGATATACATGAGGAACCAACCCTAGAGAAAGAAGAAATGAGTATGACCATATCTTGTAATGCATTGGCAAGAACTACCACTCCTCAAACTCTCAAGATAGAAGGACATATCAAGAAGAAAAATGCAATAGTGTTGATTGATTCTGGTAGTACCCATGATTTTATTCATTGTAAGGTAGCCAAGGAATTGAATTTCTTCCTATACCCAACACCAGAGTGTCAACTGATGGTTGCAAATGGAGGAACTATAAATTTCCCTAGAAAGTTCCATAATATCAAGCTAGCCATGGGGGGGTATGTATCAAATAGTCCAATGCTTTCCATTCGAATGGGAGATGTTGATGTTGTATTAGGAGTACAATGGTTACAATATTTGGGGATGGTAGCTTTTAATTTTCAAGAACTTACCTTGAAATTTTTTTCAGAAGGAAAGGAAGTTTAATTATGGGGTATTGCAGGGAAGGCTGGAAATATAATAAGCTCTAATTTCATGACAAAGCTTCTGAAAAAATAACAATGAGGCGTAATTTCACAATTATGATCACTAGAAGTTCCAACATCAAAATATTATATTTCTCCATATCTCCAAAAACTCTTGTACAATCATTCCAAGGTGTTTGAAACTCCCAAAGGACTCCCACCTATTCATTATCATAATCATGTTATTCATTTGATTCCAGGAAGTGTTCATCCAAACATCAGGCCTTGTAGATATCCTTATGTCCAAAAGAGAGAAATTGAACGTATGTTTGCAGAAATGTTAGAGGTCGGTGTAATTCAACCTAGTCAAAGTTCTTTCTCTACTCCAGTAGTATTGGTGCACATGAAGGATGAATCATGGCGCATGTGTTCGGATTATAGGGAGCTTGATAAGCTCACTATTAAGGATAAATTTCCCATTCCTGTGATTGATGAATTATTGGATGAATTACATGGATCAATTTATTTTACCAAGTTGGATCTCCGTTCAGGATATCATCAAATTAGAATGAAGACTGAAGATATTTCGAAAACAACATTTCGAACTCATGTGGGTCATTATGAATATTTGGTGATTCCTTTTGGCCTTAATAGTGCACCTTCTACATTTGAAGGAACTATATGGAAAAGACCCTCTAGAGGATGTTTTTGAGGAAGCCCTTATAAAAATAGCCTAGATATCTGTTTGTAGCAGAGGTTGGCGGGTGGAGGTTTTTGTGGATGTTTTTTTTTTGCGGTGTGCTTCTAATCATAACACACACCTGTGCGTTTGATATATATGTAACACACTGGTGCATAGTAGAGGCTAAAGAAGCATTATAGAGTTATTTTTAAGTACTACGAAAACAACGGTGCACTTCATACATACAACGAACCAGTGCATTTTATATAAAGCACACCAGTGCGTACTATCAAATGGCCCACCAAGACATTGTGCTCTTCATAAAAAATGACCCAATGCATCTCAGTAATCTAGTGCACCGTAAAGAAGTGTGGTGCACCATTGATACAATCACTGAGTGCATCTCATAATCAAGCACACCAAAAAAAGGTTAATTTGAAAAAAAATTACCTGCCATAAAAGAATATTTTTTACTTGTTACAGTGTTGTAGAGCTCTCAAGCACCAGTGTGAGTTTTCCTTCTCTGAGGTGCCCTATCATTGGTGCTCCCATTTCCTGCATTGATTCCGTCCATTTCTCATTGTGTGGACTTCGAATTTTGCAAAAAGGTGGGAAATTTTTGTTTTTAACATTCCATTGAAAAGATGCCTCCTCAACGCGCAAATGTGCAGGTAATATACTTTTTTCTCACCAACTTAAGCTTTTAGCAAATTAATTTCTTAAATTGAGTTAAAATTCACCGTTTTTTGAAGAAAAAAAACTGTGTGGTGCGTTCGAGCCATTTGGCTTGCACCATTCTCGGTGCTCCCTGTAAATTTATAGGATGCACCACGAATGGTTTTAACAAAAACTGCACCAGGAGGTAAATGTGACAGCTCAATGGAGTATCGAGAAAAAACACACCATTTTAATAATAAAATAGTGTGATGTGTGTCAGTTGCTGGCCGCATTGATGATTTAAAATTTTGAAAAATAACACCTCATTTACGGTGGTGCGGTCATTTATCGGAACGCACCAGGAATTATGTAAAAATATACATAATGACCCTGTGCTTCCATATTATGGGAATGCACCACCGCTGCCAGTGGTAAAATATTTCCAACTGGTGGTGCGTTGCGCTATAACAACCGCCTCGGGGTAGATAGTTTGGTCAACGCACTGCACATAAAAAAATTATTGAAGATTTGTTTTTTTTATGGTGCATGAAGTTTTCTCATGTGCTCCATGGGTGGTGCATGATAGACATGTATGCACCGATGGGGGTGCTTGACTATTTTTTAGGCACACCAAATCTTTTTTTTTTGTTTTTTCGGTAAAAGTTATATTTATATATTTGTAAGTACATTTTTCATTTAATAAAAAAATTAGATGTTATGTATGAGGGAGGTTGATGCATTTAATATGTGAATCATTCAGCAGCGTAAACAGAGAAAGGAAAGGAAACAACAAGAGCATAGGGAGGAAAATTATAACATGATACATCAGTGGGAGGCACGGGAGAGGGAGAGAATTTTGTACCCTTGCCCTATTACGACACCCACCAAGTTTCTCTTAAGGGAGGTAGGCCTCCTTAAGTTCTATGAGGAGGCTACATCCCTGAAGGGGCATAGTGGATTATTAAGACAATTGATCTACAGATGGGATGCCCACCGACAAGCTTTCCAGTTTGGTCCTTGCAAGTGATACCAGCCCACTGAGGAGGACATTTTTTTTATTACTGGCCTATCTAGGAGAGGGTAATATTTTCCCCAATTCCCAGATGTCCCTATCGGTTATGAAGTAGGGACTTAGTTGGTGTACTCCCAGAGATACATTAGGGTTGATATACTTTCTCCTGTAGATTTTTAGGTGTCTGGTGGTCAGCTACACATTGCTTCATTTGGTCGAAAGGAGGTTAGGTGCCTCTCACTGTTATTGACAACCATTGCATATTATACTAGTGACGGGCATCACATTAGTTTCCTCCTTTTATTTTTTTTTATTCTTAATTCCAGGCGCAACGACTTGTTAGATGGTCTGCCATTTTTTTGTGAAAATTTTGTATAGCATTAGATATATGTCGTTCTCAGACACATGGGAGGTTGACCTTCCCTTTTGCTTCAGAGTTATTTTTTTTTATTTTTTGAGAGGTTTCCGGAGACGAGCCCTAATTTTGTTCACCAACCTTGTAGGTTGTTGTTACATATATGGATGCAAGTGTGGGGCGAGATGATGCCCAAGAGAGGCTTGTCCAAGTATCCGGCCAGGATTTCTAGTGATGCACTGGAGCTTCTAGCCTGTGTTGATGATCACATGTTCATGATGGTGTTGTATCCTTACACAGGTTTGGATTGGCGAAGGTTTAACAAGATCCTCTTCACACAGGATGAGCCATCAGATGCTAGAGATGATATTACTATTTTCCTCAAATTAATATAGTTTCATTTTATTTTATTAATTAATTAAAATAAAATTTATTCTCACACGTTATTTAAATTGTTTTATTAAATTGTTTAATGAAATTGTCTAATTATTTTTGTGTACTATATATTTTGTAGATATTGGCACATTCATTGGGGACATGATTCCACCCCCACTGGATGATCCTGTAGATGACAAGGAGATGGTAGAGGCTGCAGATCAAGGTGACAGACCTCCTCGGGGGTAGATACCCGCAGGCATGTGGCATAGGGCAGACATTCGATTCAGGATAGAGTTAGGCAACCAATTGTGTAGACTCCTTGTTGATGAGGGAGTCTGCCCTGCGGCGATCAGAGAGATCCAGGATGATTGTATGCTCACAGAGCTCTAGAGGAACATTCCCCGCGATATGATGAGCCTTATGTGTCATATTGTCAAAGATTATAGGCTAGTGACGGCTAGGATGGATAGGCACCATGGAGATGTGCGACAGAGTAGCTCATTGAATGATCATGATTATGAGCGGAGTGATCATTCTAGTACTCCACCTCCTCCTCCTTCACCTCACACCAGAGATGAGCAACCAACATCTAGTCCTAAGTAGACATCTTATGAGCAGGCACCATCTCAGTAGGCACCTAGTCCTGAGTAGACACCATCTGAGCAGGAAGCTCCTGAGCAGGTACATCCATTTGAGCAGGCACCATCCACTGAGCAAGCACCATCTGAGAAAGCACCTCCTGAGGAGTCCTGTCCATCTGATCAGCGTGCACCATCGATTGAGTAGGCATGTTCATCTTATCAGCAGGAACAATCGACTGAGCAAGCACCTCCGGCTGAGCAGGCACATCGATCAGAGCATGAGGCATCATCAACTAAGCATGCCTCAAGTACTAGTAATAGTATTGATGTAGTACCACCATATATTTGACATTTACATGCAGTTCTATTACAGTTGTATATTTTTGACATGAGATGTATATTTGATGTTTGTGTTGTGATGATGTTATAAAATTCTCATGTTTTGTTAGATGATCATGATCACAATGATTAGATGATGTTAGTGAATTTGAATGCGTATTTTAGAATATGATGTTTGTATGATGGTTATCATGATCATGATGTTTATTTTTAATATTAAATTATGATATTTATTAAATATAATGCATTGGTAATTGTAAAATTGTGTAATTGTAATTGTAATTGTATGTATCGTGATTGTAATTGTAATTTTAATTCTAATTGTATGTAAAATTTTAGTTGTAGTTGTAATTATAATTTTAATTATAATTGTATGTAAAATTGTAAAATTGTAATTGTAATTATAATTGTAATTGTAATTGCAATTGTATGTAAAATATTTGTAAAATTGTAATTGTAATTGTAATTGTATTGTAAAATTGTAAAATTGTAATTGTAATTGTGTGTATTGTCATGATTCAATTTTATTAAAATTATAGAATTTGTAAATTTGTAAAACTGTAAAATTGCAATTATAATTGTATGCATCATGATTGCAATTGTAATTTTTAATTGTAATTGTATGTAAATTTGTAAAATTTTAATTTTAATTTTAATTGTATGTAAAATTGTAAAATTGTAATTGTAATTGTATTGTGAGATTGTAAAATTGCAATTGTAATTGTATGTATTGCCATGATTCAATTCTATTAGAATTGTAAAATTTGTAAAATTGTAAAATTGTAAATTAATTGTCAATTTTGAACCATAACTACTGTAAGTAAAATGTATATCGTACAAATTGTTAAATTACCATAATTGTAAAATTATAAATTTGTAAATTTGTATGAATATAAATAATTGTAAAATAATAAATCTAGTATAATATGAATTTTGTAACATAATAAAGTTTAGAAAATAATGAAAGAAATTCAAGTTTAGAATTATCATTATTTTATTATGATCTTACATACCAAAAATAACAGTATACATTAATACATTTTTTTAAATTTTGAATATATTACACACGCACACACACATATAGGGTGCATTTATTTAAGTAATGATATAGTTAAAACCCATTTAAAGCAATAAAGTAGTTGTATTATTTTAGGAATTGACATATAAAAAAATAAAAAAAAAACAAACAAACAAACAAAACTTGTTATAGTGCATTGCTTTCGAGATCAACATAATTGCACATTATCAAGTGAAATGATTTTAACATTAACACAATGCAAATCAATTAATTAAAAATACATATTATAATGTTTGGGAAAAAAGATTCTTAGTTATAAGGTTAAGTCCTCTTCTTTATAAAAACCCATCTTAAATAGTATAAATGATGAAATAACACATGTACCATATCACTCTCTATTCTCATGGTCACCCTCATTATCTTTCGGCTCTCTTGCCATGATAACACTATTGTTCTCAAAAATTTGTTTTGATCTAGGTTCATGTTTCAATACGAACCACCAATCCCTATCCAATACATATGGGTTAAAAAAACCTAGTTGTAATGTTTGGGGAAAACATAAGGCACCTTAGATCCCACATATTTCTAGAGTTGATACATATCAGCCTACTATCGTGGTCTTCCTTTACATTATTTCGATCAAAGGTGTCCCACCACTTGCACCTAAAACTAACACATTGGAAAGAAGAGAAGTCCACTTCAATGATCTCTTGTATATTTCCAATGTAACTTAACGTCCCTTGTACTAGGCTTTGTTCACAGTGGCTAACTCAACTAGATAGATCGAACTCAACTTCCACTCCACAGTCTTGTGTCATGTGTCCATCATCACCATTTTTTGTGCGCAAATGGTGTCGATATGCCCGCATAGATGGGAACAAATACACCTATAAAAATGTTAAAAAATCATAGTGTCATGTGTCTAATAACCCAACTAATAAAATATAAAATATAGATGTTACATTTCAAAAGTGCATTATCAACAAAATCAACAATAAATTTTGGTGTACATACCTAAAACTAATTTCAGGTGCCTTAAAAAAGGAGTTATTGTTATTGGTTTTAATGTATTGTTAACCCCACTAGTGTGGTTTTATTACCAAACACACCGGTGATGTTAGTTAACAAAAGCACCGAATATCGGGGAAAAAAAGTGCAACTTTATTTTTTTGAACTAAAAAAAAAAAAAAGTGATAAATTGGAAAATGAGTGACAAATGATTTTCAGATATCTAATTTCATAAAAGGTTCTTTAAATAGTAAAAGCTATTCATTATTTCAAAAAAAAATTCAAAATTTTTGAGGGAGAGATTTGCACGAGAGACATACCTCGAACAAGAGAGCACTATGGAGCAGCAAAATACTTTTGAACAACAGCACTATTCAAAGAATCAAATTTTGAAACATCTGGTGATTCACACAAAAACCCTGTAGTATAGTAAAAATTTTAAAGTTTACTGTAATATTTGGTTTTTTTTTTACATTTTCTGTTAGACTTAATACATGTATAGGAAAATTTATAAATTTTACTGTGCATTTTACTAATAAAATAATTTGCAATCTCTATTCCTATTTACATTTAATTAAAAAAAAAACAAAAACAAAAAACTACATTCTTACGTTAAACCCTTTATTCTTCTTGTTTATGTGACTTCACAATTAAGGATTTTCATTTTAGATTTATAGGGTTTTTATTACTATATATATAGGCGTATGACAAGTAACCCGTGGGACCACTTGTAGAGTTGGATCCCAATCCCTGTCAGCCCTTACATGATTTAAAAAATAATAATTTTGTTAATCGGTGTGCACTATTTAAAATAGCGCATCGGTGTGCGATTTTAGTATAACGCATCGAGCGCATATTGACAAAAAACATTGTTTGATAAAAACATTTTTTTATTAATTTATTTTTATTTTAATCGATGCTCTGGTATTAATAAAATGCAGTGTCTCTCCTATTGACAAAGAGCATCGTACAATGTTTATACTATATTGGCGATGCATTTATAAGAACCTACTGCACCATTTTCAGTCCTTAAGTTGTGAAAGTCGCATCGGGCGTTTAATTTAAATAGACGCACCATTTTCTTTTATTTTCTTTTACCTGAAAAGTGTGTGATTTATTTATAAAATATATTAATGAATGGTACAGGTTTTATATATATAAAGAAATCGCTGACAAAAGTTAAAGTAACAAAAATACTAATAGAACATCAAGAAAAGAAAAAAATGCAAGTTGTTTGTAAATTCTTTACAAAAATTATTATTTTTGAACTATATGTAAGTTTAACTAATATGTATTGTTTAGTGTATATCATGTAGACTCACAAAATGACGAAGCTCGATAAGATTCTTTCTAATCTAAGACCAGAAGAGTGTAAAAGCTTGATGGAAAAATTGTAGAAGGATCAATGAGGTGAATGAAAAAATACTATCGATCCAATATGCATTTATTTTTTGAATTTTCAATAATAATATACTTAAAAATATTAGCTAGTATGTTTCAAAAAATATATTAATTTAGATATGTTTAATGTTCTACAAGGACCAATAGCGAAGAAAATAAATTTTTTTCTAAGAAAAGAAAAAAATAGAACGTGAAAATGAAAATGAATTGCTCCTTAGCTCATCTGGAGTGGTGTTGGAGGTTAATGAAAGGGGGGAAAAATTTTACAAAATTTTAAGGTATCTAGTGGAATGAATGTATAGAAATTCTTTTGACTTAAAATCCAAAAATCAATCTAATGATTCCAAGAACCAAACTTTATTTAAACTACAGTAAGAGTTTCCAGAGAATTTTTCAATGAGACATGTCAGACTTTTAATAGAAAAAACATACAACAACAAAAAGAAGGATTGAAAAAGTGATATTCCTTTAAATGCTTTTCTAGAATTATATGTACATGTTACTACAAATAAATCATTTATAAATATCACTTTTGTTATATTTATTGTTCATATATCAATATAAAACTTAAATAGTTTATTGTCATGTTACTTTTTCGAGGAGATGATGAAAATCTTAAAGGATGAACGAGTTGATATCAGAAATATGCCAATAGGAATTTCCAAAAAGGTGTACAAGGAGATGGTCAAAGAAATGGACATAATTTCATTGCACGAGGATCCAACTCAACAACAACATGCTTCAAATGTAATATGTAATCATTGAATTTTTCAATTAGGTACAATAAATAACTAATTTAGCATTAAATATTAATTTTCAATTATTTTCTTGCAGAAAAGAAAAGAAAATGGAACACATTCAGCACATAAAACAAGATGACAAGGAAGAAAAGGGTTGATATCTAAGTTTGTGAGTAATTGTTAATTACTTATAACAACTTAACTAGATTTCATTTTTGTATATTTTATGTTGTTTTATAGTAATCTTCATTGAATGTCTTCAAAAAGGTACTAATATACAAAGAAGAACCATCAGAAGAATTGATTGACATTGGGTTGAATATGGGTTGTGAGTATATGTTGGCATATCAGAAATTAATTGTGGAATTTGTAAGTATCTATCTTGTTTTACTTAGCTCTGTCTATAATTATTAGAACAAAAAAATATTTTATACTAAATCTATGATTTGTTATGGGGTATAAAACTTGCAGGAAACAAATATGGAACTGTGCTAACAAATGAATTGTTGAAAGAAGGCATGAAATTTGGTTTTGAAAGAATGTGTATAGTTCACGAGTCAATTCTTGCTATGGTACATTTCTTTTCGATTTACATTGATGTATATTATTTAATATTGTAATTTTCAATATTCTTGCCAATGTAGATACACTCATTACACTTTATTTTTATGTTTTTAGATGGAACTTGAAGAAGAACAAATTCAACAAAATGAACAAAACATTCCTCAAAATAACCCAAGTCATGGAAGTAGCTCAAGCAGTGACAATAGTTCTAGAAAAGGATGATGATCAATATGTTTGGATATCAACGCAAGGCGTTGTATTTTTTGAAATATTTGTGTGTTAAATCAGACATTTTGTTTAATGTAATGGACATAGTGTCCCAATTGAAAGACAAAGGGATATCAATAACTGTCCCATTTTGTATGATAAAGAGTGTCTTATTCATATATATATATATATATATATATATATATATATATATATATATATCAAAAAATTAGTTTTAATTTATTCTGTTGTGTTCTCCATTTTCGTTGTGAAATGTTACAACACTGATTAAATATATGGATGATTAAATATTATAATGAAGAGATGTGAAATATGATGATATGATATAAAAAATTCATCCAAACATCATATTCAAATGTACTAATAAAAAATTAATTGATACAAATAATGTTATAAGATATGTGTTGACTTTTGATGAATAATTAATTTTAAAAAATCACAATAATTGCACTGTCACAAGTCAATGTTTCTAAAAAATAGAAAATGAACATCGATGTGTGTGTGTATGATAGTGTGCACCGATGTGTGTGTGTGTGTGATATTGTGCACCAGTGCATTTCTACGACCTATGAGCATCGCACCAAATACCAATACCATTTAGAATGCCCGGTGCGTTTTTACACTTTAACGGGCGCTGGTGCATGCACCTTCTATCGGCCCGATGCATATTTGTTGGTGATATGCACCATGACATTGCTAAATGCCCTGAGGCTTCCAAAACTTTTTTTCCATCCTAGTGCTTGGCATGTTTACAGTACTAATGTGTATAGGTCAAAATGCATTGGTGTGTTCACACATGAATCACACACTGATAAGAAATACATCCGTAAAAACCTCCAACCGCCCAATTTTTTTAGTTGTGTTGAATTTCCATTAGAACCTCCACCAAAACCTCCGTTACCAAAAAAGGATGTTGTAGCAAATGTTTTTTTGACAATTTTGGCCAATTTTATAACACTAAAAACCTCCTTTATAACCTCCTCTAGAGGGTCTTTTCCTTGTAGTGAGGGTTGATGAATTCCATTTTCAAACCCTTACTTAGAAAATTTTTGTTAGTATTTTTTGATGATATACTAATCTACAGCATGTCTTGGAAGGATCTTGTTCAACATGTTGACAAGGTGCTCAAACTATTGGACGAGAAACAATTATATGCAAAAACCTCCAAATGTTTATTTGGAGTACAAGAGGTGGAATATATGGGTCATATTGTATCTCAGGAGAGTGTTAAGGTAGACCCTAACAAAATTAAATCCATTAAGGAATGGAAAGTCCCACAACCATAAAGTAGTTGTGAGTATTTATTGGGTTAATAGGGCATTATTGCAAGTTTGTTAATAATTATGGGAGAATAGCAACACCTCTAACAAAATTGTTGAAGAAAGATGCATTTTCATTGACTCCTAAAGCAACTAAGGCCTTTGACCATCTTAAAGAGGCAATGTGCCAAGCACCGGTCCTAGCTATGCCAGACTTCACAAAAACCTTTATTGTGGAATGTGTTGCTTTGGGAAATGGAATTGGTATTTTTTTAATGCAAGAAGGAAGAACCATTGGTTTAGAAAGCCATCCAATCAAAGGAGAGTATTTATAGAAAGTTATTTATGAGAAGGAAATGTTGGCAATACTACATGCACTAAATAAATGGTGACCTTACGAAATGGGAAGACACTTCAAGGTAAAAATTGATCATGATAGTCTTAAATACTTTTTGGAACAAAGACTATCTTCAGAGGAGAGGCAAAAATGGGTCACAAAGATGTTGGGTTATGACTTTGAAATCATCTACAAAAAAGGGAAGCTAATGTTGTTGCAGATGCACTCTCAAGAAAGGATGAGGAGGTGGAAGCATTATTTTGTGCCATTTCCATTATCCAATCAGATTGGGTAATCGAATAAAGGGAGGAATAGAAGAATGACAAAGAAGTGTGGACACTCATTTAAAATTTGCAACAAGATTCCAGTACATCTAATACATTTAGTTGGAAAAATGATTCCTTATGGTACAAATATCACTTATATCTTGGTAAGAATTCCCAACTAAAACAAAACATTCTTTTGGAATTGAACACCTATCCCTTAGGAGGACACTCGGGATTTTTAAAAACTTCCCATAGGGTGAAGAAAGTTTTTTTTTGGGATGGCCTTAAATCTGATATTCAAAATTTTGTGGCAGAATTTTTGTTTTGCGAGAAAATAAAGTTGAGACAATTAAGACCCTGGGTCTGCTACAACCTTTATCCATTTCAAGTCAATGTTGGGAGGAGGTTTCAATGGATTTTATCACAGGTTTACCTAAGTCCGAAGGAAAGAGTGTCATTATGGTGGTAATTGATAGATTTACCAAGTATGCACAATTTTGTGAATTATCTCATACATTTAAAGAAAGTACAGTTGCTATTGCATTTATGGAAACAATTCAAAATCTACGTGGAAACCCAAAGATAATTGTAAGCAACGGAGATCCCATTTTCACTAGAGATTTTTGGATGGAATTATTTTCTTTTTTGGGTACTCAAGTAGCTCATAAATCATCTTTTGATCCTCAATCTCATGGGAAAACTAAGATAGTAAACAAATGTTTGGAAGGTTATCTTCATTCTTTTGTATCTGATAAACAAACACGATGGGTCAAGTCGTTACCTCTGGCTGAATGTTGGTATAACACTTCCTTCCATACTGTAGCAAAAAAGACCCCATTTATGACACTTTATGGATATCATCCATTTTCCATCACATCATCTTTAAGAAAATATAATAAGGTTCAAGTAGTGGAAGATCACATCGAGCATCAACAACAAGTTCTCCAACTCTTAAAGGATAACCTAAATTTGGCGCAAAATAGAATGAAACGATAGGCTGATCAACATCACAGCAAAAGAATTGTTGATGTAGGACACTAGGTATTTTTACTGCTACAACCATACAAACAAATTTCCCTCAAGCAAGCTAAGAAACATAATAAATTATCGCCAAAGTACTATGGTCCTTACAAGGTGTTGCAAAAGATTGGTACTATGGCATACAAATTGGAGCTTCCTGCTTCTTCCTGAGTGCACCCATTTTTCCATGTTTCATGCTTAAAGAAGGTTATAGGTGACAAATTTCTAGTTCAAACAATATTTCCATAACTTGATGAGGAAGGAAAAATCATATTGGAACCTGAAGCAGTCACAGAAACAAGAACTTGATAGCTACGAAATCGATTAATTTCAGAGTATCTCATCAAGTGGAAGAACTTACCCACTAAAGATTCCACGTGGGAAGATGATAATTTTATACAAAAGCATCCAGAACTACTCAAGCATTAAGGAAAACACTTTTTTGAAGGAAAGGGGCATGTTAGGTCCCTATATTACTAGTGTAGTCCCTTATTGTTGTTATTGTAGGCCCCTATTATTATTTTTGTACCCCTGTAGTCCCCATATTGTTAGTATTATGCCTCATAAAATCCCACTATTGTTATTTTTGTGCCCTTACATTATTATTTTTAGGTCAACTAGAATTATATTGTGACCCCATGGACTCTTATATATTATCCAAGAATTTTTCATTTATGTAATGTAAAGGA
The DNA here is from genome assembly GCA_034641835.2 of Pinus albicaulis. Classification (NCBI taxonomy): domain Eukaryota; kingdom Viridiplantae; phylum Streptophyta; class Pinopsida; order Pinales; family Pinaceae; genus Pinus; species Pinus albicaulis. The sequence goes on along the minus strand of CM076580.1, from coordinate 491,721,536 downwards.
GGTTTCCCCCTCGAAGAGGCTGATTTCTAAGTTGTTGATCTCCTTTTTCTTCTATTTTGTGATTTGGTTTCATAACACTTTAGAAATGAATGAGGCATTAATTGGCATTTTATTTATGAAAATAATGAAAACTGAAGAAAATTCATGCTTCATTAATAAAAAGGCTAATGAGGATCAGTTGGTAAGCTTTTGGCTCAAGACTTGGTAAGTTCATTTTTGGAGCTCTCTCTCTCTCTCTCTCTCTCTCTCTCTCTCTCTCATGCTCTTGGATACTTAGAGTTTTCTTGGAGCACTCTTGGAGAGTGTGGATACTTAGTGATTTGGATAAATAAGGAACAGGAAGAGTAGGAAAGTGCAGGTGTACATCAGGATCGGCAGCTACTGCAGGATTTGATTGCAGGTACTGAGTTGCATGTATGTTTTTCTCACAAGTTTTTTCATGCATGGGTATGCATGTGGATTTTCCTAGCCTTTTCATTTCTTGGATGACCATGGTATTGTGGGTTTATTTCTATTGAATTTTTTTTGGTTGATTCTCATGATTCCTTTAGCTGTAGGTTGAGTTATTAGTTCCTGGAAGCCTTGGTTGGGAAAATGCTTTAGAAGCCTGGAGAAAAATTGTGGGTTGAGTTTCTAATCCTGGAAGCCTTGGTTGAGCAAACACTCTAAAATCCCTAGGTGGGTTGAATTACTAGTCCTCAAAGCCCTAGTTCGACAAATGCTCTAGAAGCCCTGTAACAGTTGGGGTTGAGTTACTATTCCTGGAAGCCCTAGTTAGAAAAACACTCTAGAGCCCTATAACAACTTGGATAGACATCAATCTGTGATGGTTGTGATGTCTGGTGATGAGGTGGAATCACTTGTTGAGGGTTGAGGTGGTTTGGCCTCTGGATTCCCTGGATTGATTGTGATTGATGTGCTTGATGAGATCCCACATTTATTCTTGGAATATGGCATGAGGGTGATTTCCTGAAGTGAGACTTGGCTCAACCAATATATGCTCGGGTGCAACTTGGAAGTCCCATCTCTGGTTTATTTTTACATTCAGTAATGAAGATCTCATTCCTATGGTATTCAATATGAAAATGTGTTGATTTATGTATATATTTAATTTTTATTATATCCATTGTATGTATGTTCTTATTATGTTGGTTATAAGCATGTTTTTTATCGATGATGATGTATGGATCTATCTATGTTTTTACCGGTAAATGAATGCAGAATGCATCTATGGTCAAATAGGTTGTATTATAGATTATTATGTAGGTATAAATGCTTCTTAGGGATTCTTAAATAAGTATTAGACTCCTATGTTTAATTATGTTATTTACACCTGTAGATGAAATGTTTGTGACATGTTTGACGAAATTCTTTTCATGGCTGGGTAGGGTCAGATGAGTTCTTGATCATGTGATTTCTTCATATATATTTTTTAATGTTATTTATCCTCTCCCCAAGTTACATGAAGTTTTGGGTAGTGACTTGTGCTCAGGGGATAAGAATGTGGCACAAATCCCGGAGCTACAAGCACAAAATTGATTTTTTGGGGACCTGGCTGCCACCTTGCCAAGGAAATCCTATGGCTAAGCGTCTATAGCTACTCCCTTTCCCTTATATTCCCGCAATTAAGGCTCAAGAGGTCAAAATTCAGCCCCTTTCATGTTTCAAGGATCTAGGAGGGTGGTTCACCTCATGGAGGTGTTGTTGATGCTCTGTAAGGTGTATTTGTCGTGTTTTCATCAGTTCCACTTCCTTAAGTTCATCTAGGAGTTTGAATCTCATATTAGTAGCCTCTTGTCACATGTTTACCCTAGTTGGTCAGTTACTTGGGTAGGTTTGAGAAGAGGGTATTATATGAAGTTGCATTAATCTTAATGTGGGCCTAAATTTTTTCTTAGTAAATGAAATTTTCAAAATATTAAATACTATGTGTGGAGGCATTGTTAGTCTTAATAAGTTCATATAATGTATATTATGCAATGCACATATAGATGGTGTATGCATTGCATGTATAGTACAAACACACAATAAAATGCATTTTTTTTAGTTGTCAAGATGTACAAGAGATACAAAACATTTGAAATTGATGTTAATGTGTGTTTAATAAAGTAAATTATGTCACTAAAATAGCACTACAAATATTTGAAAAGATAAAAAGATGACTTAAAAGGGAAAATTACATTGCAAACATGATAGGTGTATGATCAACCAAAAACAAGAAGATTGTGATGCTACATCCTTACATTATAGCAGTATTTGGGATCTTTGAATTTCCTTTTAACTTAACAACAAAGGACCCACATTACTGAAAACACTCTTGTAATACCCAATAGTAGCTAGAATGGACAACTTAAAAGTGCACAAAAAGAAAGGCTAACAATATACCTAAAATATTTTCTCGGAGATGAATACAAGGATAAGATATTGTTGGTCAATTAAATTAAAAATATTCTAATGGAATGCCATCCTCAATGATCTGTTCATGGTCGGCTTTTTAAATTTTCCATTTTTTAAATTTCATTTTTTATTCTTGATTGAACTTTTACTAACTTTATGTGTGTTGCACATACCAAGTGACTATATTGACAACTTATGGCATCGAGTTGATAACCTTGAAAGTAAACATGACTCGCAGTTTGATGATTTTCTTGGAAAAAATATCATTAAATAGTATAATAGACGCTCTTTTGTATATAAAATTGTTATCATCATAGTCATCTAATAACTTCATCTTTCATTCAGTTCACCACATAAAAAAATACTTGATATTGTCTATGCTGTTAAAGGGTACAACTACAAAAATATCATCTCCTACACAACAAAAAAGGTGAAAATTCATATCATCATTAACGAGAAATTAGTTATCAACATGCATAATTTTATTAGATCTACATCTATATTTTAACTATTATCTAGATACTTATACACAATGATTTTAAAAACATAATATATATATATATATATATATATATATATATATATATATATATATATATATATATATATCCTTTGAAAGTAATTTCAATGTTACCTTCTTTAACAAGATCATGCACTCTATTACCTTTAGATGACATTATAGTCTCCTATGATTCCATCTCTTTGAAGCTTGCAAGTGGCATTTTCCCCTTTGTGTTAATTTTTTTAAGTTTCCAAGATTTCACATACATATTGTTTTCATAAACATAACTGAATTTTGTGTCCTCTATGCAAACATGTCAAAAACAAGATTATTTTCTTTTATCAAATGCAAACACATTTCGATACTCTTTTTTTTTCATTGATGCAATTTTCAGGTCTCTTTTACTGTTTTAGCTTCATATGGAATTGATCTATCTACATATTGGACTCCAATATGCCAAAAGAACTTGTAGTAAATTCAAAAAAGAATTAAATATGTTATTTAAAATACAATTTATATATCAAAGATAATCATCGATTTAAATTATAATTTTTAAAAATTAAAAATGAATGAAAATCATCATATACTAAAACTATATATACAATATATGTACATACTTTTTTACCACCCTTGATGGGTTAGTCTTATGTCTTATTGCAAAAATGCACCATTGAACAACTTGATCAGCTAAGACAAGTTGGTTCACAGAATGGTCCATTTGATATCTTCAAAGTGCTCATTTTATACATTCACGTGCGCTATCATGTTCTCCTTTTCCATGGTGAGTCTCAAAGAAATTCCAAGAATGTTTAATATTGGTTTTCATATGAAGATGACACAACCAAAAGAATGATCGTGAAGATTTGAATTGACCTACACATCCATATAACCATATCCAATGTTCATTGAATTTTATTCCATGACCCTTCAATGAAACATAAATCTTATCAAAGCGTTGTCGTACAAAATGTGTATCATGTGTACGATCATCGTTGATATAAAATTGGTATTCTTTAATAACATGTCAATTCTCACTAGTGATTTCTATGTGATAAAAATTATGTTCAACATGTCTATATAGAACATGGACAAGCATAAAGACTTGGTTAGAATGATAATATTCACTCTATATTTCATTGTTTGCAACAAATGTGTAATTTTCTACAAAATTAACTATTGACAAAATTTTCCCTCGTGGAAAAATTTCACAAGGATTTTTGAATTGCGGGTGATGCCATCGAGCTCTATGAGAATGCTTGGTGTATTTATAAATTTTTGTTTCTAAATTCTTCAAAAACTCTATCACGGAAATTTCTTCTTCTTGTAAATCAATCATTCTAACACTTGTACTACCACTTGCACCAATCGATGAATGGATATATTCATACCTCTTCCATTCCACTTTTATGTTGGACAATGATTGATCACTCATATCGATAGGATAATTTTTTTGAAACAAAGTTAGATTTGCAAAATGGTCACATTTTTTACCACCAACACATTTCTTTTGGTAAAATAATTCATGATTTTATCTTCCACATATAATATGGGATATGAAATAATGTACAGTGGAAGGAGGAGGTGAATTTCTCCAAAAAAATTTAACAAAATTAAGGAATGTATCATAATATAATCAAAATTCCACATGATAACGACAACAACAAGTGTCACATACAGTGATAGGCTTAACATACCATGGATTTTGTTGCACAAAAGTATTTATTGACACATTAGTTCCATGATTCTCTTCTTTGAACTTATTGAAAAAATATATTTGAGTGGTGTCCAAGATATGTTTTGCATGTTATTCATACTAATTCAGTGTTATCTTTGTTGCATCAAATCCATTTCTTTTGGTGAAACATGTGAATTTTTAACCCAATATTAATATATCATTTTTTTGACATTTTCTCCAAGTCTATATTTGTATGGCTTCCTACGAATAACTATCTAGCAAGCAATCTCATCATTTGCATCTAGTTGCAATTGAAATTTCCTATTCTTGTGCAATGTTTTTTGTGAGGTCCCTAATGTTTTTTCCATAGATTTTATCAAACATTTTTCTTTAGTAGTTGATGAAACCACTATTGTTTGTATTTCTCTACACGCATCTAGATCTCTTTTCTTTATCGATATTCCAATTGATTTCAGAGCACTACTTATATTTTGAATCACATTATCCTTCACCCTTTTATCTTTTGTTGATTTTCGAATGCCCAATAGTGTTGTAGCTTCTTTTTCTTTCTTCAATATTAACAGACCTCTCAAAATTTGAGTTTAACTTGTCACATTTTCATCTTTGAAGAACTTACCAGTAATGAGCTTAACACGTTATTGTATAACATGGTCATATTTTTTTATCTCCATTTGTGTTAGTGTTGACATTTTCTAACATCTCATCATCAATATTGATTTCATCTATACATATGAGAATTTAATGTAAATGAGTATAAATATTGATGATTTCATCTATACATATGAGAATTTAATGTAAATGAGTATAAATATACATTAAATAATTAAATTTAAAAATAGAGTTCATGAAATTGACACTAGAGTATATATGTATAATTTAAATAATACATGGCATATATATGTATATATATATATGGGTGGTTCAATTTCTTCTTCACTTTGTCTTTTAACATTTGCAATCCTATCATTAATGTTATGAGGAAAATCTCTCTCTTTTTACATTGCAAAATATTTTTCAAATTAATTTGTGAAATAAAGATAAATTTCACAATACATTATTAAATTTTAAATTTCATTTATAATATCTACATTTACATACCCGGTTCAACTTCTTGTTGAGACTGATTTTCACTTTCAATATTTAAGCGTTCTTCCTTCTTTCTTTTGTAATAGTTTCTCGATTATTCTCTACGAGCCTTAATGTCTCTAATTTGATCATATTTTCTCTTGTATTTTCTATGATTCCCCATGATAATTCAATCTATATAGATTTATAAAAAATTAATGAAAATTTTGTATTAAGAAATATAATTTCAAAGAAAAAAATGTATACTTCAAAAAGAAATTTAAAAAAATTATAATCAAGGAGAAGAAAGTGGGCAATAGAAACTCAATGAAAGATATATGATAAAAAAAAATTGTAAAGAGAGTTCAATATACAAATATGCTATCCACAATGTTATTACTTAATCAAGAAACTTATTATTGAAAAAAACAAAAATCTCTTTCAAAATCGAGCCCAAAAAATTCTACGATCCAAAAGTTAGATTCAAAGAAGTTTGTTGTTCAAAAGCTGCATATGAGGGATGTGAGTAAGAAAATGATGTTTTCGCTGAGTTTATTTATAGTTTTCGGCCGAAACGGTTACATCATACGGTCAATTCGTTTCAATTTCGCAGCCAACAAAAAATAATATAAATGTTTTTCGACCGAAAATACTAGTTTTTTGGCTGAAAACCTTTTTCCCGTTAAATTTAATGTTTGTTCAAGAAAAATAAGTTTCGGTCGAAAACCTACAACTCTTCAAAAACTCGCATTTGTTCACGCTTATCCAATTTTCGAATGGTTCAAATCTACCAGATATAGTGAATTTACTTTCAAAACCAACACCGACATTTGCAGAATTGAATCTACTTTCAATAAATATAAATTTTATGGAATTTCATAGATATTTGTTAATTTTAACTAATTTTATAGTAAAATGTATGTGAAGATTTTATGAAGGTCATCATGATTCGATGAAATCAAAATAATGTATCTTCCTGAATACATTGTGAAAAAATATGGAAAATTTATGATGCATTACGTTGGTGTGTCCTATTTAATGGGTTTCTTTTAAATTTTTTGTTTTTAACTAAGATGATGAGAAACATGGTGATTTGTTAAACATCTTCAAATCTACATTTTTTTCATATTGGTTCAATTCAAAAAATTCTAGTAATTATGAGATGCATTTGTTGGTTTCGTAAATATATTCATACCGAAGTAGAGTCTAACAAGGAATACATTGGGGAAAAAAAACATGACTTTTTATGAATCCCTTGATTTTTAAAGAACACATAGTCAAACAATTGTTAATTTGACATATCAAATGTGAATAAAAAAATTCTAAAAAATAACCAATAGAAAGCTAATAAATTTTCTGACAAGCTTTATTTTTACTGTAAAATGAAAAAAAAAAAATCTTACTTAAAGTTGGAAAACTTCTAAAAATGATATTTTTTCCTCAAAAAATGGACAAACATGTAACTCAACTTCACATTTTCACAGAAAATGAAGCTTTAAGCCTATAACACTATGAATAAGGTCTCCAACCACGACGCATGCCCTCTGTATGGATTATTTGACCTTTGAGTGATATTCCAAGAACTATTAGGTGGTCTTATGCAAATGAGATGGGTTAGGAGCCTTTACTATGGCCATGATAGTGAAAATGATTATTGTTCCCTAAAACTAACATTTTAGTACTATTCTTTTTTTTTTTAAATGATATTAAGGTCATTGTTATTATTTTATGTAAAGGTAACATGCATGCACAATTTGATAATGTGTACATGCTTTTATAATATATATTTTATAACCAAAGCATGCATGCATTTTTATAATGTATGCACATTCTTGAGAGTTCAAAAGAATAGGTAGGATTGTTTCTTTTCCTCTCTCTTGCATTGGTTTTATCTTTGGAGTGACGAACCTAATTATCTCCATTTCAATGAGGTTTTTAAATATGGTCCACATATTCGTTGTTGATGAAATTAGACACATTTATAGAGCTTTGTACACATATATATTAAAGAAAAAAATATTTTCTTGTAATTTTTTTTAATATGTATCATAATTCTAAAACACATATTTCTTTTGTTTCTACCATAACTTTGTATTGCCTCGCCAAGAAAAAAAAAATATGGTGCTTAATTGAAATGAAGAGCTAGGTACTAAAACAAATAAAATTGATTGATTATATTGAGACACTCAAACCCAATCTTAGTTCCTAACTTGAAAATTTTAGGGCTTCATTGACTATGTGTGTCTATGTGTGTGTGTGCACAAAAATAATGGCACACGGAAGCAACTATTTTCTACAATTGTACAAAAAATTCATTGGGAAATTTTATCATTTAAATATTAAACCATTGTATCAAAGTGAACATATGCATTATATTTTAAAAGGAAAGTACCATACCTCCCTTTGAGGAATATGAAGTTTTTAAATTAATACAATTTATCCTTATATAGAAGTGATATATTATGGAAGCTAATTTGATTTCCTATGTTTCATCTTCTACATCATATTCTAACACGTTTTTCATGTATCTCTAATCTCCTAGTCAAGAGATTATTGTTTTTCGATATTTTCATTACAACTAATGTGTCATTAAAGAGAAGCATTAGATTGCACTAACCCCAGTACAAAATTCCTTCCTATATTTTGAGTTGAAGAAAAGGTATCTGTAATTTGAATTGAAACAAAATGATTACCATCTCGAGGAATGAGGTTGATTATATCACAAGATATATAGAAGGTTCTCTTCTTGGTATCAAAATTTCCTCTCATTTGGGGGTAAGTTGAATTAACTAATTAGTGTCATAGAATCCATCTCAATGTGCCAATCGTGTCTAGCTCAAGTTGTTCTTAGGAGTGTTATCCTCCCCACACATGTTCAATTTATATGAGTAGCAAGTTGAGTTATTAATGCTATAATGTTGTAATATTCTTGAGCCTTGTGTTGAAAAAATTCAATCTTCTACAAAATCTATTTTATCTTATATACCCACTTAGAAATGAGGGAAAGTGCGAGGAAGATTCCCCTAGGATTGTATTTCATGAAAAAAGAATCCATCCTATTTTATAGATGGTTCAATCACATATTCAAAAACTAATGCCTAACAAAATTAGGAAAATATGTTTTCAATTTATTTGGTTTAGTTACAGAGGAGGGGATTCTAATAGTAAAATGATAGAGATTTTCCAAACCAAAATATGTGGGGGTTGGGACCTAAAGGTGTTCATTTGTTCTCTATGAATAGAATAAAAAAAAAGGTTACATAAAAAGTATACAAATTTTGAGAATTATGTTTTCAATTTATTTGGTTTAATTAGAGAGGAGGGGATTCTAAGAGTAAAATGATAGAGAATGTCCAAACCAAAATATTTGGGGGTTGAGACTTAAAGGCATTCATTTGTTCTCTATAAATAGGATAAAAAAAAAATTACATAAAAAGTACCTAAATTTTGAGAATTAGGGCAGTAGCATATGTTCTATAAACTTACATATTTTCTATAATCATAATTAAATGAGTTGGATCTCTAAAGAAAACACAAATAAAGACCACATTATCAAAACATGAAATTGCCAAATTCAAAATAAAACTTAATGAAACCATAACTTTAACCTTAAGTAAGTTGAGAAGAAATTAGGAAGTAGATAGATTCTTCATTCTTATTTCTAATTTCAAAATTAAAAAACCCATCTTCCTAAGCAAGTTGTTGAAACCATGTAAGGAGGACCTTATCATTTGGAAAAGTAATGAAAAGATGTGTGGAAAATATACTCGAAAAGTAATGAAAAGATGTGTAGAAAATATATTCTTAGATTGTGTGGTATATGTACATGGGTATATAAAACCATGACTTTATTCCCATACCATTCAAGGATGATGTTGATGGGTGGAATGGTCAGTCTCATTCCAACCCAACCCATTGCATCTTATCGTGTGTATATATCACCTTTGACTTTCTTAATCCAAATGTAAAAGTGCTTCGAAAGAAAATAGCATAGCAGCTCCATATAGGGGTAGAAATCCGTATGTAAACGTTCGTTCAAAGAGATATATATTACAACTTTCCATATATGCTTATAATTTGTGATACTCCAAAACTTCACTGAGATGTGACTTCGTTCCACGACATGATCATTACATTAAAAGCAATAAAGTCCACAAAGGCAACTCGCTGCCCCACAATCCAAAAATTGCACATACTACTTCAATTGGGGGCGACAGGCTACTTCAACGATATCTGGTGTCCTCTAATTCACAAAATTCGGTCCTCCTCATTCCCACTGCTGCAGCCAAAAGCAACACAAATGGCTATGGAAGTGAATGGATCTTCCTGTATAAAATCTCCCATATTCTTCGCCACAGGAAAACAGGGAATGTCAATGGCTGAAACGTACCCAAACAAATTTGCAGCGGCACAGTTGATGTTGTTAATATGAGAATGCAGATGATAGAAATGATAAAGTAGAGCAATCAGAATCGAATGAAAGGTGGGTGGAGAAAGGGAGAAAGATTAAGGGAAATGAAGAAACACGGCATCCGGTGTACAGAGGGGTGAGGAAACGTAGATGGGGAAAGTGGGTATCAAAAATAAGAGAACCCAAGAAGAAATCTCGCATCTGGCTCGGCTCCTTCTCCACCTCAGAAATGGCGGCTCGTGCACACGACGTGGCCGCTCTGTGCTTGAAAGGCCACTCGGCTTTTCTCAATTTCCCGGAAACTGTCCATCATCTTCCTCGCCCCACATCTAATGCAGCGAGAGATATACAGGAAGCTGCAGCGGCTGCAGCCTTTGTTAATCCGCCCATTACTTCTCCTCCTCTTCCTCAAACTTCTCTCCAGTCTGCGGATTTACAGGAGAAGGCAGAGGTTATTGAGACAGATATCAAGCAGAGCGAGGATTTTCCCAATGTTGACTTCACGGTATTTCTAACAAACTTGGCCGAAGGCTTGCTTTTTGCACCTGCACCCTATCATATGCTTGACGGCCAATTCTTCAATTCAGATGAATTCAACGAAGATGATAGCGGAGCTGGTGAATTATTTCTCTGGCAATTTTCTCAGTGAACAATATTGTAATTGTCTGTCACCGTGTGAAATTTTATCGAACCTCTAAGTTCTAACCCGTACGTTTCCGCATTTTCCCAGTTTAGATACTCTTTTTGACTGTATTCAGATGGTAGTAGGGTTAATTTGTGGGTTTCTTTACACTACGTTTCATTTCCCTTGTGAGCCATTTAATGAAGTGTTCCTCAATCAGGCCACCTAAAAGGTTGGCAAAGTGTCATGTTTTCTCTCTATGTGTACAACTTAAAGCTCTGTTTGGTTTTTAATGGTTTATTTGATAGAGTTCCAATTGATCGTATGGAGTTGTTGAAAACGTTGTTAGGGTGAATTTTCTTTTAATTAATTTGTTATATATATATATAGAACATGATAATTTTAATGTAAAATAGTATGAATAGTTAATTTATAATATTAAAAATGTAATGAAGACTGTTTTTTAAAAATATTATAATGTTTTTTTTAGTAATATTGGTAAGTTTTTAGGGTTTTTAGTTTAGTTAGAAAATAATGCTTAAGGGTTTGAGTATATTTTGGTTTTTGTTTGTTTTAAGTGATTGAAAATTTCATTGAAATATTATATAAGACTATTGTATGTGGGGTTCTTAATTTTTAAGGGATTTGATTTTCATTTTTTTGGGCAATAATTACAGGCTTTAAATTATGGTTAAAAAAGAAAAGAAGGGTCATACATAAGAAAATAAAGCTTCTAAACATCAAAAATTTTAAATAATGTAGTCAAAAGGAAAACAGGGGTCTTAAAGAAAAAGATGAAGCTTCTAGGCTTTGGGGGCATTTTGAATAAGGTCTCTAGACATGACTTATTTTAGCTTATACAAAAGACATGCTTGTAGGGGCCTTGGCTATGGTCAAGAAAGGAAAATAAATCAAGTGTCTTTAAAGAAACATTTTAATGTTAAAGATTCATTTTGTAACATGATATCAGTATAAAAAAATTTAAAATGATTATTATTTTGGTAAACATGAATTATTTTCTTTAATAACACGGATACACTATAATAATATGCACACCCAACATTAAGTGTTTGCTTTAATAATACATGTGCACACATTTTCTTAACATAATTTTATAACTAAAATTTACTTGTGCTTTTATAATATGTCCACATCTTTGAAATTAAGAAAACAAATAAATTTGCCTCTTTCTCTTATATCCATTGTTTTTGTTTGAGCCTTAGTGAAAAATCTGATTTGATCATTTTTGTTTGAGCCTTAAAGTGAAAAATCTATATTAAATCTAGTAGTTTGAATAATATAATCAAAAACATATTTATATCTTTCTCTCGTTATTATCTTCAATTTTCACAAGGTCCACATATTTCTCATCCATGATATATATATATATATATATATATATATGATTTTTATGTATTATCATTTTAAAATATATGTGATTTGTTCTTTTATAAAAAAAAAAAGTTGTTCCAGTACATGGAAAATAAATTATATGGTGTATAAGTATAGAAAATGACTTATATGCTAAAAGAAAAGTAATTTTTTTATGTTAAGATTATAAAACCTCTTTTTAATGTTAGATTTCACAATTTCACTGCTTCAATAACTCAAATATTTTGAAATTGTGATTTAATGTGAGTGTATATATGATCATTTCAGAGAAAGTTAGTTTCCTCTTCAATCCTCTTAGTTTCATAAAGTTGACAAATTCTTGCAACTCACAACATTTTACAAATTTTACATCACGCTCTTTCACTATGGAGTTAGAGAGAGCTTGTTCTTATTTTAGCAATGTTGACTTTCTCTTTAAGTTGATCACCTCCTTATCTTATCTTACTTTTCTTTTATTCCTTCAATTGAACTTAGCCATGTGGAATGAATGAGATCCTCATTTATAAATATCTTTAACCCTTTTAAGCATAGAGTTTTATTTAGTATTCCATATATATATATATATTTATTGGACTTAGCATAACACTAATTTATCTCTCTTTATACTCACTTATTTTTCTGGTCACTTTAATCATATGAGACAAGTTCTTTCAATTTGTAATCTATTTTGTAGTTATTCCTTGATTATTATTAACATGTCATATCATTCTCTTTGATAGATTTGATATCCAATTTCTCTTCCAAAATGTTTAGACTAACATTGTTTTATTAACTTTTCTTATAATTCTTTAATCTTCTTCCTTAAATTATATATAAGCGTACATGGCATTGTTATTTGACTTTCTTTCTTATTCAATTATATATATTTGGGGATCTATATATATGGGCATAGGAAGCAACTATTATTTATAATTGTGCAAATTTGTGGCAAAATATTTAGATACTAAACCAATGCCTTAACATTACATATGCATTATATTTTATAGAAAAAGAAATATAATGATTTTATAATAACATGATTATTTCCTACTTTCATCGTTTTACACTATAGTAAGTTTTGCATGTACTTTTAATAATTTTTCCAAGTCAATAAAATATTGTTTTTCCATATTTTCATTGTAACTATTCTATCATAACTTACCTTATCCCTAAACTCAGCTTCTTCCCTTGTAACTATATGATTTTCAGTTGAAGCAAAAATATGTACTATTTAAATTTAGATAGAATGATTATAAAGATATAGATTTTTGATACTACCAGATATATACAAGGCTCCATATTTAAATACTAAACCAATGCCTTAACATTAACATATGCATTATATTTTACAGAAAAATAAATATAATAATTTTACAATAACATGATTATTTCCTACTTTCATAATTTTAGACTATAGTAAGTTTTTGCATGTATCTCTAATCATTTTTCCAAGTCAATAAAATGTTTTTTTTCTATATTTCCAGTGTAACTATTCTATCATAACTTACTTTATCTCTAAAATCAACTTCTTCCCTTGTAACTATATGATTTTCAGTTAAAGCAAAAATATATAACTTATTTGAATTTAGATAAAATGATTACAAGGATATAAGTTTGTGATACTACAAGATATATACAAGGTTCTCTTCTTGGTATCACAAGTGAATCTCAATTAGGGGGCGCTTGAATCTACTAAGAGTATTTTAAAATCCATCTCAATGTGTTAATTGGTTCTAGTTCAAGTTTCGTTAAGGAGTGTTATACTCCACTTCTCAGTTCAATTTTTACAATTGGTTCTAGTTCAAGTTTCGTTAAGGAGTGTTATACTCCACTTCTCAGTTCAATTTTTACAAGTTATATATATTGAGATTTTAATGAATAAATTATTGTTGAAAAATTATATTGTTGTAATAATTTTGAAATTTTGTAATGTTTTATATAATTTTTTTTGAGTGCTATATGAAATTAGATAGAAAATTTGCTTACACAATTTTCTTTAATCTGATTTTTTGGAGTTTATTGTCAATTTGTTTTGGAGTTTACGATCAATTTTCAATTTTCTAGTGAGACAAATCAAATTTGAGTTAAAATCTTGATTTGTATTATTTAAACTAGTATTTTAAATTTCCAAATGAAAAGAAACCTATACCTGTTACATATATTTCCAAATGAAAAGAAACAAATAGCTATCACAGTTTTCCTTTCATTCACAAAAATTCAGTCCTTCTCATTCACTGTTGTAGGCAAAGGCAATAACAATGGCAGTGTTGCAGGCGAAGGCATCGTAATGGCAATGGCAATGAATGGATCTCTTGAAAAATCTTCCATATTCTTCCGAACAAACAACTAGGTAGTGTCAAGGCTACAGCATACCAAGAAGAGCAAGCCGAGGTAGCTACAAGAGATTTATCCACAAAAAAAATTAGCGGCGGCACAGCTGATGCTCTTGATATAGACGAAGCAGCTCACAGACAAGGATGATAAAGTACAGCAATCAGAATCGAATGACAGGAGTGTGGAGAAATAGAGAAAAATTAAGGGCGGTGGAGAAACACGGCATCCGATATACAGAAGGGTGAGGAAACGAAAATGGGGAAAGTGGAAACGCAAACGGGAAAGTGGGTATCATAAATAACAGAACCTACGAAGAAATCTCACGTTCTACAGACGGATGAGGAAACGCAAATGGGGAAAGTGGAAATGAAAATGGGAAAGTGGGTATCAGAAATAACAGAACCCACGAAGAAATCTCATATCTGACTCGATTCCTTCTCCACCCGTCCGTGTTGAGGTCAGTGTTTGAAAAGGTTAAATTTATTTAGATGGACGTAGATTTTGGAAATATTTGAAATTTTATCTAAATGCTAAAATCTAAATATTTCGAAATAAGAATGTCTATTGAATCTCCAGTCAGTCCTTGTTTGAAAAAGTTAAATTTATTTCGATTGCAGATTTGGGAAATATTTGAAATTTCATCTAAATGCTAGAATCTAAATTATTCTGCAATCTACAATGGAAATAAGAATGTCCATTGAATAGCCAATCAACTTTTTCTAATTTTCCTAAAATGATCGTCTTCCTTGCCCGCATCTAATGCAGCGAGAAATATACAAGTAGCTGCAGCCTCCGTTTGTGCCCCATTACTTCTCCTCCTCCTCAAACTTCTCTTGAGTCTGTGGATCTACATGGAGAAGGCAAGTTATTGAGACATATGTTAAGTTGGGCGAGGATTTTGACAGCATTACTTGCAAACATGGCGGAAGGCTTGCTTTTTGCACCTGCGCCTTATTATATGCTTGACAACGAATTCTTCAATTCAGATGAATTCGACGAAGATGACAGCAGAGCCGGTGAATTATCTCTCTGGCAATTTTCTCAGTCAACAATATGACAATTGTACATGTGATATTTTATCAAACTTCTAACCCATACATTATTGCTGTATTAACCCAGATGGGTATCAAACTTCTAACTCATACATTACTGTATTAACCCAGATAGATGTTTAGATACCCTTTGGGACTGTATTGTACCCGTAGCAATTATTTACTTTCTGAGTCATTTAACGCATTGTTTCTCATTTACTCAAGTTTTGTTTTTCAATCAGGCCGCCCAAACAGTTGGGAAGTGTTATGTGATCTTTCTGAGTTTAAGATTTCTTTCTTTGTGTGCTCTTTAATGGTTTCTTTGCACAAGTTTCAATGGATGATATAGAAACGAGTAGTCTATAGAAAGGATAAAAGTAGGTAAGATAATAGCTTCACAAGATTACTCCATAAAATAAAATAGGATAAATATAGAATATCATAACTTTAAAAGCTTTATTAAATATGAACATTTGTTTTTGTTAAATGTTGTAGTATTTTTAACATTATTGATGTGTTACATCAATTAATATGAAAAAATAATATGATTTTTTTAAAATTGCATTATTAAATATAAAGATTATTTAGTGAGATACAATGATAGATTTTAGTAATATTAATATTTTGAAAGATTATTTTGTTAGATACTATGATAGATTTTAGAAATATTAATATTTTGAAAGTAATGAGGAAAAATATTAAAAAAATTTATGTGTTTAATAAAATGAGTTGAAATTACATATCATGGAAGTCTTATCTACACATTATATAAGAGCTTTAGATGGGATCTTTGATAAAAGTGTTAAAGTCCATTGCCCTAAAATATGGTGAAAAGCTAAAAGGAAAAACAATGAAAATGAAGTTTCTAAGACTCATGGGGTATTTGACCCTAACACATATCCTAGATATGGATTATTTAGATTATTGATTCTAAGACTCATGGGGTATTTGATCCTAACACATATCTTAGAGAATTTTAGGTACTATGAGGTAGTTTTACATAAAAGAAAGTGGCATCTTAGATACCATTCCGTAGTTTTGTATAAAAGAAAGTGGCATCTTAGGCACCATTAGATATTTTTACACAAAAGAAAAAAAAAATATAAGAAAGAAAAATAAGTTCGATGCACATTTAAAACAATATTTTAATATAATACTTTATTTTATATATAATATTAACATTTTTATATTAAATATTCCATTTTATATATAATATTAACATTTAAAAATTTAATTTTTATTTTATATATAATATTAAAATAAGGGAGTTGTGTGTAGTTGTTATTTCATAAGTGTGTTATTTAATAATATAGGTATATTTTACTAATGTTTACACATTTCTATATAGTGATTTTGTAACTAAAGAATATATGTATTTTTATAATGCATTTATATTAAAAATTCAAAAAAAAATTCATAAAAACTTAGAAAAATGAATTAGGATTGAATTTATTTTTTCTTATATTGGTATAGTTTTAAAGAAATAATTAGAGAGATAATATTGTATAACAAAAATATGTTTATCTTTTCAATTCATTATTAGCTTCTTTTTTTAATGAGTGTTTTAAATATGATTCACGTTTTTAGCATGAATGAAAATAAATAAATAAATATAGATATATTATATTTAATTTTATTTATACTTTATGTTTATATTGCTTAATCAATTTAAAAAACAAATTATATAGTGCATAAATGGAGATGTATCCATTGAAAAAAAATTAACTAATTATGTTAAAACACTAAAACCCATTATAAAGTTATACTTTACAATTTCATGGTTTCACTATCTTCATCAATAATATATACCGATTTTATAGGGCCTTAAGAACAAGTTAAGAAAGGCTAGGCATTACTTGATTTGGCTTAGAATTTTATTTATTTTCTCAAAAAGTTGTAAGAGAAAAATTCTTAAATCACCATAGTCTTTTAGTTGAAAAGTTAGAAAAGTCCCCATTGTAATAAATATTTTGAAATTATGATTTTATGTGGGTTTGCTTAGGATGATATAAGAGAGTGTTTTTCATCTTCAACTCTTTTAATGTCACAAAGATGATAAATTATTTAAATTAGTAACATTTTATGAATTGTCTAATACCTTGCTTCAAAAATATAACAATTTTTTTTAATTTGTAACATTTTGAGAATTGTCCAATACCTTGTTTCATTCTCGAGTTGGTGACAATTTGTTCTTATTTTAGTGATGTCTATTTTCTTCTTTAAAGTAGTCAAAATAAAGAACTAATTTTCATCTTCTAGTTGGTCGTATCTTTATAGTATCTTGATTTTATTTTATCCCCTTAATTCATCTTGGCTTTCAGGAAGTTTAGAGGTTTCCTATGTCATATTCATGGTCATTAGAGCTTATGTTAACACAAGTTAACATATGTTTATGCTCAATTATAAAATTATTTTTCCCAATCTCTTTAATTTTATGAAACAAGTTGCTCAAGGTATAAATTATTTTGATTTTGTATTTTTCCTTTACTATTGGTAACATATCCTCGTCTTTCTTCCCTTCTAAATAAAAAATTATGAGGTTCAAGCTCTTTTCTTATGCTCATCACAGTCTAACTTTATGACTTTATTCATTTTCTCTTTGATGAGATTTACATCCAAATTACTTTTTGAACCATATAAAATCATATTGTTATTTAAAGTTCCTTCAAATTCTTAAAAATAAAAAAACATAAACTTATTTTTAATGTTTGACTTCACAAATTCATGGTTTCTAAAAAATATGTAAAAATAATAAAACTCAAAAACCAACTATTACTTATAATAATGCAAATTTCTTTAAAGAAATTTTATAATTTAAATAATAAACCAATGTATTAACATGAACATATACATTATACTTCAAAAAAAAAAAAGCAAATCACTCTTACAAAAATATGAATTTTTTAGAAATACCTAGAAGAAAACCTTTTATATATCTTGTGTATAATCAATTCCAATCCTTAAGCTTGTATCAATTTTGTTTCAATTAAAATCCTCATACCTATGCTCCAACTAAAGATAAATATGGTTATGGTAGAAGAGTTTGTAGTGAGCTGGTACAAGAGAAGAATTAAGGGAAATTTAGAAAAATAACAATTTGTTCACTAATAAGAATTATTAAAAATATGTCTTTAACTTACTAGAATTTGGTATTATTAAAGGTGTGTTCAATTTAGTAGAATTTGATGTAAAAAAAAATGAAAATAAGAAATCAAATTAACTTTTAAAATATATAATTTTTTAATTTGAGATAGGTTGAATTTAGTAAAGATTGTTATAAAAACGCATTTCTATGTGTTAGTTGGGACTAGCTTGAGTTCTTCCCATGTTCAATTCTTGCAAATGACACATTAAGCTTTTAATGAATATATTGTTGTAACAACTGTGCATCTTAGCTTTTAATGAATATATTGTTGTAACTACTATGAATTTTATGTTTAAAATGCTAAAATATTCTATAAATTTTGGTTTTATCTAAATACCATATTTTTTTTCTTTTTTATTTTTTTGTATCAAGAGGGAGATACCATATGTGTTATTCTCAGTGGGTTGGGTCACAAGAATCTGTGTCTTTCAAATTTCAACAATTTCACATTTTTTGTATTAACCAATTGAGCTACCCATAGACATTTGAATATCTATCTTTCAAGTTTCAACAATTTCACATTTCTTGTATTAACCCACTGAGCTACCCCAAAACTTCAATACCATACTCAAAAGTTTATAAAAAAAATTTAAGATATATATTCACAGCAAAAAGAAATATGAATTTATTTATTTACTAAGTCCGAGAGAGGAGAAGATTCCCCGGATGAAATGATAGAAAATGTTCAAACCATATGGAAAATGAGCTTAAAAACATCCATTTGTTCTCTCGTGTGACGTGGAAGGTATTTAAATTTGGGAGATTGAAAAGTTGTCTATGTTTCAAAATTAGATATTTCTTATAAACATAGGGGCAAATCACCTATAAAGACGAAACCAAGGGACACGATATTCAAAATGTGAAATTTCCAAATTTAAGATTGTGCCTATGACGGGTTTTGACAAAACAATAGCTTGTGCGATAGCTTTATATTCATCTCCACACATAACCAAACAGAAATAACGGTTATATTTTGATTTATTTTAGTTGGATATTTTTGAAATATGGAATTTTGCTCATATCACTTTTTAATGGTTGAAACTTTTATACTTCACATGTGGAATTTTATTCTATCTTCCCTATGGTTAACCTCCTTCATACAAATTTATAATTTCGGTAATAACGGAAAATAAGGTACTACTCAAACTGTTGGTCAAAGGATAATTTAAGAAAGTACATAATCATGGCAAATAATATTTGCTTATTGTTTCGAAAACGTTTACCAAACAAGGAGATGCTTATGAGCTCATGTTGGCTAATTATGGTTAGCACTGATGTATGTATTTTCCAATAGTATAAAAAGTAAGGAATATTAAAACTCTATATATATTAAAAATAATTTAAATGGTTTTAACATTAATCTGGAATTTTTAATTTTTAATTTTTAATTTTACTTATTTCAATTAAATTTTTTGGTAAGTGCAAGAAGATTACATTTTTATCACATTCAATATATCATTACTCTTTATTATGGATCATTTTAATAAAATATATTTAATTATTTAAATAATTTTTAATATTTTTATTATTATTATTATTAAATAAAATTATATTAATATCAATTTAGGCTAAAATTATCTTATTTTTTTTAGTGAATCTTATATTTACAATTCAATAATTTATTTAAATCTTTTTTCATTTTTTCATAAATAAGGATTTCACATTAACATTGATAAGTATCTTTATGTGTTTTAATATTATAAATTTTTTTTTAAGAGTATTTATATTATATAACTTTCTGCCTAGCTAACTATAAATATACCAAGAAGTACATTGTAACTTCTTTAAAATTTGGATAATTTTTCTCTTATCTAAGAGATATGCAAAATTTTCGGGGAACATACTATTGAGTTACAAAAATGGAGTTTTTTTTAAGTATATACTGTACAAATTTTTCCCACAAAAACACAACATTTACAAAACATAAAAAATTATTGATAATAAAGCCCTTAATGGCTATGAACTTGGTGCAGTCTGTAGAAATTAATAGAAATTTTCTACTATTAATGAATTCGAACTGAAAACAAGAGATTGCAAATTTCTTATACTATTATGCAGAATGGAAATCACAATTTAGAAACACATGCAACCATCAATACCACAAGAACACAATGATTTTACAGGGGAACCCAATTGGGAAAAGCCCCTCCGTTGCTTTTCATTAATCGAATGAGAATAAGAAAATATTACAATTTCTTGCTTCAACTCTGAAGCACACCCTGCACTATAAACATGTTCTCCCACTGATTGGCTTGCTCTAGCCAACACTTATCCAATTCAAGGCTCAGCCATCCTCCTTTTCTCTTACGCAATCTTGGAGGAATTAAGCTCCTAAATAATAGGAAAATTCCCTATTTCCTTTCCCAAATAAAAGGGAAATTGATCACTTGCTCAGAGCAAAATCACTACACACTCAACAATATACAATTATCAATACAAATGTGCCTTTTCCATCCACTCAACTAGGAAATTAGAATTCCATGCATGACTAGGTCTATTTTTAGCTGATTGACTAGTTAACTAAGGGATTGGTGAGTTAAAAACAATCTTAACTACTCAATTGATGCAACTAATTACTAGAGATCAGTTAACTGAGTTCAACTGAATTAGATTCTAAATTTTAGAAATCAATGCATGAACAACTCTACTTCTAGCCTATAAATCGAAGTTATTGACTTAACTAGTAGACAAGGCCATGTCACTCTAGCTAACTGCAATCCAAGTCATCCTTCTGATGTGGAAAATTAAATTTCTCCATTTAACTATGGCACAATTCAAATGAATACTTTTCTTGCTACACTTTCAAGAGCCCTCTTAGCAAGAAAATGGTTTTGCACAACCCCAATCTAGCTCATGTGGAATGTGCTATAGCACAAATAACACTACCTCTCACTGTTGTTGTTGTTGCTATTGCAACAATTACAAATGAAAAGCATCCAAAATATTGAATCAATTATGTCTCTGAGTTCCAAATGTCTCTTGAGCATCTCATTGATACTAGTCTCTATATTTTCTACTCGGAAATATACGTCAATTTTAACTCTGCTACTGAGCCTCCGACTCTGTTGTCATCACTACTTTTTGCTCCTTAGTATCTGACTACTCCAACTAACATTGATCCTCCTACAATTAAATATTGTGGGATCTTGTAGCAAGGGTAATGATCCATGAGAAGAGTATACTGCACTACTACTCCTCTCCTATGGACCCTACCCAAATATTTGTAACCTTGGACTAAGGCTCTACATCGCTTGACCTCACTCTTGGAGGTATAATTGCATTCATGGAAAAATCTACCTTAGCTTGTAGATATTTTTCACTCTAAAGCCAATTTATTGCACTTGTTCATTAGCAACATGCTTCGGAAAATATTTTCCCTTATTGAACACCACATCATAACCTCTTTCCTCCAATATAACTACAAAAATAAAAAAATTCTTCAGCCCAAACACATACATAACATATTTCATATGAAGATGGAAGCCTGACTCCCTCTTAAAGATGAAATTATCAATTCATTTGGTACTAAACCTCCCATCATCTCCAAATTCTATGTGCAATTTGAGATCTTTCTCTTCTAGGCTACCGAAGAATTTCTTGTTTCATGTCATATGATATGAGGCACCATAATCTAGGTACCGCCCACTCCCTCTTACTATTCTTTCCATGGAAGCAAAGAGGGTGAAATCTAGCTCGAATTGAGATGCCTGAGAATCACCTCCTGCTCCTTGCTAGATTTCTTGTGTGAACACTTGGTTGCATAGTGTCCATATTCAAGGAAATGAAAAAAAATTATTTTTTCTAGGTCCTTCTTTCCATTGTTATGGCTAGATTTTTCCTCGCCTTGGGCCTTCATGCTTTTGACCTTCTTTCCTTTTCCAACTAGAGCACATTTTTCTTCATCATTTGCAATGGATGTGACACCATCTCTATGTTTCTTCTTATCTCCTCCTACACCAAACCAACCCAATGCCTCTCCCAATCTGGTAGATTGTCTCTTCCATTAACTGAATCCTAATAGCTATGATAGGATTTCGGAAGGACTAGGAGATCTAGGCTCACTAGCTTTGAAGATGGTATATTTTCTCCAATTCCTCCAATCTCATTTCGATACTAAGTGAATCTTAAGAGGTAATGTGAAATGGTTTCATTTTTCTACATGCGGATGTTTCTGAGCTTGTCCCTTAATGCTAATTTCTTGGCATCACTTTTGTTTTTGAATAATTTAGTGAGGGTCTTCCACATATCAAATGGATTCTTCTTTCCATGTAAATTCGAGACTATGTGGTCTCTCACACCCTCAAGGATGATCCTCGTATATTGTGTGATATCCTTCTTCCATTGGGCTAACTATTGTGAATCTGATATTGTTGGTTGTGGAATGTCAATTTTGGTGTACTCCAGCACTCCATTGTCATCGAGTACAACTTCCATCATGTCCTTCCAAGCTATGAAATTTGAGATTCCCTCTAGGGCATACTCCAATCTCAATTCGTTAAAAGACATTTTCCTACACAGAAGAAATTTTCTTCACTGAACTTGCGAATCGAAATATCTGAAGGAGAAGATCTATTGACTAGTTTCTAGTGTGCTTCCAGCTATCATGCCATGTAGAAATTGCAAGAAATTTTCTACTATTGATTAATTTGAAATTAAAACAAGAGATTAAAAATTTCCTCTATTGTTTTGCGGAATGGAAATCATGATTTAGAAACACATGTAATGACATGCAACCATCAAAACCAAAAGAACACACTGATTTTACAGGGGAACCCAAATGGTAAAAAATCATCCGTTGCTTTTTATTAATCAGATGAGAATGAGAAGATATTACAATGTCTTGCTTCAACTCTGAAGCACAACCCGCATTGTAAACTCGTTCTCATTCTGACTATCCTACTCTGGCCAACACTTAGCCAATTCAAGGCTCAACCAACCTCCTATTCCCTTGCACAATTCTGGAGGAATTAATATTGTACATTATAGGGGAATTGATCTCCTGCTCAGTGAAAAAGAATTGTACACTCAACAATTTACAAATATAAATACAAATGTGTATTTTCCATCCACTCAACTAGGAAATTCGAATTCCATGCATGATTGGGTCTATTTTTAGTCGATTGACTAGTTAACTAAGTGATCAGTGAGTTAACAACAGTCATAACTGCTCAATTGGCCTTCCAATAAATAAACTAATGACTAGAGCTCATGTAACTGAGTTCAATTGAAAATAACTGAATTATACTGCTAAATTTTAACAATCAACCTACGCACAACTCTACTTCTATCCTATAAATGAATTTACTGACTTAACTAATAGACAAGGCCATGTCACTCTAGCTAACTATAATCCAAGTCATCCTATTAATGTGAAAAAACGAATTTCTCCCTTTGACTAAGGAAAAATTCAAATGAAGACTTTTCTTGCTACAATTTCAACACTCCCTCATAGTAAGAAAAGGGTTATGCACAACCCCAATCTAGCTCTTTTGTAATGTGTTGTACCACAAATAACACTACCTCTCACTATTTTTTTTGCTATTGCAACAACTTCAACTAATAAGCATCCGAAATACTGAATCAATTTTCTATGAGATGCAATTGTCTCCTAAGAATCTCACTAATACTAGTCTCGTCAATGTCTACTGGGAAATCTATGATGTTTTTTACTCTTCTACTGAACGTCCTGCTCTGTTGGAAACACTTCTTTATGCTCCTCAGTATCTAACTGCTCCATTTGACATTGATCCTCCTCCTAATTAACATTATGTGCCCTTCTAACAAGGGTAATGATCCATGAGAAGCGTATACTGAAACTGTTACTCCTCTCTTATGGAACCTGCCCAAATATTTGCAACTCTATGACTAAGGCTCTACATCATCCCACCTCATTCCTGGAGGTATAGCTATATGCATGGCGAAATCTACCTCTATCTTGTAGATATTTTTCACTCTAACTTCAAACTGTTTCATTTTTCCAGTAGAAGCATGCTTCATAAAAGCTTTTCACTTATTGAATGCCACATCATAACCTTTTTCCTCCATTACAGCTACAAAAATAAAAAAATTCTTGGGCCTAGGCATATACATAACATCTTTTAGATGAAGATGGGAGCACGAATCCCTCTTAAAGGTGACAATCTCAATTCCTTTGGTATTATACCACCCATCATCTCCAAATTCTATGTGCAATTTGAGATCCTTCTCTTCTAGGCTACAAAAGAATTCCTTGTTTATTTTTATATGATATGAGGCACTAGAATATAGGCACCACTGACCCCCTCTTACTATGCTTGCCATGCAAGAAAAGAGGGTGAAATCTAGCTCAAATTAAGATGACAGAGAATCTCCCCCTCCTCCTATTGTAGGCTCCTTGTCAGATTTTTTGTGTGAAAATTTGGTTGCATAGTGTCCATAATCATGAGAATGAAAACATTTTATTTTTTTGAGGTCCTTCTTATCGCCATTGTTCTAGATGGATTTTTCCTTGCCTTTGGCCTTTTTTCCTTTTCCAGTTAGAGCACAATATTCTCCCTCATCTATAATGGATGTGACACCATCTATAATGTTTCTTTTTATCTCATCCTGCACCAAATCAGCCCAAATTTTCTCCCAATATGGTAGCTTGTCTCTTCCATTAACTGAATCTTGATAAATATGCTAGGATTTCGAAAGGTCTAGGAGAGCTAGGCTCACTAGCTCTGTAGATGGTATATTTTTTCCAACTCCTTCAAGATTATCTCGACACTAAGTGAATCTAGATAGGTAATGTGGAATGTGATGAGCCCTGGTATTGCAACAAGGATGTTGCAACTCCCAAGGGATTCTCAACTCAAATTATCAAACTAGGGTTCGTATAAACTTAGAGCTGACAATGTTATATGCACAATGGGTTAGTTTCTACTCATGTCACCCTCATTCATGAAATCATATCAAGGTCTTCAAAGACCACTCCTCCAACCAATTACAATGAAAAATTCATATGAAAGCATAAATTAACATGATTCTAACTATAAAGGTGAGAATGACATTCATTAAATGTAAATGCTAATTGAAATTGCATGAAAGGAAAAGGCAGGTCTATTTGCACAGTAAATCATGTTAATCCACACTTAATAAAATTAATAACCTACTTGCATGCATCATTTGTCTACTCACACTTGCTTGAGAATAAGGAATCCAAACTTTAACATGCTTATGAAGAAAAATACTAATTCTAACTTTATTTTTCTATTTGATGGTTGTAGTGAGGAAAGTAAGAGGTTTTAGTGGTCTTAGAGTCTTCCTTAATCATCAAATCGCAATTTGGGGTCCATTATTCCACTTAACTATGCTAGGATCAATCAAGCAAAACTAGTTGAAGATAAAAATGTTATAGGTTTTCTATAGGAGGTGCTACACGAGGTCATGTATTTCTACAAGAGGCCATGTTTTGCTACAGGAAGGGGGTACGAGAGCGTTTTGAGGAAAAAAATGGTGGCTTGAAGGTAGAGGAAAATGGATGAAGGTAGAACGTGGTTAATGAAGGGTGTGGGAGCCCCTTAGCCAAGTCTAATACCACTCAAAGTTCTATCTCGCACCAAAGTTGATGCCCAGAGTGTCCTTCATTTGCCTTAATAGAGTGAATTTGGAAATAGATTTTGGAAGGAATGTGAGGTGCCTAGGAGGAAGATGGAAAGGTCCAAGTGGATTTGGAAAGGTGTGCCCACCCCTGCAAATCAGCACAGTTCCTGCAGCTAGTCAAATACATGTATCAAATGACCAATAGTATAGTGAGATAAATTAGCATGGAAAAGATGGGCCGAATTTGATTAAAATATATTCTATCCCACAACACCACTCTAATCACTGAACTAATCATACTAACTTCTAAGTTGCAGAAACTAGACATGTAAAAGGATCACAAACTAACCTTTATCCATTTCCAAGAAATCATAAACACATATTTTTTGAATTTTATTGTAGATATTTTCCAATCACTCTTCCCATAAGATATTTGAAAGGAAAACCTTCAATTACAAGTTTTTTATGATATAGCATCTACTGAAACAAGGAAAAATTTACAATTATTTGAACAAAAACAAGAAGGAAATACAAGAGAGGGACTAAAGCCTCTGTGTTGGGCCAAGGGTTTCAACCCTCCAAAAATAACTCAGTGTAGATCAACGATAAAATTCTCATTAACAAGAAATCATAGCCTCATACATCATAATAAAGATATGAATAACAATGTCAAGCACTAGGCTCTTAGTAGCTACTTCTAGATGTAACAAAAATTTGAATCCTAATGAGCCTTTTAGCTGGTTTATTTATAAAAAGTAATTGAGGAGAATCTGTCTTGAAAGTAGGGATGCTCCCCTCCAAAATCCCATGATTTGTGGATTTGGTTCCCCTTGACCTTGTCATGCACTTGGAGTTCCTTGACTGCTAGTGAATTCTAGTTGTTGGTGACGATTATGTGACCCCAAACCGAGTTAGGGAGTTAATGAGGTGGACAATCACCCTATATTCTCGCTAGGTGTCTCCATCAAGCCCCTACATGGTAAATACCTCCAAAAATGCCTCTTTTCCATGCATATTAACCACATTAGTCCATACAATATGATAAACACCCTTTATTCTTCTTACTAAGCATATTATTACTAAAAATGTGAATTAATGTAAGAAAAAATGACTTTTAAGGGATGGAGGATAGCACAATGAACCTCAAAATGTACCTATTGATGGGTGCCATCAAAATGGTATCATTTTTCTGCATGCGGATGTTTTTGATCTTGTCCCTCAATGCTAATTTCTTGGCATCACTTCTATTTTTGAATAAATCAGTGATGGTCTTCCACATAGCAAATGAAGTCTCGTTTACATGTAAATTTGAGACTATGTGGTCTCTCACACCCTCCAGGACGATCCCCCTAGATTTTAGGGTATCCTTCTTCCATTGGGATAATTGTTATGCATTTGATACTACTGGTTGTGGAATGTAAGTTTTGGTGTACTCCAACACTCCATTGTCATCGAGTACAACTTCCATCATTTCCTTCCTAGCTATTAAATTAGAGGTTCCTCTAGGGCATACTCCAATCTCAATCCATTGAAAGACATTTTCTTGCACGGGGGAGAACTTCTTCACTAAATCTACAAATCGAAATCTCTAAAGGAGAAGATCTATTAATTGGTTTCTAGTGTTATTTATGCTCTGATGCCATGCAGAAATTGCAACAAATTTTCTACTACTAAAGAATTCGAACTGAAAACAAGAGATTACAAAATTCCTCTACTATTCTGCAGAATGGAAATCACAATTTAGAAACACTTGCAATGACATGCAACCATGAAAACCACAAGAACAAAATGATTTTACAGGGGAAACCAACTGAGAAAAAACCCCTTTGCTTATTTTCACTAATCAGGTGATAATGAGAAACTATTACAATGTCCTTCTTTGACTCTGAAGCACACCCTAAACTGTGACCCTATTCTCTTTTTGACTATCCTTCTCTGGCCAACACTTAGCCAATTCAAGGCTCAACCAACCTCCTATTTCCTTACACAATCATGGAGGAATTAAGCTCCTAAATAATAGGGAAATTCCTTATTTCCTTGTGCAAATCCAAGGGTAATTGATCATTTTCTCTGTGAAAAAACATTGTACACTCAAGAGTATACAATTATAAATACAAATGTGCCTTTCCCATCCAATCAACCATGCAATTCTAATTCCATGCATAACTAGGTATATTTTTAGTTGATTGACTAGTTAACTAAGAGATCAATGGGTTAACAAAAATCATAACTACTCAACTGACTCAAATAATGACTAGAGCTTAGTTAACTGAGTTCAACTGAAAATAATTGAACTAGATTGCTAAATTTTAGAAATCAACCCATGCACAACTCTACTTCTAGCCTATAACTTGAATTTACTGACTTAACTAATAGACAAGGCCATGCCACTCTACCTAACTAAAATCCACGTCGTCATGATGATGTGGAAAATACAATTTCTCCATTTGACTAAGGAACAAGTCAAATGAAGACTTTTCTTGCTCCAATTTCAACACAATATTGAGGAAGCTCATTGATGACTATGAACCATTACCCTGGGGAATTAATTTGGATGTTCTTGCAAACCTAAGGAGGCTCATTGATGACTATGAACCATTACCCTGCGGGGTTAATTTTGATGCTCTTGACTTCATTTCATAACTTAGATCTCTTCGAGTCTCCAAGAGGTCTCTAGGGCCTCCCATATTGAAATGATTTGACTTACATTAAGTTGAAATAATTTATGAGTTAGTAAACTCTATTAAGGGATCATTTATGGCCTAATTTGGTCATTGAAGCACAATTCTCTTGCTTTCAATTTCCATCCATCATTAGCTAGATTTTATGCTTCTTTGTTATGGTCTCATAATACATGAAAGTATGCTATTGATGGAATGTCTTTTGCCATTTTCCGTACTCTTTTCATGATATTTTCTAAAGATTTTTCCTTTAGTATTGAACCTTTAACTAAATGTCGCAAAATAAGGAGTGAGTCTCCCATGATTGTGAGCTCCTTCACCTATGTTTCTTTGCTAATCAAAAGACCTTAATAAGGACCATGAATCTCTACTTCACTACTTGTCATATGACCATGTCCCCATGAGTACCTAAACTCTTGGTCATCCTCAAGGCCAAAAAGAGCCTTTTCCCCGTGCCACCCTTATGCTTCAATATTATACTAATTTCAATATTAAATATAATTGTGCTTCAATTTCAATGAATCACTGCCTAATTTTAGAGAAATTAGATAAAAAAATAAATGGAAAACTTTTCAAAAAGTCAAGACAACTCTTTTTTTTATGCGGAAAATATTTTTATATTTTTTATGAGGGTTATATGAGTGATTATTTATTCTCAACTACAAGGTTTGAAGCTATTAAATCAAAATTCATCATGTCACTTTTGAGAATTGAATCTAGAGGAGGATCACAATTATTCCTCCCAACCATCCAAAATAAACCTAATAAACCAATATTAAATATTAAACCAGCATAGATCCATCTTAAATACTGATCTAACATGAGCCCAAAGAGATCAAATTTCTTAGCATGCAAACTCCTTTAGAGTGTAAAATACAATGTGTTATATTTCTTTGTTTAAATTGAATTTTTGAATGTCAATAGAATATATATAGAGCCAAATATATATATATATATATATATATATATATATATATATATATATATATATATAACCAAATTATAAGATTTAAACATCTTGCTAACACAATTTTTTCACTTCTAATTACTTTACAACAAATTTGTTTTTATTTACAACAAATTCTTTTTCATTTATTTCTTATAGCAGACATTTTTTTTCTAGTTAGAACATCATTTTTAACTTTTATTTTTATTTTAAACGAACATGTGCCTCATACAGAGTTGTTGGGTTGTAGAATAAGTCTCTCTGCTCAATAAACTTTATTAAGCAATATTAAATAAAATTCAAGAGATTTATAATAATTAATTAAATAGAATTACTATTTTTATATCATATTAATTATAAATATAATTAATCATATAGTTATAATACAATTAAGACACGAGTTGTCATTAGTGTGACTTTTTGCAGATTTTTCTGGTCTAATTTCTCTAAAATTCTGCAGGAATTCATTGAAAAGAGAAGTTTGATGGGTAACCCTACACAATCTAAGTGCCCAAGAGGTTTTTAAGGGTGCTCAATCCATATATACAGTAAAAAAAAATCAGTTTAAATAACACAAATCAAGATTTCACCTAAAATTTTTTAGCCAAATTCAAGAAACTCCAAAAAATTACACTAAAACATTTCAAATAAATATGTTAAACTCTATGAAGACTAAAGTTGAACATTGATGTTTGTTATGATGGCTGTGTGAGAAATTGATTGTAAATTGATAAATATATATAAAAGCAGGATTTCATTCTTTAACTCATTATTTTGTTCCGAATATGTTTCGAATATCCATGCACGGATGAGGTTGATGGTGGAATGGGCTGTCGCTTTCACCCTATTGCCATCATCTTACCTTAATATGACATGACTTTCGTAAGCCAGATTTTCTACAAGCATAGAGCAGCCTGTAAGTATGGAGAGGCGTCCACAAGGATAAGAGCTAACTATCCAAAAGCTCATCCACGTGTAATTTGATCGTTGCTTAAACCGCACGTAGTCTGTTCTGAAAATAATAGAAATCTGCAAATAAAAATTGAAAATTTGAATTACAGCTGTCAAATTCCAAGAGGGATATCCAAAAAGTTAGCCATATTCTGGCCAGTACAAAAGAAATTGTGGTCTGCTTAAAAGATCAAACATTACCTCATTTGGGGTCGACAGGTTACTTCAACGATTTCTAGTCTCCTCTCATTCACAAAAGTCAGTCCTGCTCATTCCACTGCTGAAGCCAATGGCAGTGAATGGATCCTACTCAATAAATTTCCCCATGTTCTTCCCAACGGGCAAAGAGGTGAAATCAATAAAGTCAGTCCTGCTCATTCCACTGCTGAAGCCAACGGCAGTGAATGGATCCTACTCAATAAATTTTCCCATCCCCTTCCCAACAACAGGCAAAGAGGTGAGGCCAATGGCTGCATCATATCAAGAAGGGCAAACCGAGGCAGCAACTCCAGATTTACCCACAAAACAAATTAGCAGTAGCACAGCTGATGTTGTTAATATGGAGGAGGCAAATGACAAAGGACTTAAATCAGAATCGAATGAAATTAAGTGGGTGGAGAAAGGGAGAAATATTAAGGGCAGAGAAGAAACACGGCATCCGGTGTACAGAGGGGTGAGGAAACGTAGATGGGGAAAGTGGGTATCAGAAATAAGAGAACCCAAAAAGAAATCTCGCATTTGGCTCGGCTCCTTTTCCACCCCAGAAATGGCGGCTCGTGCACACGACGTGGCCGCTCTGTGTTTGAAAGGCTGCTCGGCTTTTCTCAATTTTCCGGAAACTGTACATCATCTTCCTCGCCCCAGATCTAATGCAGCGAGAGATATACAGGCAGCTGCAGCGGCTGCAGCAGCCTTCGTTAGTCCGCCCATTACTTCTCAAACTTCTCTTCAGTCTGTGGATCTACAGGAGAAGGCAGAGGTTATTGAGACAGATAGTAAGCAGAGCGAGGATTTTTACAAGGCCGACTTGACACCATTTCTGACAAACATGGCGGAAGGCTTGCTTCATGCACCGGCATCTTATGATATGCCTGACAACCAATTTTTCAATTCAGATGAATTCGACGAAGATGATAGCAGAGCTGGTGAATTATTTCTGTGGCAATTTTCTAAATTTTCTCCAGTACTAAACTAACAATATGGTAATTTAAGGTTGTTAGAGAATCTCTGGAATCTTGTTTATTATGTCTGAAGAGCCCAAGTTTAAGGCAGTTCACTTATTTTCAGGAGAAAAAGTGTTTATCACGTAAATAAGTGAAGTGTTCATCCTAAATTTTAAACTCTTCAAACATCATACACAAAATTCCAAAAATTCTCGACAACATTATATTATATTACTGATCATACAAATATACATACCATAATATAATAAATTGTATGTGACCATGTAATATTTTATCACATTGATGTATTGGCCCAGTTTAGTTACTCCTTTTAATTGTATTGTGGTGGTAAGCATCATTTCCCTTGTGAGTCATTTAATAAAGTGTTCCTCGATCGGGCCACCCAAATGGTTCCTCAATCAGACCGCCCGAATGGCTGGAATGTGGGATATTATCTTTCTCATTTTAAAACTTCTACCATTGTACGGTCTGTAATGTTATATTTGCATGGCTTTCCATCAATCAATAATATAGAATTGTTGAAAATGTTGTTATGAAATGTTATTATTATTTTTAAAAGAATATTTAAAATAATTTTATATTCAGCAAGTATAAATTAATTGATCTTTGTGTGGATTTTGTTTATTAAATTATATATTTAAATTACATTGAAAAGCTTTGAATGAGGGAAAGTTCTTTTAAGAAATTAAACTAGTATTTTCAACACGAAAGGTGAAAAAGAAACGTTGAAGAATGTGGAGCAGTTCATGTGGGCAGGTTGATGAAAAGGTGATAGATGATAATGAGGTGTTCGGGAGGTAGAAGCCCTCGCAATTTGTATTATTTGTGACCACTAAGCTGTATATGAGGTCTCCAAAGGCTTTTGTGGTTTACGTAAATGGGCAGGTCCAAAGGCTTCTGGATTCTAGCCAAATGGGTGGGTCAACCAAGACGACAAACCAAAACTCTTTCCACACTTAAGTTTTCTATTCGCCAAGTGAGCCTCCAAAGAGGATGAAATTGGAATTCGTTGATTGGCCCTTGTGAACAATGTTTGCACTCGCAAGCTCATATAGAGAATGCCTCCGACGTAATTATGCCCAAACACATCAAATTAAGAACCACTTTTAGAGAAATTAAATTATTCCAAAGAAGATCCAAAGAATATCAAACTTCACACGACTTCGAAAAGGAGTTGTCTTTTAGTGCGAATTTTTGGACTTTTCGGTGTTGGAATCGGTCGGAGAAAATTGAGGTGAAATCTTGTATTGTGTTATTTAAAATGGTTTTTTTACTGTATATATGCTATTTCAACGCTGAAAAAACCCTGTGGCATGATTGTGCGGTGTTTATCGAGGTTGGTTCAATAAATTTGAAATTAGATCGCACTAAAGACAACTCCCTCGAAAAAAATTGCAAAAATTTATGTTTATTGTAGTATACTCTGAAGGATCATTCCTTTGGATTTAAAATTTGAATGATATCTCTGAATGGTCATCTTCCACTGTGATTGCAAATAACAATGCACATCACTTGGAGATGATGGAGATTATCCTCTATGATGGTTGGTTCTTCCTATTTACAATCATGACAGATGGTCGAGTCCTACATTCGGTCTCCACTAGTTTAATAATGATCTTAAAAGTGTATTCCCTGGAATAACGATAAACATCTGAAAATATTACACTCCTAACATGATATTATTAACCAAATAGTTTAGTGCGGAATAATTTGTAAACATTTCAGTGTATTTGACATATGTGTCTAAACTTCTTCAAAGCATATACAATGGTGAATTATTTCCCTTTTTGTAGTGGTGTAATTCTTTTCTGCTTTAGATAAATTTCTACTTGCAAAAGCTATAGGATGATCAATGTCTCTTGCACCAGGTTGTGCCAATACCACTCCCAAAGATATACAAGAAACATCCACATGGCCATGGAATTCCTTATTCCAATCATGGAACACTAGTATAGGTGCAGCTGCCATTTTTTATTTCAATATGTTGAGGAGCTCTTGACATTATTCATTCTAACGAAAAGTTACATCCTTCTTCAACAATTTTTCCATAGGCGCAGTGATCTGCGCATACCCCTTGATGAACTTCATGTAACACCCAGTATGTCCCAACCTAATGCAAAGTTGTCTTACTATCTTAGGTGGAGGAAAGTTCACAATGATAGAAATATTTGCAAGGTCCACCATTAGTCCTTGCTTACAAACAATATGTCCCAAAAATATGTCGAAGGGTACACAAAATATGCACTTTTTTAGGTTCAAAGAAATCTGATATTGTCTACATGTGTTGAGCATAAGTCTTAAACTTCCAACATGTTTTCTCAACAATCCAAACACTGACAAATCATCAAAATATACCTCCAAAGACTTGTGGATGTATTCCTTAAAAGTTGTGAACACCACCCTAGAAAATATAGCAGGGGAATTTTTTAATCCAAAAGGTAGATGAGCCCCATTCTATAGAAAATGTGTTCTTATGCCGATCTTCTGATGTAATCCTAATCTGATGATAACCTAATAATCCATCTATAAATGAGTAAGCTTCCCAACATCCTATATTGTCTAGCACTTCATTTGTGAAAGCAGTAGGGAAGGGATCATGTAAACATGCATCCTTCAACTTTCTCATAGAAACACAGATCCTAATTTATCCTTGAGTCTTCTTCTCTTGCACCACCATAGGACTCACCCATTTTGATTCTTCTACAGGTTCAATAATTCTTGGTGCTATCATCTTAGCAAGCTCTAATTTCACTTTCTCCTTATACTTCGGGTTCAATCTGTAATTTCTTTGTTTGATTGACTTCACATTAGGATTAAGAGGAATATTCATCACTCCTAGATCTCCTATTATGCCCTTCATCTCTGAAAACTTGGTGGGAAACAGTTCTTGATATTTATGAAGTAAATCTATAACTTTACTGACTATCTGCTCATCACAGTAGTATCCTATTGTTGCAAACTTGGGTTCCTTCTCTGATCCTATTTTTTCCTTCTTGGTCTTCAGTGGATTCGTTATTTCTCGTCTCTCTAGCTGAGGTCCAGTTACTTTGTGGTATCCTTCTAGTTCAGCTATGTCGGTGTTGTGAGGATCTTCTTCTTCATCTATGGTAAGGTTATAGCACTCCAATGAATTTTATGCCTGCACGACCCAATTAGGTTGTTTCCATGTTAGTGGGGTTACATTCTCAAATATCCTCTTCTTGACTATCTGAAGAACCAAATCTATGTATGGGAAATTGTCCTCAAAACTGAATGTTAATATGAATCCATCAACCATGTCTACCTAGTTCAAAGTACCATGTCGAAGCTTCGTTTCTAGATACCAGTTCTTAGGTATTGTCTCTAATGTATGAATGAATCCATGTATCCTTTCTTGTTGCGCAATATCCTTCCATGATCTAGTGCATAGTTGATATGCTTCCTAGGATTAGTTTCACCATCATATTTTATCTCCATCTTTGTATCTATCTGTCCAAACCTTATCCACATCAGTATTTGACCATTCTGCTAACCTCCTATATTATTTTTGTACGCATTCCACCATCTAGCAGGGGTAGCTTTCAGGGCTATATCCAAGCTCGAAAACCTTTGATTTTCTAGAATTTGTTCTTCATAATCATTAATAAAAGTATTTACATCACCTAAGCCATCATAAGAAGGCATATTACATACCTCAGATATCATACAAAGAACCGATTTGGTAATTCTTGCACAACGCCTTGTGGATACCTCATGCAACCTATTATGCCATTTTTATAACTTTTCTTCTGAGTCTGGGGTACAAGAAATATCATGCTCCCAACTCCACTTTTCGTCTATAGTAGGGTTAACACAATCATTTTCCTTCGCTGTCATTATATATATATATATATATATATATATATATATATATATATATATATATATATATATATATATATATATATATATTCTACGTCGGTTGTGTAGTATTCTTCTTTGACTGGTTATGTGTGTGCTCCTTCTGATGGATCCAAGGGAACAATTACTCTCATTTGGTTTTCTTCAAATATCATTTGTCTCTTCATAAAATTAATTATGGCCCTATGGTCAAATTCCCAGTCAAGTCCAAGCAATGCAGGATAAGGGTTACTATCATCGACGATCTCTATTTCTTCAAAATTAGTAGTAGTGTGAATTCATTCAATATCCGCTATGACACTTGTTAGTCTTCGTAGAGGGAATATATTTTTCTTCTTTTCCATCCTTAACTGAATAGGTAACCACTATAGCTTCAACTTATCCATTAATTCCAATGTTTGTTTCCTCAATACATTAGCATCATATCCTAGATCCAAAATAATTTGATCCATCTCATACTCTCATATCTGCACACTAAGCCTCATCTCTCTTCCAGTTCTCTTCTATCGATGAAAATTATTAATTATGTGCAGTTCACTTCGCGGTGTTTCTTTGGATGCATGAGATTATATCAACTCCTGAAGCCCTTATACAGCCTTTGTATCTCTTAAAAATTTCATACAAGTCTATAGAAAAGAATTTAAAATACCTACTTTATTTGTTGAATCTTGGTCTTGTGTTGGAGCTCGATCCCGTGTCGAAGTTGTTGACACATCACAGTTACTTTTATGATCAAGCTTTGGCTATGCACTAGAGGTCGAAGCTTGAACATCCATAAAAAAAAAAAAATTCTTCCATAAAGACTTATTTCTCTTTATGAATATCAAAACATGAGCTTTCTCAACAGCCTTTCTGACCCATGAACTTTTATATTCTTTCTTTGCATTCACTTTATCACTACCAGTCGTAGCTCCACTTCTAGTGACAATACTAAATCGAGGTTCATTGGTCCTCCTTTTAGTAGTCATCATTTGAATATTTTGTGTTGGCTGTTGATTACTATTTTCTTTCATCTTCTCCATAAGTATAGGACATTCTTCAATTACATGGTCAAAGGATTTACAATACCTATATGTCATTGTGTGGTTCTGGAAGTCTCTTGCAAAATGACCTAGATGGCCACAGTTATATAAAATAATATTTCCACGTCCTCGACCACCTCCACCACCTTGACTCTTCCTTGGTAAGCTCTTTGACCACCACACTTTCCATTTTCCTCATGTTCATGCTCGTCTTCCTTCATTCTATAAGCATCATCACTGTGCTCCATCATTAGGTCGTAAGCCCGACAATTATTCTCATCGTGTCCTACTGATTTACATAATTTGCAATATAGATTCCTAGGAGTCTATACATATTTCTATAACAGGTAACAGTCTTCTGAACAATGTTGGCCTCTAGTATTACATATTTCGCACCACAAGCTGGATCCTTCATTCAAGGGATTTGGTGCCCCACTAGGCATGTAATCCCTAAAGATAGGGAATTGTTCTTTAGAACGGCCCTCGGATCTGCACCTCGTACACCATACTTCTTCTCTAACGTCTTTTCTTGTCTTGATGTCTTGTATCTATAGGGTTAGGTTCACCAAATAATTCTCAATTTGTTGCATGCCTCCATTAGTATCTCCTATAGGAGAAGGTTCCAATTTCATCGCAATCTCTAAAGCTTCGGCTTGACTTTCTATCTTTTGTTGCATCAATATAAATCTGATATGTGGTAGAAACGCAACTATAAACCATTCTTCACGTTGTTGTGGAGCTATGTCGAAGCTTATCTTATCCAATAACACCTTAAATGTCTGATAAAACTCCCAAAAAAACTCAATAGGTTTATGTTTGATTTCTTTCAACTCGATGATGCACTGCGACTCAGACTTCGACTTCTTAAACTCTCTTATCAGTTTTGTTTTAATATATACAAACATTTTGTTCTGATTATTTGAATAATTCATATACCATGTCAATTCTCTATCTCGCAACATCATAATAAGCTATGCTTTCTTTCTATTCTCATCGTTGATCTGCTTTGTTGTCCAAACAAATTCACATAGAAACCAAAACTGCTCTGGATCCTCGAATCCAATTCCTTTGAAAAAATGTAGCTTAATATCATCAGCCACACTTCTTCTTAGGGGGGGAGGGGGATGGGGGGTAGGAGAGGTAGGGGGAGTGGGAAAGCCAAAAACACATTGGCTATTACTAGATTTTAGATTCTACAAATTCTCAGGATGGGAGGGAGAATACTGCGAAGTTACCTGGAGGATATTAGGGTGGATTTCTTCTCTTTCACTTTCAGATCCACTCAAAATGGGACTATAATTAGTCTCCATAAAGGTATTTGGGTCTTTTCCACAAGATCCATTTATGGTATCTACTATATATATCTTTCCACTTTGTGTTTCTTCGATCTCTTTTTCAAATTTAGTCTCTCTTCTCCAAACATAAGTAAACTAACAATCTGATTGCATCTAGAAAACTCCCTTTTCACATAGAATCATCTTAATCCAAAGTTTCATAAATTTATATACTTACCTCATGGTCCTTTGAGGAATAATTGTTTTGCTTCGTTGTAGGACATGGTTGAGCCTAGAGCAAACTCAATAATGAATCCTCCCAAGATGCTATCAATCCAGAAATTGACAACCCTTGAAATCCTATTGTCATTTCCCTTGAGTCATTGTATGATTTCATGAGTCCACACTGTAGGTTCTCTACCCTTAAAACAATTCTTCCTTTTGGTCAACCTTGATATCCAATCATACAACTCAACAAGAAAAGAAACAAAGAAATTCTTGTATTGATCTATAAAAATGTACTTTTGTTACCAAGCTTCAGATGTCAAACGAGGGTTTTTGTTCTCTTGATCCGAAAATTCTCACAATTTCAGGTCTATTCAGTCTTGAATCTCCTTCGATGAGTACCACATCCACATATCCCTCAAACAGATCCTGGTCTCGGAAAAAAAAATGAATTTTTGGCTTGAATTGGGTTGACCCGGGTTCAATTTATATTGCGGACCAACAAAAACCCTTAATCATTGGCCCTTTCAGCAATGACCTGCAAGAAGATCGAAATCTCATCAGAAGTGACTATGGGAGGATGCAGAACTAGGTTTCTGCAACCTTGAAGGACTAGGGGATGTGGTATTATTATGTTATCTGATTCTTAGCACTTATAAATCACTTCACCACATTAGATTAATCACTTAAACACACCATATAAAATCATAACCCATCACAATGTTGAAGTAAAATGCAATTGTAATAACTGCTACTCTACAATAGATAATAAAAAAATATACACTTCAATCACATAAGAACACCGAAGTACCATGGTTCACCATAGTGTAGGGCTACGTCCACAAGAATTGTTTCTTAATATAACGATTCTTTGAAAAATAACCAATTCTTTCCCTGTGCACTAAGATGCAGTTTTTCTACGCACTTAGTTTTATACTCTTCTCCAGGCATCTGCACACTTAGCTGCATAGCCTCTCCTTTGCTACCAAATTACATATCATAATAATAATTCACCCATAACTTTGATCTGAATCAAAACTAATTATTTTGATCTTGATAACACTCTTCCTATTATTTTACCCTATATATATTATTACATTGCAAGGTTAAATCATCAAAATACCACCATGGAATCCTTAAAATAAGCAACTATGTCCCCAATAACATTGATCCCTTACAAAATCATGCGCTTTTACAAAAAGGAGGGGCTTCAACCCACCCTGAAGCCCTTACGACACTGCGCAGTATATTTAATTCCTCAAAATGTGCTCTGATACACACTCCACTATGCTCTTCGACCGACAA
Source organism: Pinus albicaulis (assembly GCA_034641835.2). Taxonomy (NCBI): domain Eukaryota; kingdom Viridiplantae; phylum Streptophyta; class Pinopsida; order Pinales; family Pinaceae; genus Pinus; species Pinus albicaulis. The sequence goes on along the minus strand of CM076580.1, from coordinate 491,681,932 downwards.
GATGCAGACTCTTTGCCAAAATCTAGGCCAAGTTGGGTTGCACCCAACAATCAACTTTAAAATTTACACAATTAACCTAAGGAGAATTTGGAAAATTAATGACACACATAGAGGTCTAAGCTAGGATACATGTTCCAACATCGTAAGACGTAGGAGTTGTCGTTATTTTTCTATGTTACATTCTATGGATAGTTGGTATTCCACTTACGTAAGTATATTGGATCATTCTCCATGTACCTTCGAGTATATCGGATGGCGCTCCTTATATGAAATACTTCCTATCGTACATGACACATTAATACAACACTTTATCTGAATTTATGCAAGAACAAAAAATAATACACATATAACCATAAATACAAAAATGCAATGCAAATAAAATTTCTTTTCATTAAAATCAAATGACTGAAATATGCCTACATATATAATGTAAAAAAACTAGTTAGAGAGTTGGTAGCTTATCTTTGAGAAGAGATGTGGTGGATACAAGACTCTAAATTGTGTTAAAATAAGGCTCCAATGCCTATTTATTATTAAGAAACATTTGAAAACCCTAAACATCCAAAACCCTAACCCTAGAATATGAAGTGCCAAAACTATGGGCCCCATTTGGGTAAATTGGTACATCAACTTCCTGAGGATGTATCTTTGGCATGTGATCTTCATTTGATGCGCACAATACCTCATTAGAAATATCTATCTGAGGAATAAAAATTTTGATGTTAGTGGCATTGGTCAAAAGACCCATTTTGCTCACAGTTTTCCCAAAAAACATCGTTTAGGGGCTCAAAATGGCTCCAGAAGTTCAAGACCCGAAAAAATTGCTAAAAATAGTAAATTATGCTACAATTAAGGGAAATGATAAACTGAAATAAATAGTTGTGGGGATCCAAGTGGAATAGGTGGGTGGCCACCAATATCCACCTGGATCATTACTTCCCCCCTTAGGAAGCAATGATCCCCATTGCATTGATTTCCTCCATGAGATGAGGAAAATTCTACTAAACTTGGTCCCTGGTGAGCCACCTGCCCTAGTGAAGGAGTTTACGCTTTGACAACTCGATATAGCTGGATGCTCTACTGGCTGATGTTCTTGATCTGTGTGTCCATGATCCGATCAGTTGTGGCTTGTTCCATGTATTATGGGTTTAACTCTATGGGTGTGAGTTGTTCTACCATGTCAGATGTGTCCAGTAGAGGCATAAAGTAGGGCTGAAGGTGGTACACATTGAACACTGGGTGTAGACCAAGGATTGGTAGAATACTAAGCTTGAAGGCATTGTCCCCTAAAGCCTTAGTGATGGTGTGCAAACCATATTGCAGCAGGCAAAGCTTGCGGTGGGGTCCAGGGACGCGTTCCTTTTGCAAATGTAGCCACACTTTGTCGCCCACCTAGAATTTGTGTGGCACCCAATGCTAATCATGGCACTACTTGTACTTGGAATTGGATTTCTCCAATATGTCATGGACCTGCTAGTAGACGTGCTATATGCGTTCAATAAATATGGTTTCTTTATCAGCCTCAAATGGTACATGTGTGGATTTTGTCTATGTAGTCACATGAGGTATGGAAACATCAGGCAGCGACGCACCTGAGGTCAGCTCAATGGAGTGCTTGACCTAATAGTGTAGAGGAACCTCTGTGGGTCAAGAGAAATGTCCTTGTATTCCTCCAAGACTTTTTCCATCTACTATTTCTGTGCAAGGGAGCCTTGTTTTGAGGTTGTGGCCAAAATCTTCATCTTTCCCTGTGGGTGAATCATAATGAAAAAAAATTCCTCATTTGGGAAAAAATATTACTGCGTATCTTTGTAGTAATAAAAGAGATGGTGGGAAGTGGTACTACCTCTAGTATCTTGCACAACTTATTTCCCAAAGTAATAATAACATAATGAGGCCTAGACTCGTACACATCATCTCGCTTCCACAAGTATGGTTGGCCTAAAAATACATCAAACACGTTAAGAGGAGCAACATCACAGAGTACTTCATCCGTGAATGGCTTGATGTTGTATGGAAGGCAACACTGCTGGAAAAAATGGAGATCTCTTCCTTGGTGAATCCACCCAATGGTATACAGCTGCAAGTGTTTATGGTTGGTAGGCCTAGCTGCTTTACGACCTCTGCTAAAATGAGGTTCTTTTGGTTTCCGCTATCGACAAAGAATTGTAGTGGAGAACCCTTCACCCACATATGTGAATGGAAGAGGTGTTCCCTCTCCAATATATCCTCGGGCTCCTCCTTTTGGATCTTGGTGGTGGCAACGGTGGCACTGGGTTTCACATTAATATTTTCTTCCCTTTTTCATCGCCCTTATCTAGTTCTGACTCACGAAAAATAATGCATATTATTCGGGTGCCTTTATCTCGGCCATGAGTGACTATTTGGCTTGACACTCGTTTGTGTTGTGAGTGGGGCTATTATGAAATTCACACCACTTCCCAGTGTCCTTCTTTGTATTTTTGGTGTTGTTTTGAGTCGCCCCGCTTTGGCTTTACCCCTTTTTCTGTGGTTCGGGGATGCCTTTCCCTAGATTCAGATTCATGGATCCAAAGTCTCGCCTCTTTTTATTAAATTTCTTCTCGATATTGGTGGCATAGCAATATCTCCTGCCCATGTAATGTTCCCAATTTTAGCCTCAAGTTAAAATGGAACATTATAGTTGCATATTTTATTCCTGCTTAATAAAATGGGTGAGGAGACACCTTGGCCCTCTTTTAATGAAGAAATAACACTCCTTGTGTGAAATTAGGACAAATAAGCAGCTGAAATAAACACCTAAAGGTGTGAATAGAACCTAGCTTATTTAACTTAGTCATATTTGACTAAAGTCAACAACGATGCCCAAGGAAGAGAGGCTTCCTAAAGAAGCTGTGCAGTTTTGGAGGGAAGAGATTCACATGAGGGTAGAAACCCTAATTGGTGGGACCATGGTGGAGAAGAGTTATTTTTGTTTATAAGGAGGGGATGGAAGCCCATTTGGATACAAGTTTTGGAGTTTCAGACTTTGGGTCTGCAAAGCCTCTTGCATCCCTGGGCTGTTTAGCAAGGTGATGGTGCCCTCGGGCACTAGGGTGTTCCCAGTTTGGAATCCCTACCTCTTCCTAAAGAAAGGATGAGGATTGAGCTAATTTTATTCAATTTGGAATTGTCCATAACTACTACCATCAGCTACAACATTATTTCTGCAATAGAAAGGACGTTGTGTTACTGGGGGCAGCAAAGGAGGAACTCATGGAGTCATCTTAGCTTGCTTTCTTCAATGGAGGAGTGTTATATTCATTGGAGGATCTGAAAGGAGGATTATTGGGCTTCATATCAGGTCTGTTGGCATGGGCCAACATTCCATCATCTCCCACTGTGCAGTCCATGGAGGAAACTGCATTATTTTATGGAGGCAGTGAGAGAGGGTTTCATAGAGCTCATTAGGAGTGTGTTTTTGAGACAAAGGGATCAGCCCTTTGTATTGAGGAAATTATCAGAGGAGGGCATCTACATTTCAGATCTTCCATGGCCCCATTCTCATTTTGTATCAGTTGCAGTGACAACTCTGTTGTCACATTTTGGTTTCTCTGGCATTTATAGCAATCTTTCATAGATTGGTTAGAAATCTTGTATTTCAGCCCATTTCTCTGTTATTGGGCTATTTCTTGTATTCCTTCATACACATATGTATTTTATTCATGTTAAAAAACTTATACCTTCATATACACTGTGAAGTCACTGCTCTTCAGCATTTTGTGGAGTTGCAGCAACTCTTGTATTTCATTTCTTATTCATTGGAGGTTGGTTCTTAAAGCTTGAGTGGCTTGTCCCTCAACTATTTCTTGTATATTTCTGCTAATGGATCATAATATAATTATTTCTGTATAATTTCCCTCTTATTATGTATTCAAAGTTGCAGAGTTCATGCTTATGTTCTTATGTTGTTGTAAGATCTCTCATTGAGCATTGTTTTAGACACCTAGATTGGGGAGATCTGAATAACCCATCTAGAGTTATTCCTTTGAGCTCATTTTCTGCAAGGGAGTTTTATATGAGTTTTTCTAGGGAATTCTAGTGGTGGTTTTTTTTTATTTATGCAGCAGCTTCCTTATACATCGTCCTCAAGGACCCTGTAGCAGAAATTCCCGAGGTGGAATATTGCATATCCATAGGCAGAGTCTGTGAAGGGCCAGCTAGCCTTAGGATATCTCCCTTATTTGGAAGGAGACATGTCCTATAAATTCCCCAACATTCAATCTCTGAAATGGACTTGTGATGTCTCACTGAAGAAGGAATTGGAATATCTTCAAGATATTCCCGATGGAGCAGCAAGTTCCAGATTTGGAACCTTACAGTGGTATCAGAGCATGATCTTAGCTCAGCCTGTGCCCAAGATCTATTTCCATCAGCAAGAGGAGATTCTCTCCAAGGAGAGGAGATTTACATAGGAAACAAAGAAAGAGGAATGATGGAAAAGGAGATTTCCCTTCTTCTTTTCCAGGAGATTATTGAAGATCTTGATGAAAGGGAAAGTTGAAGAAATTTTCTGAGAAGGGTTTGTTGATGAGACAAATCCTAGCTACTTCATGGAGGGTGTGAGCATTCAGCCACACATGCAGATCCACATCGCAGTACATTTCCCATAGCTACTGCAAGAAGGATGGAGGAAAAAATTGAGGCCTTTGGAGGAGCAGCGCTGCAACTCAAAGGTATGATTCATGATGATTGATTTCAGAGTTCTATTTCATGTTCTCATGCAAATGAGAAATCATATGTTGCAGTCACAAAGAGTTTTTCAAAGGGGATTGATGAAAACCAATGTGAAACATGGTGTGACAAAACTTCAAACACTTTACATGCATGGAGGGGGGACCATGAAACAAAATATCATTCCATCTTTCTAGAGGGGGAGAAATCGGGAGAATGACTTTCCAGAGGCAATACCCCCATTGTATGAAGGGCACTCTTCCATTTGTGAGGGTGTGGAGATATTTATCTCTAAGGAAGGCCAAGGCCTCTCATTGAGGAGGAGAAACGCTCACATTTTGGTAGAGAGGAGGTGCATAGAAGAACCTATAGCGCTGCACCATTGGAAGAAGAAGAAGAAGAAGAGCAGAAGGATCAGCATGAAGGGATGATGTACATTCACCCTTATCTATTTCAAATATTCTCTTCACATAGGAGAGGGACTGCACTGTGCAGTAGAGAGAGAGGACCTTTCATTCATCTCATATATTCAGTCCACTTCCTATCTTGATCTCTCACTTTTGGAGGCTTTCCAACTGGGGGGCCACATGATTTAGAGATGATGAGAGGCATCATGTCATTTGGTTCACTACTCTTGGATTCCGGAGAGGTGGAGACATTGGAGGAATCCATCACAGTGCAGAGAGTTTGGGGATAAGCACAAGGAGGAGGGATACACTCTCATTTTCAGTCTCACCCATTCTCATCAGTTTTACTGCACAGATAGAGTTGTTGTAGAGATGGAGGATAGTATCTTCATGATGCCGGATGACTGCTCCATAGATTTGATGAGAGAGAGGATACTTCCTTTGAGGAAGGACTCTTTTATGCATTGGAGTAGATGGATGCCACTCATGCTTACATTGCCTAGGATTGGGATATTCTTTGGAGGTGATAGTCTCTCATGGGAGGCTAGTTTTTAGAGAGCATCATTTCTATTCAAGCATGAGTAGCTGCATGATGGCATGGCAGCAACTTGGAGGATGACTTTGGCATGAGGGGATGTCAAGGTAGCAGGCAGCAGCATGATGGAGCACCATATTGCAGAACACCAGCACTGTCTATGTGGAGGATTGATCCAAGATGGAGGACTTAGCTTTGGTTGAGTATTCCCCAGGATCTTGGTGCATGCATGATTCTTGGATGGCCTTGATGGAGATGGCAGATACTTAGTGGATGATATGATCACCATGGTAGACTCTTCTTGACTGGGGCTTCTAGTCTCAAGGAGAAACTATTGCATGTAACATATGAGGACTTCCTAGCTATGCACTTGGATGCATACTTTTCCTTGCTAGAGGAGTTCACTTGGGAGGGCATTCATCATGGTCTTCATCAGCATATGGACAGATGCATAGCCTATTTTTTTTTGGAGAGGTTGGCACAACCATTCCCTTACTCATTGGAGGAGAGGGAGAGCATTCCGATGAGCCATTTCAGCTCAAGGTCTCAAGTACATGGTAGAGAAGGTATCATACCCCATTTTGTACCTCTTTTCACATGAGTAGCATATTGTCTCAAGAAGGATCATCCCTTCTTGCATTTGGTATGATGTACTTGTAGCTACTTGTAGCCTTGATTTTGGCTATTCTTATGATGGTTTGTGGGGGAAGCCACATGCTTCTTGATGTGCACCATTGGCACCAGTTTTTATTTTGATGATTCCATCTTTTGAGGAGTTTGTGGCAGCTCACAAGTGGCTAGTTCAGCACTTGTTACTTTTATTTTGAGGCAGGCTAAGGAGGCACTACACAGGTTCCATGAGTGGTATTTGGAACCATTCTCCGGTTGTCATTTGACAACTTGTTTCTATTGCATATTGCTCCTTATATATTTCTAATGTTGTGTATCTATTGAGGAGCATTATTTGGAGATTATTGTATGTATAGCCCATTGGGAGCATGATTCTCCCTATTATACGTGCTTCATTTCTCAGGAGACACCATGGGCATACCATGAATGCCACATTGCTACTTGCTCTTCTTGTGGAAGGGACCACTTGGAGGATTTGAGGAGGCATGTCATCGTTGAATTTCTTGATGGGGTAGCCTAGGCCATCCTTGGAGGCCGTACCATTCAGCCCAAGGACAAAGGAAGCCCCATGCACACTTCAAATGGAGAGAGAGACATCATGGGAAACCAAAACAACTCTCCATTTAGCCCCAATACATTGCAGAAATCAGGGGTGAGATTTTCACTTGGATGATAGCATGGATGAGAGGATCATCATTGGGAGCAGAATTTTCCCATGCATATCATCACTCCTACCTTAAGGAGGCCACATTCCAGCAAGAAGGATTCCACTACACCTTCTATATTTCCATTGAGGAGCATCATTTTCGGCTTGCATACTTGGGAGAGAGCATTGGAGGACAGATTTGTTGCAGCATATTTGAGCAATGGTGGGACCATTGATGAGGAGGCCACAAGAGAAGAAGGGGGAGAAAATTTTGTTCTCTCTATGCAGTTGCTTGAGGGAAAGCAACATGTGGGAGGGGAGGACTGTAATGTTGCCAATTTTAGCCTCATGCTAAAATGGAGCATTATAGTTGCATATTTTATTCCTGCTTAATAAAATGGGTAAGGAGACACCTTAGCCCTCTTTTAATAAATAAATAACACTCCTTGTGTGAAAGGAGGACAAATAAGAAGCTGAAATAAACACCTAAAGGTGTGAATGGAACCCAGCTTACTTAACTTATTCATCTTTGACTAAAGTCAACAGCACTGCCCAAGGAGGAGAGAAGTTGCGCAGTTTTGGAGGGAAGAGATTCACATGAGGGTGGAAACCCTAATTGGTGGGACCATGGTGGAGAATATTTCCTTTTGTTTATAAGGAGGAGATGGCAGCCCATTTGGATACATTTTTTGGAGTTTCAAACTTTGGGTCTGCAAAGGCTTGCATCCCTGGGCTATTTAGCGGGGTGATGGTGCCCTCGGGCACTAGGGTGTTGCCAGTCAGGAATCCCTACCTCTTCCTCAAGGAAGGATGAGGATTGAGCTGATTTTCCTCAATTCGGCATTAGCCACAGCTACTACCATCAGCTGCAGTGTTATTTCTATAGCAGAAAGGACGCTGTGCTGCTGGGGGCAGCAAAGGAGGAACTCATGGAGTCATCTTAGCTTGATTTCTTTAGTGGAGGAGTGTTATATTCATTGGAGGAGTTGCAAGGAGGATTCCCAGGCTTCATATTAGATCTGTTGGCATGGGCCAACATTCCATCATCTCCCACTGTGCAGTCCATGGAGGAAACTGCGTTATTTTATGGAGGTAGTGAGAGAGGGTTTCATAGAGCTCATTAGGAGTGTGTTTTTTAGACAAAGGGATCAGCCCTTTGTATTGAGGACATTATCAGAGGAGGGCATCTACATTTCAGATCTTCCATGGCCTCATTCTCATTTTGTATTAGTTGCAGTGACAACTCTGTTGTCACATTTTGGTTTCTCTGGCATTTCTAGCAATCTTTCATAGATTGGCTAGAAATCTTGTATTTTAGCCCATTTCTCTGTTATTGGGCTATTTCTTGTATTCCTTCAGCCACATATGTATTTTATTCATGTTCAAAAACTTATACCTTCATATACACTGCGCAGTCACTGCTCTCCGGCATTTTGTGGAGTTGCAGCAACTCTTGTATTTCATTGCTTATTCATTGGAGGTTGGCTCTTAAAGCTTGAGTGGCTTGTCCCTCAACTATTTCTTGTATATTTCTACTGATATATCATAATATAATGATGGCTGTAGCATTTCCCTCTTATGACGTATTCATAGTTGCAGAGTTCATGCTTATGTTCTTATGTTGTTGTAAGCTCTCTCATTGAGCATTGTTTTAGACACCTAGATTGGGGAGATCTGAATAACCCATCTAGAGTTATTCCTTTGAGCTCATTTTCTACAAGGGAGTTTTATATGAGTTTTTCTAGGGCATTCTAGTGGTGGTTTTTTTTTATTTATGCAGCAGCTTCCTTATACATCGTCCTCAAGGACCCTGTAGCAGAAATTCCCGAGGTGGAATATTGCATATCCATAGGGAGAGTCTGTGAAGGGCCAGCTAGCCTTAGGATATCTCCCTTATTTGGAAGGAGACATGTCCTATAAATTCCCCAACATTCAATCTCTAAAATGGACTTGTGATGTCTCACTGAAGAAAGAATTGGAATATCTTCAAGATATTCTCGATGGAGTAGCAAGTTCCAGATTTCGAACATTATAGCCAAGCGAGGTAATGTTGAGGAATTCCATTTACTCCTGAATGTATCTATGAAAATAGTTGCTGTACTTGAGCACCAAATTTCTCTCCGAATGTTTCATACCCAACTTTGTGTTTAGGGTATGGAAAAAATTCGTCAATTCGTGCACATCTTGATCCCTTTGTTGCCGCAGTGTGGTTCATTGGATGTACTTTCCATCATAGCTCACCACAGGGTAATATTGTTCCTTAATGCAGTCTCAGAATGAATTCTAAGTGGGTGTGGCCAAGAATAGAGAGGGTTTTCTCCCATCCTTTTTCTCACAGTAGGTTTCTCACCAATATTTGACATGGTGAGCGATTTTGAGGAGTGAAAAAGTAATATTTTCTTAGTCAGAGAAATCATGGACTGAAAAGTTCCCTTCCAGCAAATTTAGCCATCTATCTATGATGTCTACATCTATCTAGCCTTCAAATATAGGAATGTCGAAGTTGACCTATACCTTGAAAGGAGTGGTGCCTCCACAATGGCTGCTGGATGCATATGTGCTGATGGTGGGCACTCGTTGAAGGATCTGGGAAAATTTATCCATCATTACGTTCCTTTGTTTCTCGAGGGCCTCCTCGAACAATAATTTGATAGGATCTCCTACTCCCTTGTCTTTATTTTCTTCCGCCATGGGAGGTCGTCGGGGTTTGCGAGGCTGATCTTGGAAGGGTTCAACGAGATCGAGCCCTACAAATCTGATACCACTGATTCGAATTTATGGAGGAACACAAAAAAATACACATATAACCATAAATAAAAAGAGGCAATGGAAATAAAACTTCATTTCATAGATGAATGTCTTTCAGATTAATCACATCATTAAGATTTGGTCGACATTTCGAACCAACTAATGTGGTTCATCCTCATAATAAGATGGAGAAGCTAATCGATCTTAATGAATAAATAATGTCTTCTCTTCTTTCAAACCTCTCTGTACTATTAGAAATTCTCTTGGGTATGTTAAGGACCCTATCGAACCTACGGACATGAAAGGAGTTTACATGATTCCTTGTTCCTGTGGAACTCCCTATATTGAAGAAAAAAGTCGATCCCCTAGATGGAGAATCTCAGAGCATGCTACAGACATTAGACACAATCTATCACGTACCTCACCTCTTGTTGAGCATGCGGAAAAATCGTGTCACCATGTTTATATTGAAGACTCCAAAGTCGTTGCTAAATTTGATCACTTCCATCATAGGAAGTTAAGGGAGGCGATCGAAATTGAAAGGCATGTTGAGAATCTCAACAGAGATGATGGTTGGAAATTAAGTAAGATCTGGACTCCGGTTCTCACCAGGTAATTTCTTTTTTTTTTAAGTTTTTTTTTTTAATTCCTTGTCCCTCGTTTTAATTTTTTTTTTATTTTCTTTAATATTTTTATTGATTATTTCCATAAATAAAACTTTTTGTTAATAAAATTTTATCATTCACTAATTCCTATTATATTTACTTAAATGCTATTTATTAAATATTTTATTTAATAATAATATATATATAAAAATTAACCCCCCTTTTTCATATAATTTTTAAACCTCCTTTTTAAAATTTGATTTTCTATTATATTAATTAAATTTTTTATTTTTATAATTATTTAATTTTATTAATTAAAAATAATTCTTAGCTATAAAAAAATTTAATAACTAACATACTGACGGCTAGTTCTTAACAGCTAGTCTTAACGACTAGTTCTTAACAACTAGTTTTTAACGGCTATTTCCTAGCAATGATGCATCCCCACTATTTATTCATCAAGATCGATTAGCTTCTCCACCTTGTCCTAAGGCTAAAACACATTAGTTAGTTCAAAATTTCAACCAAATCCTAATGATGTGATTAATCTGAAAGACATTCATCTACATTATGGATCACAAAAGTCTTAGATCTAGCAAAACTTCATTTCATTAAAAATCAAATGACTGAAATATGCTTACAGACATAATGGAAATGAACTAGTTAGGGAGCTGGTAGCTTATCTCTGAGAAGAGATGTGGTGGCTATAGGCCTCTGAACTATTTTACAATGAGACTCCAAGGCCTATTTATTATTGAGAAACAATGGAAAATCTTAAACATTCAAAAACATAACCCTAGGAGATGAAGCGCCAAAACTATGGGCCCCATTTGGGTAATTTGGTACATCAACTTCCCAGGGAGGTATCTTTGGCATGTGATCTTTGTTTGATGCAAAAAATAAAATGTTAGAAATAACTATCCGAGGACTACAACTTTTGATGTGAGCAACATCGGTCAAAGACCCATGTTGCTCCCGATTTTCTCAAAAAACATCCTTTATGGCCTCAAAACGGCTCTGGAAGTTGAGGACCCGAAAAAAATGCTAAAAATAATAAATTGTGCTACAATTAAGGAAACTAAAAAACTAAAAGAAATAGTGGTGGGGGTCCAAGTGGAATAGGCGGGTGGCCCCTAATATCCACCTGGATCAACACTACTACGGATTGCGCTTCCACGTACCTATGGGTGTATTTTGGAAGCCCCCTATAGGTTTCTATCCTACCATAGGTAACCAACTCAACCACCTTGTTATCTATGATACACTGAACAAAAAATTCATGGAGATTTCCTACACACACTAGAAACAGTATTTCACTTTGTGTCTTTAATTTCTAAAATCAATTAATTAACTACAAAACAACATCTTCACCATGGAGAAACTCCGTAGTGGAGCTTAATTTGAGACTAATGGAAATATGGCATTAGTCTACTAGTCAAGGAAACCCCTCAAACAATAATTGTTTTCCTTTTCCTCCATTTGGAAATATTGGTGCTCCTTATATGGAAATGTTGTCCCTTCCTGGATTTACCATTGGTTTACTAGTTTGGTTGTTTTCAACCTATTTGGTTATGAATGTCCAAACTAATTCTCAACCAATTAGTGCTCCACGTAAACATAAAATTGACCCTTTTCCTTATTCCCTCATTGTATCTTCTTCCCTTTCTTCTTCCTCGCCTGGTTATTGGTGCCAGTAACCAGGAGGCTAAGAAGAAGAATAAAAGGAAGAATATGAAGAAGCCAATTAAGAAAGGGGCAACCAACCATTTTTTTTACGTACCCAGTCCTTCAAATTCCCTAAATTCAAATTCCCTCGCATGATTTGTAAGGGTGACCACCTTCTTATAGATTTCCTGGTATTCCACATGTATTAGAAGTATGGCCATCACATCAACCCTTGTCATCAACCTGTGGAAATCATGCTAGTGATAAACCATCAACTAGTGATAGTAAGGTCCAAGGGAAAAAGGGTAAAGTTAAATTTCCCTATAGGTTATGTGAAGGGAATCATCCTATTCACCTTTTTCCTTATATGGATGAAGCCTAAAAATTGTTTGAAAGCCTTAAAACTTCTCAGCCACGACTTATGACTTGTTACCGAAAGCTTTCTCCCAATCCTACACAAGTTGATAAAGTAATTGAATCAAATCCATCTTCATTCAATCCCACTCTCTTTGAAAGTGAATCTCATGAATCCATTCCCAACCAAACATTGGTTGATAAAATGGTTGACTCAATTCCACCTTCAGTTGATCATACTTTTCCCATAGAGAGTGAGGTTCATACCACTCAAGTTCTTCTTGTTTCTTTAGATCATGTCGAACAAGGGGACATTTCTCTTGTTGTCATGAAACCCCCTCCAAGTAATGAATCACTCAGTAAGACTATTCAACAGGTAAAAATAATTCAACCCATTTATATCATGCCATAGGTGACAATTAGTCAGATTGTTCCAGGAATGACATAAATCCTGACAGGAAAATCATTACAAGGAATAAACCAAGCTCCTATTGGTCATACAACAACCATACGAAAACCTTATCTGGTCCAATATTTATAAGGTCTAAATTTCCAACAATATCAATGCTATCCAAACTATCAAAAAAATACTAGGAATGGACAACCTGGTGTGGGTTATCCTAATTATCAAAAAAATCTTTATTAAGGCGGGATGAAAATTTCAATAACCCAACCCATCTCATCCTATCCTAGATATCCCTCACCAGCAATTAACCTTCCCTTACAAGGTTACTGAGCTAAACCTAGGTGTCAGAGCATAGTTCCTTTTCTCGTGTCAAGCTCATTAAAAAATGAAACAAGGTTATATGAGCAGAGTTCCTTTTCTTGTGTCAAGCTCGTTAAAACATGAAACAGTTCATTTGAGCACAATTCTTTTACCATGTCAAGCATGTTATGAAATGAAACAAATCCCCTCCCAACTCAAGTCTTTGAATATATCTCATAAATTTTGAGTTGAGTCTTTCACTTGATCTCATACATGAACCTTCATTCCATCTGCCTATTAGTAACCAACAATCTACTTAGGTGAATGAATGAAGCTTGGGGGGCATGCGCCTGGAATGTTGTTAATATGTTGGGGGCATGAAAACTACTCTCAAGAATAGTTTTTCCTCATTTCAATATTGTGTAAAAATGAAACCAATTTCAAGCATAGTTTCCCATGTTTTAAGCTTGTGTAAAAATGAAACCATTCTCATCCTATCCCTCGTGATTTTCATTTTTATCAGCCTTTTTTTTCTAGATGAACCTTGGTTTTCTCATTCCATCATCATCATCATCTTCTTAGCCAATCATACACTTTCACTTGGTTGTTTTACCCTTTACTGAGGAGCAACTATGATGAGTGGTATTGTTAGTCTACCTCTTAACCTCTATATGTTTTGAGCAGTTTCATCATGATCAGAACCAGTTTCAACCCTTTATACCACTTGTTCCTCCAAATGGATCTTTCTTTCAACTCTTTTCAAACTCCCAAAACATGAAAATATTGTTGAGCACTTTTCTTTTCAAACTCAGAAAAGCTAATGAAAAGATGTCTTCCCAGTATAAATTTAACCATTTTCCACACTGGGATGGGATATTTACAAAAAAGGAATACTTTAGTTGAACATGACTAAAAGGTTCTCCTGAGTTTCATTTTATGCCTTTTTAAACTCAAAAGACCAAATTTACGAAAGAGGAACCTTTGGAGTTTTCTTTTTCACCTCTTTTTCAAACTCTCTAAACATGGAAAAGGAGTTGACTTATACCTTCACTAGACTCATAAAATCATCAAACAACATGGGACTCATCAAGCATGACGAGACTAAACCACTCCTTATGAGGGTTCATTAAAAATACTCATAAGTATTCATCTGAAGGATGAACTTATATATCAAGCATATGTTATCCTCCTAAAGCTTGTAAAAAATAAAGAGGTATTGGACATACATGGTTGGGAAATTTTAAAAACAAGGCATCTTCACCTATTAATGGCAACGAATCACTCTTGAACATGAAACTCTTTCACTCCATCTTTGTGACTCCTTTGGGTTCGATAATCCATTTTCCTCACTATTGATTACACCTTCATCACGAGTCTTTGAGTTAGTGTTAGTGTGAATTCTAATCACAAGCATACAAAAAAATCTCACTTTAGTTGTGCATAAAAAACAACCCTAACATAAAATATGGCTATCAGTTTCCTTAGATATGCAGTAGGTGATCGGAATAAATGCTACCAAAATCCAAATCTATGCATTTAAATACATTAAACAGCAAAAATAAACAAGAGTTTCTCCATACATCCAATAGAAAAGACAAGAATGTTTTATATTAGGACACTTAGGAAGGGAACACAGAAAGATGTTACCAGTCCCCCTCACTGGGATGGGTTCTTGTAAGTCCTCAGTGCTTCTGATCCAAGATCTCTCTCTCTTGATGATGCAGAAAACCAAGACAAAATGGAACTCAAACGAAACTCTCAAGAAAAAGCAGAAAAATATGACAATGATGGAGGATAAAAGTTAGACCAAAAGCATAGATCAAGAAGTGATCAAAAGGTGAAAAAAGGTGGTGAATGAATGGAAAACCCTTCTATTTGTAGCAAAATATTGAGTTAGTCTAGATATTGGTGCATAATTAAAATATTATTTACCAAATCTAGATCCAACTTACTTGGAATATTTTATTATTTTTGGTGGAGGGAACATGAATTTAGAATTGGTCAAATCCCTTTATTTAGAAATAATAAATAAATAAATTATTTATTTATTATTTCAAGGATGAGGTTAAGGAATAATTAAATAAATAATGATTTATTTAATTATTTTAGAAATGATTTAGTCAAATTTAACAAGGAATATTATTAAATAATGATTTAAATAATTATTCCTAGAGAATAATAAGATAAATAATGATTTATCTAATTAATTCTCATGTTTTTGGTTAAATATGACCAGGAATATTAATTAAACAGTGGTTTAGTTAATTATTCCTAGAGGAAAATCAAACAAATAAGGATTTATTTAATTATTCCTCATGGGGTTTCTTTTTTGAGCCAAAAATAATTTAATAAACTATGGGTTATTAATTTATTTCTCATAGCGAAAGCAATTTTACATTGGTAAAATTTGTCTTACATGGTGTACTTTAGTCCATCTAATAGTAACAGGTTAGATGACCAAAAATTGGTGTAACATATTGCCCCCCAGCGTGCGAGCGTTAGGAGCTAATCGTATGACCGAAGTACGTTGTAAGAACATAATCACTAGACACTGAAGGGGAGTCAAAGAGAGAAAAATATAAGACGGACTGAAGCAAGAGAGGACAATACATTGAGGAGGCGAGACTTACAAGTGTGACAACTCTCTTTTATGAGTGAGTACCTTTTCTCAATGAAGCGGGGGAGGCATACCTATGCCCGCCGAGATGACAATGTACAAATAATAATGGTGCACCCAACAAACATGGGAGTGATATATATAGTACATGTTGGCATAAACATGGGCGAGATAAAAAAACATAATGGATCCCACATACATACTATGCCTGGGACAACAGCCAGGAATTATACAATAATATTTGAGTACATGAGATATAATAACAACCAAAGAGGCCCTGTAAAACAAGAAATGGCTCTGAAAATCTGAATGATACATGTAAACTAAAAAGGCGCTACATGCGGTTGAGGTTGGAAACATCAAATCTGTAGAGCTGCATCCAGGACTGTAGTAAAGAGGTCACACGGGTATGTGGGGGGCTACCATAAGGGACACCCCCTAATGAGGTTTGAAACATCTCACACACACCCAAGAATCATGGGTACAATCTCATTAGGGAAATTTTGAGGTCTAAAATGGGCCTCCTAAGGAAATTATATAATAATAGTGGAAAGAATCAAATAAGATTTGATGACATCATCAAATTTTAGAGGGAAAAATGAAAAAACTACTTTTTCAACTTATCTCCCAAAGTTTTTACTCAAATTTCGAGCGGGAGTACTCGTTGGATGCGAAATTTAATTCCTCATCCAAGGAGTACCCATGTTGCATACTTTTGATGGGTCCTACTACACCAAAATTGAGAAATACATGAAAAACTTGATTGTAATCACATTTTTTAATGTATTTCTCATTTTTCGTGTAGTAGGACGCATCGAAAGTATGCAACATGGGTACTCCTTGGATGAGGAATTAAATTTCGCATCCAACGAGTACTCCCGCTCGAATTTGAGTAAAAACTTTGGGAGATAAGTTGAAAATACTAGTTGAAAAAGTAGTTTTATTATTTTATTATTTTTTAATATTTTTTTCCTTTTTATTTAAAAAAAGGTGAATCATCCCCCATGGTTGACATCATCATCTTGAATCCTATTGGTTGTTATAAAGTTTATTTTTGTTGTACATTTTTCTTAGGAGGCCCATTTTAGACCTCAAAATTCCCCTAATGTGCTGCATCACTGAACCATCAATTATACAGATCTCGATCATGCCATAAGGAGCTAGAACTAAGAAGAAATCAAGTCAAAGGGAAATAAAGGGTCCCTTTTCCTGATCCAAGGCACTGAACAAGAGTGGAAGGTGGAACCAAGGTACACCGCCCCCTATACCTGTCTTCTGGAATGAATAAGTTGATGTTGACAGAAGGAGGTCCACCATAGGTGAGGCAATAAGGGATCCTCAACTAAGGCATGAGGAATAATAGTGGAGAGAATAATAGACTGACACCAGTGAATATGCTGGAATGGGGGGTACTAAGTAGCAGGCTGACGACTTCCCTTGTTAAAGCACAAAGGGCATGAATGACCTGGAAGTTACTGTCTCGACTTTGGAGGGGATAGGGGACAGTATGAATGAAGGAAAAAATGTGCGACATGAGAGAGGGAAAAATTAATGAAGGATGGAATACTATGACGAGAGATAAAAGGAACTCAGGACAGACTCCATAGATGCGATGATGGCTCAACTCGGATGCTCTAAACAAGGGCGACTCGATGATGCTGCCACATAGAATAGGTCTGGTGGGGACCATAAAAACATGAGTACAAGATGGTTACTCATGACAAAAATCAACACAAGCATCGACAAGTATGAAGGAAAATTGGTGCTCCAAGTACAAGTGTTTCAAGTGAAGAAATTCGATTTTGAGAAGCGGTGAAGTGACCCTTCTTGGAAAAAATGCTTCTGGGTGAAGTATCAAATCACCAAAAACTAAAGGATACCCATTTGAGTACTCGATGAGAGCTTTCCAACAATGTTGATATTTTTTCAAACCGAGCTACGATTTGGTCACAATTGGCAAAAGAAAAAATTTCTTTTTTCTTTTAATAAGGCAATTTCCCTCCAATTTGATTGATTTGCAAGTGTAGCTGTGGTGAATGTGGAGAGGAGGAAAAGGCCCTAAATCTTGTAGAAATCATAATAGACAAACCAACCATTGGAATCAGGATCAGGGACTTTCATGTAGGCGACCTTTCTTATCTAAAGGTGGCCTTAATGCTTCTTGGAAGGATGGTCCTCATGAAGAATCAAGGTCAGAAAAGAATACGAGAATGAAATGGTAGCGAAGGTCTAGAATAATCCCAATCCACCAAGTCAAACAGAGGGAAACAGTGGTAAGTATGTTATCACACAAAGTAGAATATTTAAAGATAAGTATGGAAGAGGTTGGTAGGTCCAACTATCCAATGAATGGGAGGACAATATACCATACATAGATTGATGGGGTCGAGGCCAAGACTTATGAAAATAAAGTGAAAAGGTGGCCAGGGGTGCCATCATGCCTCCAAGCATGGGAAACTCCCCCCAAGCATATGTGATGGAGGGGAGATATCTGGTATGCAAAGGTGGGAATGATGCCCCTAGCTAGAGGATTTTGTGGAGTGCCATGGTGTTCCAAGCGTTCAAATAATGGATTCAAGCCTTCAGTATCATATGCACTAAATCCTTAAGAGGATGATGAGAAGGTATAGTGGCATAGGTGCCCCCAATCATGTTATGTTCATGCCAAATGTATTTAGAAAAGTGGAATATAAACATATTTTTATGATGTGGTTCACCATTTGTTTACATTATGGTTATCTTTTGTGGGAAGAATGGATAGATGCAGTTCGAGAAAGGGAATGGAGGATTACCAATCTCTTTTGGCAGTGCATATAGGAAGCAAATGGACTAAATTTATGGGTTCGCATACATGGTGTCACTACCCCAAAGAGTGGATTTGGATATAATGAACAGGTGCTCACCTAGAAAACACACCAATTGGTAAAAAACAATGTCTAAGGGACTGGATTGTTGATTTAAGATGAAGGAATGATGAAGTGGATCATTCCTAGAGTGATCTGAAGTGATATGGAACTCTAGAGGTTCTTCTAAATGGGGAAGAATGATGGTACTAGAGTCAACACTACCAGATTCACTAGGAGGGTTGTGGAGAATTGCTTCTCTTGGACTCTCAAATATGGGTGAGCCCTTACCCAAACATTGGATTTCAATGTAATGGCCATAAGGTGTATGTGGTTCGAATGCATGGGTTCGATGTAAGGGGTGATAGATAAAGTTAGGGGTGGTGATTTCTTCCATAATGTCATCATCACAATAGAAGATTGGGTTAGTGGTGGAAGGATGACCACATGACGTGGTGAAGCTACCTGACTCATCATTTGAGAAGTGAGGTTCGCATGCACATCATCACGGAGGTGACAAAAGAACAAGTAGATGAATAATCTACTGATGTTGAGCCCAAGGTGATCGCTAAAGGGAGGTCAGGTGAAAAAAAGGGGATTTCCTAGAGGGGTTTTCCACCATGGATCTCATAGATGATGACAGGTAGAAGATAGTGGCCAAAGACTCCATCATCTCGACATCGGGAGGGGGTATGTCCCTAGGAGTGGATGTGTCCTTTGGATTTTTTGAAGCATAACACGAAAGTAAGGGAGAGGCGGACTCGTTGTGCTTGGCCTCGTATTGGCAAACCACTTCCATGGAGGTGCGGTAATCTTCGAGGCAAGGATAGAGGTGAGTATAGTGGCCATTGAGATCACACAAAGCACAAGGGTGATTTGTGTGTAAATTATTGGGTTTCTTAGCTGAAGCCGGTGAAGTAACATGGACTTCTGGGATATTAGACTCAGGAAATGCTTCGTTGACCATGGGTTTGATACGAAGAAATTCAGGACAATTATGGGTAGCATGACCGACAACATCACACAAAACACATAGAGGTGTATGCTTTGCAAGCTTCGGAGGAGCAGGTGTTATCTAGGCTGCCTTGTCCTTCAGTGCCTTTTTTGGGGATTTTCCCCCCTCACCCGAGGCTTTTGCAATAGGAGTATATTTCTGTTGAGGTGGCTAAAGCAGTGAAGCAAAGGGAGGGGTCATAGCGATTGGTTTGACCGGGGTCAGAGTAGTGTAAGGTTTGAGCTAACGAGGTGTAGTATTGGTTGGAGGATCAATGTACCAGACTAAGATCCCCAAGGTCATGTTAGGAAGGGTCAAAGTGGCCATAAAAGGTACCAAAAATACTCCTGAAGGGGGAGCAAGAAATGGTATCTGCCTAGAGGGGCAATGGCCAGGAAGAATAGCTCCCAGATGGTTAAGGCTAGGGTGAACTGTTCCAGGAGGAAAAGAGGATCAGGGACACCAGGTATAGATGAAGCTCCTTGAGGAGGAGGTCCCGAAGGTTGAGTCGAAGTACTAGGAGCAGGTTGCAAAGGGAAAGGCTGCTAAATAGTCAAACCAAACTGTTTGAGTTTGGACCGAGACGATTGCATCATGCAAACATTTGATGAGTTAGGGTCAGACATAATTGGGTGAAGACTAGGGAATGAACCAAGCAAAGAGGAATCTTTATAGACTCCGGGTGAGACACTAGTTAGAGGTTGAACTATTTTTTTATTGGCCAACGAAGAAATAATGAGCTCTAAAGAGGTCTAAGACTTCGGTTCGTGAAATGTCAGCTTCTCTATAGTGACGTTATTTCCATTGTGAGGAAAGCAAATCTTACGGTGAACCGCAGATGGGACAGTAGGCATCGCATAGGTGTACTTACAACTAAATAGAATGTTGTAGGCTAAGGGGGAATCAATGAATTCAATGTTGTTGGCTTGAGGGGTCATAACCCAGGTTCAGAGGTTAATGTTTGCCAATAAACCCCTATACTACTGGCCCTTTTGGCAATGACCTACTTTCGTAGGCCAAGGTCTCACCCGAAGTAGTATGGGAGGGTGTTGGAACCAGGCTTCCACACCCTGGGAGAGAGTAGGTAATTTTAGGCAGGTCTGCATTGTAGCTTATCAAGTTCACCCAGAATGAGTCTATTCACAAGCCCTTAACAGTATAATCAACACATAACCATAACAAAGCTACTATCTCTAATAGATTCAACTAATACATTTGCATCCACATGCGCATTAGAAAATACCATGACATAACATTATAATTGCAGCTAATTCCAGATCACATATACATTCACAGCTTAAATAAATAACATAGATATGCTTCAGCAGTAAACACAATCAATCCAGATAACACAAAGATACTTCAAATATATTTCGCATTCATTAGCATGAAATATCCACTTACAACCCCCACACAGCCCGTGCACACAGCCTATCGGTGTCCGCACACAGTAGGACTAAGGATCTCTGCACACATAGCCACCAGGAGTCCTTACCCAAAACAACCCAACAGATCCTAACAATTCGCATATAGCATCAACTTTATGTCTTACTTACCTACTAGATCCAACTATCTATGTATTTATAACATCGTGGCCTTTGATATCCGATGGTCTGAAAACCGTGGTTTGCAAACCCTAGAGCTACCCTTTAACTCATTACAAAACATAAAGGGCTTTGACCCACCCAAAAACCCCTACGCAAGACTGACTATTACAAAATTATACCAAAAACGCAAGTTAGGGGACCCTATTCCAACAGGCCCCCAACATAATCTTGTGACTCGTCCCGAGTCACTGCGGCCATGGGGTTTGCATATTTTCCTAAAGATGCTTGATCGCATCAACCAACGGGGGCAGCACTCCTTTTCTCTACACAACAGCGTTCTGAGCATCATACACCAACTTCTGCGAAGTTGGACCTTCAGTAGTAGCTGTGACACTTTCCAATGTCTGAATCAATTGTTTGACCACAGCATCCACTTCCTGAGAGATCTTGAGGGCTTCATTAGCCCAAGGCTTAAGGTGGTCACTAAGAACCTTATTTTTGTGGTGGAGCTCTTCAATTTCATCCATAAGTGTGTGGCTGGTACGCAGTTGTGCCAGGCGCTGAGCTGGAATCAAAGTGGACATGGTAGCTTTGAGTTGTTCAAACTCTTCCTCCTTTTGGTGTAGCTCTTAAGTAAAATCATGGAGGAGAGTGTCGCACTGCACCTTAGACCATAATTTCATAACTATCTCCAACAACCCTGCGCCCTGAGAAATCTGAGCAGTAATAGTATTGGTGGCCTCCGTGACCAGTGCAGCTCGCTAGGCTATTACTTCAGGTGGAATTTTTGGCTGCAATTTGGCCTACAAGACAGCAATCTGATGTTCCATATCTATCTTGACAGTCTGAATTTCAGTCCTTGAAGCCCTTAGTGCTGCAACAAGCCCCTCAATCTTGGCCTGGGGAGTAGAAGAATGCGGGATATCCTCACTTACAACTGCGCAGAGCCTACTGGTTAGGCATTCTAGCTTGGTCTACTGCGTGGCGGCGAGGGTGCATGCAGCCTGCACCTGGGACACCTCGGCGGTTTTCTCCACAATCGTTTGCTTAGTTGTACTAAGTTTCTGGTGCACACAGGGGCGTCACTCAATTAACCTATGGCATAGCACGTGCGTTTGTGGCATACTAAACAATACCCTTAGTTTGACTACATATTGGAAAATACCTCTAAAAATCACTTTATTTAACCCCCTACCAATACTAACCCATTGCATTTTCCCAATTTAAAAACCCCCTACTTCCACTAGATATTGTAGGTATCCATTTTTTTGTTAACATTTTTTATACCCCTTTATATTTATATCCTGCCCAATTTAATCATGTCTAATTTTAATTTTTGATTAACTAGCAATAGCAAAACAATACATAAAAAATACATGTCACTTTCCAAGTATTCATAAATGGTAAACTAGGTAGACCATCAGTATTGATTACAGTGCATAACCCCAAAGGAATCACAGGAGTTGAACTCGTGACATACCACTTCAAAGGAATCACAGGAGTTGAACTCGTGACATCCCACTTTTGAGAAATTCAATGTCTCATTCCAAGGCCAATCAAGCCAATCCTCGGGGCTCAAAAATAAGATAATAAAAAATATTTGTATTTGGTAACAACGCGTGATACCTATCATCCAGCTCAGAAAGGATATAGGTTGGTAACAATTGAAGTAGACTTACAAATTAGCTAATTTAGACAGTTTCATTGTGGGAAAAATCAAGAATCTCATTCTAGATTATGATTCAAGTTGGGAATCAAACCCTACTCAAGGACTGAGATTTGCCAAACCCCTTTCTAGTACTAATTTAAATATGTAGACTATAGATTGGCACTCCCCAGCTGACATTATCAAGCAGCACATCGGTAGCTCCAGAGTGATTGATACAGATGTGGATGCTTCTTCTCCCTCTACTTTTTACATCTATCCCTAATGACAAGTAATGGGCACTCCCACAGTATGTTGTAACTGGTATAATTTTGAGCCCCATTGACCTATCTTTTTGTCGCCCACTGCCATTAATAAAACTAGCCTTATCTTGTCTTTTGTCATCCGTTAATAGGAAATGGTACTGTAATATAAAAACAATACTAAATAGCCAGGACTAACTCTCACCAATTTAGATCCTCATCTAGGAGTGAGCACTTAGTGCCTATACTTTCTTTTCTATATTTAAGGCCAATGTACATCGAGGAATTGCACTGTACAATACAAGTATTCAAGAGACATCTGCTATCAATTCCATCTCAGCAACACCAATCTCAGTTACATACCATGAACCACGTAATCCAAATGTACATCAAGAAATTAAAGTGTACAAAACAATTATTCAAGCGACACCTCCCATCAGTTTCGTTTCAGCAAAAAAAATCTCAATTATTTACCCTAAGCCCCAGATACAGGAACATACTAAACAAAAAACTTAATTTCATGGACCCAATTCCAAAAACCATAACACCCTATATCCAAAAAAACCTGAAACTAGAAAGCCGGACTACTATTAAGGTAGAAACATGGACATAAAAAACATAATTAACAAATCAAACAAACCCTCCCTTTACAAAAACCATATGGTGTCATGTGATAGCGGGCTCCCTTGCTGGCCTCACAATTTCACGCTTTGTGTCTATAACAATAACTCACTTCTTCTTTTAGCCGAATAATTTTAAATCTGGCTAATTCCTTAATTCCTTGTTGGATTTTCTATATCTCAAATCGGAGATTTGAGATATTAGAGCAAATTTCTAATGATCTTCAAACTCCCCATCTCTCCTGCGGAAGCTTTCTCCTTCTACCATGGTTATAAGACCAGTGGAATAACCCTCTCTATGATCGAATAAATAAATACTCAAATTTCAGTCTAGCCCCAAAGTTTGACTTAGACTTCACCCCTTATGAGAGCGCAGATCAACATTCACTTTTTTTTCACCAAGCCACACTTATATGTCTTTTAATATTTCGACATCAACAACCAAAGGCCTAGCCACCAATATCATACTTTAGCCTTTCTTATGGCATTTCTATAAACAAATGCATCAACATATGTATTGTTCTTCAACCAAGGTTTAAAACAACATATACGACCTTGCGCTAGATTTTTAAGCCAAAGGGTAACCATGTATAAGAGTCTTCGGGCCCCATGCTTACGTTGTGTTCTTACAAGGATCACACCCCAGCCATGGAACGCATATAATAATTGAATCAAAATTTCAACATAACATGATGAATCTATTAACTTCTCGACGCCCAATGTCAACAATGCCTAGTTACTTCGCCCATACATATGCATATCGACCTTATTAAGTTCAACTTAAACATAAGTTAAATGAAATCCCCGCGCCTAATTCTCATTGAACCCATCAGGCCCACTACACTATTAATTCACCTCGCTCATCCGACGGCGGGCAGATCATCGCTTCAACATTCAAGATCCGACGATGGTGACTGCATGTTGCGTTTTTTTTTTCTTTTCGAGCTTTAGTGCTCAGAATTTACGCGAAATTTGCGGTATTCCAACACCGCTCAAGGACATTTTCCCTACGTCAAGTGATATCGCGTTATTTTTACGAAAAAAACTTACCACCTTCACCTTTGTGCGACACTGCCGGTTTCGGCCTTCAAACTACTGCCACTATTCGTTGAGGTTCCGATCTTTCACGTAGGGTTCCATTCTAATTCTTAAACGTTGTTTTCTTCTACGTTATTATCTATACAACTCTTCCTCACTTGTGCTTGTTTTTTTTTCAGGGAATTCATAACCCCTTCACATAGTCCTTTGCCTTGGCTCGCCTTCATCCCCGATCTCTCCACAAGTTCCCTACGACCTCTATCATTCACGGATTGCCTGGTAGGCATACATTATCACAATAGTATTCTTCTCACATTGAATTACTAAATAAATGATGAATCCACACATTGTCCATACAACCTTAGGGCCGCTCGTATCTAGATAATTCCGAAATGAAATATACACTCAGAACTCAGTCCCTATATTAACAAACAAGACTGGCTATTCTCCGCCCAGAATTCAATCAAGGACACTTACATAATTCCCACAGAAATTTGGGGCAACCCTTTATCAACACATACGACTCAATCAAGTACAACATAATCCTTTCTATTACAACCAACAATTTTTAGTTCTAATAACTCGGCATCAATCAAAGAAATTCAACAAACATGTCTTATACATTCTCCCTCAGGAATTCAGACATTCCTTATATATTTCGACCAAGAATGCATCAATTTTCACACGGTGTTTACAACCAGATTCTTCATCTACATATACACAACTAGAATTTATTTCGAAAGAATTTACTTACAGCATCATATTAGGCCATATCTTCAATTCAAGGGCCTTTTTTTTCCCTTCTGTCTGAACAACCCCCTTTATACTATAGCTGCTTACATTTTATGCCCAAAGATGACCTGAATCAATTCAGGTCCTCAAACAGCTCATCAAACTCTTTGATTTCCTAATTTTAGACTTAATCCCAAAATCAGCTAACTGATCCTATTCTCTTCACATTCCTAACTACTCATGTTCTCTACTGATAGAGAAAATTTACAATTCTCACTTTTTATTCAGAATTACTAATAATTACAAGAGAATTTAGAATTATGAGACCCCTATGTCTCATGAAAATACAAAGTGCTTCATTGTGCCTAATGCCCCTGCATCATCATGCAAAGGAACAACATGACCACTACAACAAGCAGAAGCTAAGGTTGACCTCCCCAAAAGTAAAGATCCTTAATTTCTCCATTTAAATTAAATTGGTTTGCAGAAGTGGATGAAACAAACTTCTATGATTTTTATCCTTGTTTTATTAGACTTACTGATGCAGTCAGTTTGTCCTTCCCCAGTTGAAAATTAAGCAAGTAACTTACAATTGTGACTTGCATAGTCTTGTATTTTTAATCAGTTCTATCCCATTTTGAAATAAATAGTTTTAAATAAACAGATACCATTATGGCATAGTTTACAGTTTGTCTATAAATTCAATGCAATGAAGCAAAATGCTAAAACTATACTGAATATACTAAATGATTTCTTGCATATATGACAACATTTCACATTTTTATTTTTAGCAGGGGCTTGGTGAATTGTTTGAGGTCATTTGAACATCATTTTTCTTGCTTTTTCTAGTTCCAGAAGCTCAGGTTAGCGAGCTGAATAAAATTATCTCTTTACTCACGAGTCACTGTAGAACACCGATAAACATGGTACTGAAAGATGGACTAGTGGTCAAACGATTGGATATGGTGTTCTTAAATATTAATTTGCAGAGCTGGACATCATATATCCTGAAGAAAAGAGATATCTGCATACAGTAGTATCAAATTCCAATTGAACTATGAAATCCTTAATTATTTATTTTTGATAATTTATTTATGTAGAGAACTCAGAGTTGCTTAATAACAAATTTTAGCCTCAAAAGTGAGTTCAATTGATTGGTGTCACTGTTGCCAGTATTCCATCATGTTGTGCAAAACCCACTACAATTCCCATGGTTCAGGCACACTGAGACTATACTTCACTTCACAGTGGGTACAGTAGGTACCATCAATGGAACAGTGGAAGTACCAAAGAGTTTTCTTGGGAGTATTTCCAAGAGAAAAAATGAAAAAGAATAGCAATTTTAGGTATTTGCATTTTTTCTACAAGATATGTTTTAAACTTTTGCTTTTCATAGGATTTCTGCAGAATACATAGTTGGTGAAATATTGGCAAAATAAAAATTGCGGTAAATATCACGTCCTGTAGCAGCGATAGAGTAGAATTAAAATGAAAAGGGAAAAAAAAATCATGACAGCAATATGTGGCAATAATACTACAGGTGAAAAAACATGTATTTTTTCTCAATCTCTGTTATCACAATGATTCTTGAACTGATTTTGCTACTAAATCTTACCAAAGTGAAATTGAAAACAATAGTTTACAAAGAATGAAGTATTAAGTACCTTGAATAACATATTGAAATTTTCAGAGCAATGGTCTGCTATACAGATCATTAATAAAAATCATGGCATTTTACTGTTTTACATAAAAAGAAAATTCGCAGGAAAAAAAGAAAATTCCTTACACCAAAATTCACCAAAGAGCCAACCAAAGTACTTGTTATAGATTCTTTGGCATCTGTAGTAGTACATTGTTTCAGCTTGTAGCCTTTCCTTTGCTATCTTGACCCTTTTTAATTTTTCTAATACCATTGAACAACTATATGCTTTCATTTTCAAGTAAAGGAATTGCACCCTTCTCTACTACGAGCAACTAGATTGTACCTCATCCATCCAAACTAATGAAAGTATCTCCAACAAAGAAAATGCCCCTATCTTGTTGAATCCCATGGTAAAATTCTTTAACAAAGGACATTCAAAGATATCTGATGCACAATTAAAAATTTTCAAAATCTTGCACTCAATTTTAAAGAGGAGGGAGCATTGTATGCCACGTCTTTTCAACTTTAACAGGCTAGCATTGTCGTGGGGTAGACTTTCCAGGATTAGACATATAGTCATATTGGTTGAGATTTTGAATGTGTGAGGATTCAAAAATGCTTACATCAGTTATATATAATCGTGATTTTCAAATCAAGTGTTTCTATTTCTCCATCTATCTCTAGGTATAACTTCTTTAGATGTGCCAGGATGCCCCAATCATATATGGAAGACACTTTTTGGCATCCCATTACCAAAATACTGTAATAATAAATTTTCAAACGTTGCAAATACAGAAGAGTTCAGATGCTAGGAGATATATTGCAAATCTTCATAAAACTTAAGGCTAAGATAAATGGCAGATTTCAACTTTATCTTCAAAGAAATAAAAAAATTATATTTGATATTTCAAGTGTTAATATCAAAATTCAAATTTGAATGTCTTAAAAGGCATGGATCTCAGCTTATTAAAACCATAGGATAATTCTCTGATGCTAAACATATTAAAAAGTAGGATTTTGAAGCTTAGTAGATTTACAAGAGATGCAGATAGCTTTCTATGGGTAGACCTCTTAGCCTCAGGCCAAAAGGTCCAAGTAAATGCTAGCAATCTCGATTGGGTTGTAGCCTCCTGGCTCATCTTCTTGTAGCTATTCTTCCTTGCAGTCAACCCTTCTTCTATACACAATGGGATCACGCCAAATTTGGAATAAACAATTTCACTGAAAACAAAGGAAGCAGCTACCTATAGAAAAGACAATTGCAGAACAATGTTGCAGTAGCCCTGGGCAGCTTAAATCTGGGAAAACATACAGATGAAAATGATTTTTGGCCAGCCTCCAGACTTCAATTTCCCACACTTTTGGATCAGTAGTCTCTGACATGGTCCTGCCTGAAACTTTGAGTGTAAGCATAATCCCTCCATGCTTATTGACCACAAGCTTGACTTATTTCTCATTTATTGATAGACAAATTTCCAATGTTATATGGAAAAACATGATTAGCGAACCACTGCTAATTCTAACATTCCATCAAATTTCCCAGTGTTATCTGCAGCTCCCATATTTCATAGTCTTACATGATCCTCGGAACACTCAACACTAAACGACTTTGGAGTTGGAGCTACTAGTTGTAGTAAACCCAATTCCTTCATTACCAGTCTCTCCTCATACATCTAAGTACTAGGAAAATCTATATCTCCATATTCTCTCATTCAACCATAATTCTCCCTTCTTATTCTATCAAATACCCCATTGTTATTGGTTATGTCTCTGCAACTACCATATTTAACAGTGGGTGTGGTCCCTGAACTCATAGTAACTTTGGAGTTTGAGTTTCTAATATTTAACAATTTGTTGTGATCTCTGCAACTCACAATAATATTGGAATTAGAGTGTTCGGCTAGCTGAAGTAGACCCAATTCCTCCATCATCTGAATACCCTCTCCTCATACATCATCTAAGAATAAGGCAAACCTCTTTTTCTTCATTCTCTCATTCAACCATATTTTTGCATTCATATTCCATCACATCCCCCATTGAAATTGTGGGTGTTTCTGCAATTGCCAGAATTAACAATGCTATTGTGTAGTGCTCTGTCATCCTTGGAACTCACAATAATTTTGGAGTTGGAGTGATCTGTTAGTTGTGTTATTCTCAATTTACCCTCTTCCCATACATCATCTAAAAAGGGGAAAAACCTCTCGGAAAAATTTCTTCCCAGGAGTCTCTCATTACACCAAAGGGCACATGGAGTGGAAGGAAATCACAAGCAAATTGTCTCGGAGTCTTTGTTATGATGTGGTTGTATGCTCGTGGAAAAATAAAATTAGGAAAAAGCTAGAAGACAAAAGCAAAATACACATTTTTGTAGGGCACAGTGAAGAGTCCAAGGTGTATAGGCTATTTGAATGAGGAAGTAAAAATAATTCTTTGATAAACATTAAATATAATCTGCAAGAAGTATCAGACTATATTGTTGTACCATGGCTTGTATTAAAAGATAATGTATGAAAGGTCGCAGAAGTAAAGGAATGCAATCTAAAACATGAAAATATGACCAAACAAACATTAGGTGATGCCGAGGAAGCTAGTGCCAACAAGACAAATAGAAACAAATCAGACCAAAGTTCAAGAAAATTCCAAAGTCATATCTACATAAAGAATGATGATGGATTCAAAGTTCCAAGAACTACCTACAACTAGTGAAGAAGTCTGGAAGTCAATTAGCCTACAACAGTCAACTGTATATCTAGTAAGTGTTGCTTTTGAGTATTGACTCACATGAGTCTAACTCATTTGAAGAAGCGAACATAAAGCAAGAGTTTCAGAAAGAAATTCCAGAGGATTATACCGAGATACAGATAAATCAGACTTGGGAGCCTGTGTAGACTTTGAAGAAACTTTGCACTTGTTATATGAATACAATTAGTTAGGCATAGGTGTGAGATTTATTAGGTGGATTTCCAAAGTGCCTTCTAGAATACAATTTTTGCAGAGGAAATGTATATGCATTATAGCTCATATGGACAAAGGCAGGCTCATAGAGCCTTGTATGCAAGCATTGATGACCTGTCAAGGATAACTGTTTTAAAAACCTAACTCTATTAGAGACCCTACAACTCAATTAGAGACCCTAACTCTATTAGAGACCCTACAACTCAATTTTTGGCCCAGATAACTACAATTAAGGGAGAGGTAGTTTTCTGTTGGTTGTGCATGCACTTGGAACCACACTTAGAGCACATGAATTCTCTATGAAAAGGTTATTTAATTATACTCAAGTCAAGCAAAAATCAAGTGAATTCAAATTGGCTTTCTAGTCACTTAGTATTTTTCAATGTTAATTTATTCTATTGTCTCCATTTTTACTTGCAATAATTAGTGTAGCATTTTATCATAACTAGATCCTATACTTGTGCTTAAAATATAACACTAGCCAATGTCATTTTATTGGGGCAACATGTTCTTTCTAATAATCTTTGGAAGAGAAATAATATGAAAAAACTAAAAGAATAACATATAGAGAATCATTTTCATGTAACAAGTTGCAAGGGGGGCTACAACTTTTTCTTTCCTCGATCAATGATACATTGTCATTCTTTTTGAGCTCTTCATGGTAAGTGAACAAAGGCTTTGACACACTTCTATTACTTAAAATGTATAGATGGAAAAAAAGAGAACCATATTAACGATGTTGGATGGTGTATAATGACTTTAATATGGATTTGTTGCTACAATAACCCATTGCTACAAACAAAAAAATTCTCATGACAAGAGATCAAATGCTAATTCACATAAATAGTTTGGACGTGACAACACCCGACAGATTCCAACATTAGAATACCTACATCTTGTTTGAAATTTCATATGATGCTCTTCAAAAGAATTTACTTTCTTATAACAGCAGGAAGGAAAACTATTTTTTGGACGTGTCCTAAGTTCAGCAAATCTTTGACGTGATTAAGGAGCTATAGAGAATTGTGTACTTGTGAAAGTTTTGAAGCTGCAGCAAGGCCACTCAATATGGCACCTTCAACATTTGGAGCAACACAAAAATCACCACAAACAGCAAATCGCTTGTTATCTAACCACGGACATTTGTCATCTTTTGCACTGAATGTTGTTGGTAATGCACTACCCCTGCAATCAAAATATGAAATCAGATTAGCCAGATTAATTTCTTTGAAGTTGATAAGCTTATGGCTGAAATATTGAGTCAAATATATCCTTATTATCCTACATCTATGAAGCATCCTTAAATGTTTGTTCACGATGACTAGGATAAACAGAAATTTATAGGTTGACATTTAAACTAGTTATCAAATAGACGAGGATGGAGGTTGCAATCATGTAACCCACAGTCTCACCATCTATGAGATTTACTTTCTTATAACAGCAGAAAGGAAAACTATTGTTTGGACGTGTCCTAAGTTCAGCAAATCTTTGACGTGATTAAGGAGCTATAGAGAATTGTGTACTTGTGAAAGTTTTGAAGCTGCAGCAAGGCCACTCAATATGGCACCGTCAACATTTGGAGCAACACAAAAATCACCACAAACAACAAATCGCTTGTTATCTAACCACAGACATTTGTCATCTTTTGCACTGAATGTTGTTGGTAATGCACTACTCGTGCAATCAAAATATGAAATCAGATTAGCCAGATTAATTTCTTTGAAGTTGATAAACTTATGGATGAAATATTGAGTCAAATATATCCTTATTATCCTACATCTATGAAGCATCCTTAAATGTTTTTTCACGATGACTAGGATAAACAGAAATTTATAGGTTGACATTTAAACTAGTTATCAAATAGACGAGGATGGAGGTTGCAATCATGTAACCCACAGTCTCACCATCTATGAGATTTCATAAAAAATGGAGTAGGCATATGTGGAACTATTTTATGGAATTCACTTAATAAGTCTCTTCTCACCAAATTCAATACATCATCTGAAGGCTTCTTTAAGCCTGTTTGACTTATGATATGGTTGGCATATTCAGCTGTAGAATGTAGAACTCAGCACGCTGTAGAAAGAAACTTAAATTGTGTCAGCCCGCCAATCATAAGCACACAGTGTTGGCAAATACAGAGAGCTCAAAAAGTTTTAAGGAGCATATTCCACAGGACAATGTATGTAGTTAAACAAGAACTAGGCAGTTGACAAAGTATACAGGTTTTGTGTTCAATGGAGTGCTCCCATGTATAGTGATTACTGATGTGTTGTGCACGTTAACTCACCACTTGGCATGAAATTGCTTTAATTCTAGTTTCCTTTCAAGTCGTCCTATCTATAATTTTAACTCATTCTGTAGCAACTGGAGAACATCATTCTCTAACCATAAAATCTGCAAGGTTAAATATCTCAAGTTCAAATCAAGTTGCAATGACATTATGTATATATTTCATAAGAAATATGATCTATATGTGACATTATGCATATATTTCATAAGAAATGTGATCCTTTGAATGGGAAAGATGGATGGTTAATGATGTTTTCATTGCTGGTGTTTAACATTTCCATAAGAAATGTGATCCCATGAATGGAAAAGATAGCTGGTTAAGGATGCTTGCATTGCTGGTGTATAAAATTTTCATCAGAAGTCAAATTGTTAATGTTTTAGATGTAAATTTTGTGGCATATTCTCTTCCAATGAGGGGAGTTGGTTGATATTGTTAAGTCTCAAATCTGCATCATTTCCATACACTTTTCTATACCTTTTTCACTCACCTGAACCTCCCAGATTGTCAATATCATTGTATATTAATTGCAAAAGAGCATATAACATGGTTTTTAACTATATTTTTGTGTCTTCTATTTGATTTAGATTTTTCTCATCTAGCTGCGGAATCTTGCCACTTTCCGCAGCTGCTGCAACTTTCCGCAGCCATTTTGTGAAACTCTATGTTACAGGTGTCTACAGGAAAAACGAGCCACATGGGCAAGTCAGAAATGATGTGGACATGGTTTGTGTCCTATTGGCTCGAGCAAACTCATCTAAAGAAGCTGCGGTCAAAGGTGTCCAAATGGAAGTCAACCGTAGAGTCCCACGGTGACAGGACTCTGTTTCGTGTCACGTGAAGGTTCATATGGCCGTTTCTGAATTGCGGAGGACAAATCAACATCTGTACATGGCTCCATAGCTAAATGCAAACATCCACTCCTCATATATTTACTTTTCAATACGGCCATGATCCTAGATCTATGGACGTAATGGTCTACGTGTTCTCCATCAGCATAAAATTTAGGAATTAGTTATGTTTCCTTTGTTATAAATAACGCGTTTTCATACGCATAGGGGATTAGTCTATGTTAGTCTATGTTAGTTTTTATTAGTCTGATCTGTAATGTAATTACGCTGCCTTTGTGTCGTAATACCACCTTACTGTTATGACTGCATTTTAATATAAGAAGACTCTGTTTCCAAACGTAATTCGTACTTGAAGATTGTTGCCAAGGCTGGTGTACAGGGCCCCTGCACTCGCCAAGGTTCTGTGCATTATTGTATAGTTCCTATTTTATTTCTTTAAAGTTCATTGTGCCATAATCCATTCACATGTTTATACATTGCATCTTTCATGGTATATATGCTTCATTTCTGTTTATAAACTTTCATGCTTTCCATTTCACTTCTGTCTTTCATGTTTTATGTTATTGATTACTGATCAGTGTTCTTGTTTCAGGTTATAGATAGGCAGCCCGGGAATTTGCATAACTTTTTGACTAATGACATGGAATTAACATTGTTCTGTTGCTAATTTGTTTTTCTTAGTTTCTGTTTAATTTCAGTACTGCTTTGTTTAATTCAGTTTTTCTCATTTGCTTCAGTAGTTAAATTTAGATATATTAAACTGCTCATAACATCTTCAGTTGCCTCCGAAAGCCACAGCTGGACTGATGTTGAGGGATTGTATTATGAAATGTGTAGTTTAGTATTAGTTTCTTTTCTGCAAATTTAGATATATTAAACTACTCATAACATATTCAGTTGCCTCCGAAAGCCACAGCTGGACTGATGGTGAGGGATTGTATTATGAAATGTGTAGTTTGGTATTAGTTTCCTTTCTGCAAATTTAGATATAATAAATTGTGCATGACATCTTCAGTTACCTCCGAAAGCCACAGCTGGACTGATGGTGAGGGATTGAATTATGAATGTATGGTTTGATATTAGTTTACTTTTTGCAAATTAGATATCAGTTACTCAAGTTGTTTATGGTTACTTCCGAAAATCATAGCTGGACTAATGATGAGGGATCAGAAGACAAGTTGATGTAATCTGATTTAGATTTACTTTGTTGCAATTTTGGATTTCTTTAAGCATAGTTTCTTTTGTGTTTAGAAAGCAGCAAGAATAGTTTGGTTTTCATGCTCAATAGTTCACTGTTTTGATTTATTAGACTAGCAGCACCTTTTCATTTCAGCAGCACATTTTCATTTCCTTTCAAGTTTTGTCATTGTAAGTTTCAAATTCCTTTTTAAGTTTCAAGTTGGTAAATCATTATAGAGGATATCATCTCCTTGAACAAACATAACCATACTTGTTTTTATTTTAGAATTTCCATCTCACCTTAGAAAACCAAAGACGACAAAAAGTTAATAAATAGGCTATCTTGCACATATAGTGCGCCGCACTTCATCAGCTTACGAATCCCTGATTGACAAATTAAATGCAGCAATTTAGGACACACTAAATTGACCAAACATTTTGGCGCCGTTGCCCGGGAAGTGTAACTAGGTAGCCAATTTCTTAAAAAAAAACAAAATCATAAAAGAAGGGAAAGCTTGATAACTTCTTGAAGTATGCTCTCCTCTTGCACCTAGTGTGATATGGAGGATCAGGAAAAAAAGAGTTATTGGTTCAGTAAATTTTTAAGTATGCTCTCTTCTTGCACCTAGTGTGACCTGGAAGATCAGAAAGAGAATTATTAGCCCAACTTTAAAATATATATATATATATATATATATATATATAAAATGACATGCATAGAGCAAGAGATTCTAGGGGAAGGTTTATAGCTAAACCCAAGAGTTCGATTTTCACAACTCCATCTTCTTCAAGGCATAGACCAGATTCACCACCATCTACCCCTAGCCTTAAGATTTTTGGAATTCAAGGAGCAGCTGAATTAGAGGATTCTCCTATACCATCTACTAAATCCCATTTAGAAAACAAAAGACTCTCTCTCATCCTCCCTTGATAGAAGAACTAGAAAACTTTAAGGACTCTAAAGAAACTATCATGGCAGAGGAAGTAATAGATGGAGGTAGAGGTAGAGGTAGAAGAGGAGGAAACAATGGAGACAACAATGGTGAAGGAAATAATGGTAGAAATAGGGAAGGAGACAACTTGTTTGGATTCCCTATAGTTGATGAGAAAACTCATGCAACAATGAAAAATATCTCACCATCTGTCCTCCCTAACTTTTATGGATTGCGAAGTGAGGATCCTGAAACATTTCTGTTTGAGTTTGAAGTCATGTGCCGAACCTATGACTATATGGAAGACTCTCAAAAACTCAAACTGTTTCCTTCAACATTGAAGGGATCTGCTTTGAAATGGTTCATGGGATTAGCCACTCAATCTATTAGGACTTGGAATGAAATGAAACAAATTTTTTTGGATAGATACTTGGACTATTGTATGCCCACCAATCACAAGGATGAGGTATTCAAAATGATGCAAAAAGAAGATGAAAATTTGGAAGATTTACTTGAAATATTTCAATACAACTTGAAAAGAGCAAAGATGAGAAACTTAGATGATGAAACCTTGAAAGCCCTCATATTAAAAGCCATTATAGATGAATGGATAGATATTTTAAACATGATGGGGAAAGGAGACATTTCTCAACTTCCACTTCGTGACATAACAGAACTATGTGTCCATCTCTCAAGAGGAAAATCTAAAATAGAAAAAGGGCCTAAGGATCCTTCTCTTATTAGGGCTAGCAAATCTGCAACTGGATCAGTAAGTAGGGCAGAGATTGGTAATATGCTTGATGAGTTCAAAACTGATATCTTAGGGAGCCTTAGTGAACAACTAGACACCCTTAAAATCCAAAACAAGCAGAAAGCAGAAACAGATGCTTTAGCCATCTTTTGTCCGAAATGTAGGAAGAAACATGGTTTAAGGGAATGTCCCTTGGATGAAAAAGTTGTAGAAACATGTATGATTTTCTTAGAGAATCATGAGATCAAGGATTGTCCTTCAATTCCTGGACTCAAAGCTGTTTTTCAAGAAGACCCAAATTCAATAGAATCTCTCTGTTTTGTTGCAAGAAGACCTTGGCAGGGACAACACAACCCTATGAATTTTCAAACCCCACCAAATTGGAATCCTTGGCAACAACCTTGGCCCCAACATCAGAATCCATATCAGCCATGGGTACAAGGGATGCAAAATCCTTATGGGAGATTTGCTCAATTTTATCAATATCCTCCATCTTTTCAAAATCAACAAGCTCCACAACTTCCAAATTCAAATCCACAACTTTCATTGCCATTTTCACAACAACAACCTTCTCAACAAAATCCAAATCCTCAACTCATGCTTCCATACCAACAAAAGACAAATCAACTTCCAGCTCAGCCATTGCCAAATCCTAACAATAAAAATCCTCAGAATACTTACATGACAGAAGGACAACAATTTCCTACCTATATGATTGTTCCTCTCAATGATGTACAACTCAGGTCTGGTAGAGTTTTAGAAAAACCTTCTATAGATGTCCAAGAGCAAGATACCTCTAAGGAGGACTCTCTTAAAGTCAATAAGGGTTATGAGGAAGCATCTCTTCAAAACTCAAACATTCAAAAAGAGAAAGAAAAGTTAACCCCCACAACTCCTATAGTTGAGCAACCTGCATCTTCATCCACACCTCCTTTTCCTGAAATACTACAAATTGATAAGGGGGTGGAAAAACAAATCTTGTTGCCTAACTATGATTTTCTAGATGAATTAAAAAATGTTTGTATCAAGATTCCCTTGCTACAAGCCATTCGAGAGATTCCTATTCTAGAAAAAACAATAAAGGAGTTGAGTTTCAAAAGACCAGGAAGGAAACTAAAAGACACAAGAAGAATCCACCTGGTAGGAAAGATTGCAGATATTATGATGGGAAAAATTACCATGCAGAAGTATGTAGATCCAGGAAGTCCAATTGTCAAGACACATATAAATGGATAGAAATTCCAAACACATTGATTGACTTAGGGGCTGCTATCAACATTATGAGTAGACAGACTATGGACCAGCTAAAACTTCCTAACCTTCTTTTTACACATACTTTACTGCAACTTGCAGATCGATCAATTATTAAACCAGATGGTGTATTAGAAGATATTTCAGTCTCCTTAGATTCTTGGGAATATCTGGTAGATTTTATGATTTTGACTCCCAAGAGTAATCTAGGAGGGCACCCACTTATCTTAGGAAGACCTTGGCTAGCCATAGCTGATGCTTTTATTAGTTGTAGATATGGGGATATGTACATTTCTAATGGTAATTTGACAAAGAAATTCAATTTGTATCCTCCAGCAAAAGCAATCACAGAAGTAGGAGACAATGAATGGGTCGACGATGAGGACACTATACAACCTGTCTTTACCATTTCGGAAATTAGTGAGGATAGTCAAATTATGAACACACTAGAAAATTTTGAGATATCTTCAGAATATGACCCCACACAATTTCGGTTGGAATCTGACATAGAATATTTATCATCAAGACAAATGTCTCTTTACTCTATGGAAGAGTTTGGTAGTTCTACCATTGAGATTTTTCCAGGAAAAACATTAAATATCGACAAACATTTGGAAAAGTCACAACACGAAGAACTAACCAAAATCTTGCAAAAACATTCTACTGCATTTGCATGGGAGTATACTGACATGAAAGGTATTGATCCTAAGACTTGCATCCATCATATCTATATTAAGGAAAACAGTAGACCAATCAGACAACCTCAAAGAAGGATGAATCCAAATCTTAGGGAGATAGTGAAAGAAGAGCTCCAAAAACTACTCAATGTAAACTTCATTTATCCAATTTCAGATAGCCGATGGGTTTCTCCTTTGGTTATAGTACCTAAAAAGAATGGTAAATGGAGGGTATGCATTGATTACAGGGAATTGAATAAAGCAACTTTGAAGGATCACTTTCCTTTGCCTTTTATTGATAAGGTATTAGATACATTAGCAGGTAAAAAGTAATTTTCATTTTTGGATGGTTTTAGTGGCTATAATCAAATTCAGGTAGCACCTGAAGATCAAGATAAGACCACATTTACCTGTCCATGGGGGACTTTTGCCTATCGAGTGCTTCCTTTTGGGTTATGTAATGCACCCGCAACATTCCAAAGAGCAGTACTAGGAATTTTTTCTGATCTAATCCATGATTGTGTAGAGGTTTATATGGATGATTTTACGGTTTATGGTAATTCATTTGAAGAGGCATTAGAAAATTTGGAAAAAGTTCTTATAAGATGTAAAGAAACAAACCTTTCATTAAGCCATGAAAAATGCTTTATGATTTTTACTGAAGGGATTGTTTTAGGACATCATATTTCGGGAGATGGGATTAAGGTTGATAGATCAAAAGTTGAAGTCATCTCCAAGTTGCCTATTCCAAATTGTCAAAGAGATGTTAGAAGTTTTCTAGGATTTACTGGTTACTATAGAATATTTATAGAAAACTTCACTAAAATTGCATCTCCACTCTTCAAATTTCTTACAAAAGATTGTGAATTCAAATGGGATCCTGATTGTCAATCAGCTTTTGAAACTTTGAAAACAAGAATATCTGAAGCACCTATCTTAAGAGGACCAAATTGGAAACTCCCTTTCCATATTTCTACGGATGCTTCAGATACAGCTCTAGGAGCTGTGTTGGGTCAAAAAAATTTAGTTCCTTATGCCATTTATTACACCAGTAAAAATTTGACTTCCACAGAGTTGAACTATACTGTGACTGAAAAAGAGTTTTTAGCTGTTGTTCATGCAATTAATAAGTTTAGACATTACATAACAGGCTATGAAACTTTTATTCATACTGACCATTCTGCAATTAGATATTTAATGAAAAAACCTGTTACTAATGGCAGAGTGACAAGATAGCTCTTACTTTTGCAAGAATTCAATATTACTGTGTTGGATAGACCAGGAAAACAAAATACAGTAGCTGATTTCTTGTCTAGGATTCAGAATACTAAAGAAGATTCTCCTGTAGAGGATAAGTTTCCTGATGAATACTTGTTTGCAGTAACTATTAAGACTCCTTGGTATGCGGATATTGCTAACTATTTGGTTACAGGGAAACTACCTTCACATTTATTTCCAAGTGAAAAACGAAAAATTATTCAGGAGAGTTCAAAATATTCATGGATTTCTAACGAATTGTTTAAAACAGGGCCAGATCTTGTGATCAGAAGATGTGTCAGGGAAGATGAAATGCCAGATATTCTTAAGGCATGTCATGATGAAAAATGCGGCGGACACTTTGCAGACAAAAGGACGGCCTATAAAATCCTCTCTTTAGGATATTATTGGCCTTTCCTCTTCAAAGATGCAAAACAATATTTCAAAAGGTGTGACAGCTACCAAAGAGTAGGGAAACCTACCCTTTCAAATGAAATTCCATTGCAAACATAGGTACTCATTGAACCCTTTGAAAAATGGGCTTTAGATTTCATTGGACCTATTAATCCACCATCTAAGCAAAAGAAGTATATATTGGTTTGTACTGATTATGTTACTAAATGGGTAGAAGCCAAAGCATTAGTATCTGCTACTGAAAATTCAGTTGTTCATTTTCTTTATGAGGATATTTTTCCTCACTTTGGTGTTCCAAGAGAAATTGTGACAGATCAGAGGAGCCAATTCACATCCAATTTGGTGGAGAAGTTGATGGAAGAATACAAAATCAAGCACAGAAGATCTACTCCTTACCATCCGCAAGCAAATGGTCAAGTGGAGTCCAAAAATAAAATTCTTGAAAGTATCATCACCAAAACTGTTCATCTACATAGAAGAGATTGGGCAGAAAGGCTTCCTAAAGCCTTGTGGGCCTATAGAACTACATGGAGAAATACAACAGGAAATTCTCCCTATGAACTTGTTTATGGGAAAGAAGTCTTGCTTCCCATTGAGTTCCAATTCAAGACCTTCAAGATAGCAGTTCAGTTGGGGATGGACTTATCAGAAGCCCAAAAGCATAGAATGGAGCAATTGAATGAGCTAGATGAGATCAGACAAGAAGCAATTTTAAGAACTGATCTAGTTCAATATCAAAGAGCTAAATGGCATGAAAAGTACATCAAAGAGAAGAAGTTTTAAGAAGGAGATTGGGCATTGTTATTTGATTCCAAGTTTAAAGATTTCCAAGGAAAATTTCAGACTCATTGGCTTGGGCCATATGAGATTGACAAGATCTTTAATAATGGAGCGGTAAGAATCAAGACCATTGATGAGTTTCAAACTCCTCTTATTGTGAATGGCCATAGATTGAAAGTTTATCATAAGCCACTCTCAAAAGAGGATTTTGTCAAAATGTTTCAAGAAATTTCTGCAATCAGGCTGGTACAGAAGAATTCTTCTTCTCCACCAGCCTAGCTTTTGTTCTTTTTCAGTTTAAAAATAAAATAAAAATAAAAATAAAAAATAAAAAATAAAAAATTTGTATAAGCCTGAAAACCAATCACTGATTGGCAGTCTTATACAGAAAATATAGGGTGAAAATCAGGAACACCTGACACTCTATATTTTCCAAAAAAAAAATCTCTCTCTTTCATTTCACAAGTCTTGTGACCACCCACTCCATTCCATTCCACTTCATTCCATTTCATTTCACCTCATTTCACTCCATTCCACTTCATTTTATCTATTTCATTCCATTT
This sequence comes from Pinus albicaulis, assembly GCA_034641835.2. Lineage (NCBI taxonomy): Eukaryota > Viridiplantae > Streptophyta > Pinopsida > Pinales > Pinaceae > Pinus > Pinus albicaulis. Next base: position 491,641,103 of record CM076580.1, on the reverse strand, counting down.
CATCAATAAAATTCTTTTTCATAACCATTTCCATCTAGTCATTTGTCATCCGTTCATGTTCATTCACCAAAATAATAGCTGTGTCAGTTTCCGCAGCTGACATCTGTTTCCGCAGCTGACTCCAGTTTCCGCAGCCAGAAGCAGATTCCGCAGCTACTACTCTATTTTCAAAAGAATGTACAGTCAGATGTTATTTCCATAATCATGAAATAAAATGCAGGTGAGAGGATCAAAAATGAAGACCTGGAGCATTCAAGACACCAATAAAGAGCAACTAGTTGAAGACCAAGGGAAAAGGCAAAAGATTCCAAGGTATGAGTAAAATTCATTTCAAATAGCATTGAAAAACACATTTTTATATAGTTCTAAACCATAAGCTCCATCCATTATGTGCAATGATTATATTGACAACTTCCGTAACCCTTTCACGATCTCATATGATCCTCTCGCATTCATTCTCAAACGATTTCATAATTAAACCCCCGATCTTCACTCATATTCCTATATTCCACCGGTGACAATGAGACGTAATTGATTTGACCACGGACTCTTACAGCCGCATAAATCCATAGCCGTTGTTTAAACGTGCTCACATTTATTTCGCAGCCACCAAATTTCAAAACATTGCCGAAAGTGTTATACTCTGTTAATCTCACAGTCGTGTCTCTGTCGTGCTCACGAAAATCCCTCTCTGTTCTGTTCACTCCATTACTTTCTCTATTACGCTATAGTCTGTATACCCACTCTCTGATATTTACCCACAACCATTGTGTTCATCTCTGTGAATTCAACCATTCTATTTCCATTTGAACCCTCACGCAGGCAAATTTGTGAAGAGCAGAAAGAAGAATGGGTAAATTGCTAAGAGCAGAACCGGAATGACCTAAGTTCATGGAGGGATATCCGCAAGTAAGGGATATATTGAAGAAAGAAAAGTGGCTGCGGTTTATCCATAAATTCAGAGGTTATCATAAAGAAGTGAAAAAAGCATTCGCAAGGTCGTTTAATGGCTTGGAAGTAGAGATTGGAGACCTTAAGTTTGTGGTCAATGAAGCATCTATAGCATCTGCCACGAAACTTCTTCAAGAGGGTGAGCGTTGGTTTAAGAATAAAAGCATCAGTGATGAAGCCTAGAGAACAATCTTACAAAACCAAGGTATGGACATAACTATTTTTAAAAGAGGAATTCCTGTTCATGCATTGAAGGAGGAATGGGCCACTTTGCTGCTAGTTGTTCAAAAATTCATTACATGTGAAGGCCGTTTTGGGTCCATGTATATGTACCATACCAGGCTACTGATGAATTTTCTAGATAATCAAGCTCTCAATCTCCCATATTTTCTATTAAATAGCTTGAAGAAAATGTCTGTGACTGTTCAGAAGCATTTAGGAGATGTAGAACCACATCTATATCACCACGGTCTTGTAAAAATTTTGATTGAAAAAGAATTAAAGGAGAAGAAAGACACATGGGAACAATTTCTGATTAGAAATTTCTTTGAGGAACCTCAGGAAATTCCTAAAGGTAGTACAACAAGAAGGAGTAGAAGGAAAAGAATAAATGATGAAACTCAAATTACTCCTACTCAAGAAATTCCTGAAGGTAGCACGGCAAGAAGAAGTAGGAGAAAAATAACAATTGATGAAATTCAAAATACTCCTACTACTACAATTGAAAGAACTGATAGGGAAGAGAGACTGTCAAAGAGGAAGAAGAAAAAAATCAAGGGTAAGAAGCCAATAACACCAAAAGAGAGAAAAACTATTGAGGCTATACATCAAACTCCTTCTTCTGAAGAAGAAGATCATCAAGTGTTATCTGAAAGATTAGTTTATCTTCAAAAACAGTCATCTATGGCCAAGAAGACAGAGAAAGGAAAACAAAAACAAAAAGATAGTGTACCACAGCGTGTGAGAAGAAGCAGCATACTTAAGGGGAAATTGAGGAAAACGTAAATGAAGGGTCCTCATTTCATTGATTTAGGAGAGGAAACATCTGAACAGTCCCCAGCTGACCATAGTCCATCTCAGTCAGTTAGTGAACCTGGTTCATTTCATTCTCAGTCAGACATTGAACATAGTCCATCCCATTCTCAGCAAGATGTTGATGTGAGCCCTTCCCAGCCAGATTTTGAAGATAACTCTCCTTCACGGCATTTTGGGGACAACCCAATAAAAATGACACCTGAAATAGACCCCAAGCAACAAGAAGTATATGATTATATAGAATCTTTGGAAAAAGCAGCTACAGGTCCCAGTACTTCGTCCATCCAGCCTCACACAGTACAAGATGATCTAGTCCAATCACTGAAATAGGAAGTCTTTGAGCTAGAGCTTTTAAATAAACACATTAAAAATGAAAATGAGACATTGAAGGAACAAGGCAAATTGGACAAAATCATTCATGATAATACCATGCTACATCTGGGAATATGGTAGAAGAAGAACAAGAAATTGAAAAGGAAATGCCAGAAGTTAAGCAGAGCACTGGTTAATATCAAATTTAGGTGCTTAATGAAGAAACCCAGAATGTTGGTAGCACCAAGGAAGAGGAGGAGAGGATTGGATGTGCTGGCTGAAGTGTCAAGGAATATGAACTAAGGAAGGAATATCAAAATTTTGGTTGCATGAGGACATGCATCACCTTCACAGTGGGGGTATGTTGAGTCTCAAATCTGCATCTTTTCCATACACTTTTCTATACCTTTTTCACTCACCTGAACCTCCCAAATTGTCAATATCATTGTATATTAATTGCAAAAGAGCATCTAACATGGTTTTTAATTATATTTTTGTGTCTGCTGTTTGATTTAGATTTTTCTCATCTAGCTGCGGAATCTTGCCACTTTCCGCAGCTGCTGCAACTTTCCGCAGCCATTTTGTGAAACTCTATGTTACAGGTGTCTACAGGAAAAACGAGCCACATGGGCAAGTCAGAAATGATGTGGACATGGATCGTGTCCTATTGGCTCGAGAAAATTCATCTAAAGAGGCTGTGGTCAAAGGCGTCCAAATGGAAGTCAACCGTAGAGTCTCACGGTGACAGGACTCTATTTCGTGTCACGTGAAGGTTCATATGGTCGTTTCTGAATTGCGGAGGACAAATCAACATCTGTACATGGCTCCATAGCCGAATTCAAACATCCACTCCTCATAGATTTACTTTTCAATACGGCCATGATCCTAGATCTGTGGACGTAATGGTCTACGTGTTCTCCATCAGCATAAACTTTAGGAATTAGTTATGTTTCTTTTGTTATAAATAACGCATTTGCATATGCATATGGGATTAGTCTATGTTAGTCTCTGTTATATTTTATTAGTCTGCTCTGTAATGTAATTACGTTGCACTTGTGTCGTAATATCATCTTTCTGTTATGACTGCATTTTAATATAAGAAGACTGTTTCCAAACGTAATTCGTACTTGAAGATTATTGCCAAGGCTGGTGTAGAGGGCCCCTGCACTTGCCAAGGTTCTGTGCATTATTGTATAGTTCTTATTTTATTTCTTTAAAGCTCATTGTGCTATAATCCATTCACATGTTTATACATTTCATCTTTCATGGTATATATGCTTCATTTCTGTTTATAAACTTTCATGCTTTCCATTTCACTTCTGTCTTTCATGTTTTATGTTATTGATTACTGATCAGTATTCTTGTTTCAGGTTATAGATAGGCAACCCAGGCATTTGCATAACTTTTTGACTAATGACATGGAATTAACATTGTTCTGTTGCTAATTTGTTTTTCTTAGTTTTTGTTTAATTTCAGTACTGCTTTGTTTAATTCAGTTTTGCTCATTTTCTTCAGTAGTTAAATTTAGATATATTAAACTACTCATAACATCTTCAGTTGCCTCCGAAAGCCACAGCTGGACTGATGGTGAGGGATTGTATTATGAAATGTGTAGTTTGGTATTAGTTTCCTTTCTGCAAATTTAGATATATTAAACTGCTCATAACATCTTCAGTTGCCTCCGAAAGCCACAACTAGACTGATGGTGAGGGATTGTATTATGAAATGTGTAGTTTGGTATTAGTTTCATTTCTGCAAATTTAGATATATTAAATTGTGCATGACATCTTCAGTTGCCTCCGAAAGCCACAGCTGGACTGATGGTGAGGGATTGAATTATGAATGTATGGTTTGATATTAGTTTACTTTCTGCAAGTTAGATATCAGTTACTCAAAGTTGTTTATGGTTACTTCCGAAAATCATAGTTGGACTAATGATGAGGGATCAGAAGACAAGTTGATGTAATCTGATTTAGATTTACTTTGTTGCAATTTTGGATTTCTTTAAGCATAGTTTCTTTTGTGTTTAGACAGTAGCAAGAATAGTTTGGTTTTCATGTTCAATAGTTCACTGTTTTGATTTATTAGACTAGCAGCACCTTTTCATTTCAGCAGCACATTTTCATTTCCTTTCAAGTTTTGTCATTGTAAGTTTCAAATTCCTTTTTAAGCTTCAAGTTGGTAAATCATTATAGAAGATATCATCTCCTTGAACAAACATAACCATACTTGTTTTTATTTTAGAATTTCCATCTCACCTTAGAAAACCAAAGACGACAAAAAGTTAAGAAATAGGTTATCTTGCACATATAGTGCGCCGCACTTCATCAGCTTACGAATCCCGGATTGACAAATTAAATGCAGCAATAATTGACCAAACAGATATTTTAGTCATATCCAATATATGGATGCCAGAAACCAATTTTTGTACAAATTAACGAACTCCATCACTGTCACAACCGAGTATACCAAAATCAGATTGCCACAAGCAAATAGAGTCATCACTCACAACAGATTGAGTAGTTAGAGCCTAAGGATAATGAGGTCAAGAAGGAAAATTATATGATTAAGATGTATAATAGGGACCACCATATTGATATAATCACTGATACATACACTTGATGACTAGAGGGAAATTCATAACCCAAGTTTTAGATTACACAGAATCTACACTCACTGAGGTTTTAACCTGGACTATTTTTTCTGGTTGTAGCACAAAGTTGAGTCAAGATGTGGTTCTAGCACTTTTTTCATCATCCCATGAATGCTGCAAGGCCATTGGTAACATGTATCCTTATTTGGGAGACAATGACCCAAGTATGTTACTAGCCCCTAGATTTTCAAATAGGAGACCTCAATAAAATGTATATGTCACATTTTTTCAAACAATAGCCATGACACTGAAATAAGAATCGCTCATTTTGTAGATCTCAAATCAAGTGGCAATCAAGCAGAAGAGTAGGGCTGAATAATAATGGTCAAATAGGAGTATAGTGGCCAAATTCCACACCCCTATATTGAACCAAAGGTTGTAATGAATACTCACCTCTGCAGGTGACCTTGCTTGAAATAAGTGAATGGTGTTGAGATTGAAATCCACGCCACTAAATACAATACATAGATGACATTGTAAATAAATGTAGAAAATTGATGCTTTCAACAAGTCATGAATTATAAAACTAAGGCATGGTATTAAACAATTTAACATATCATCTATGAAGTCTTTCTGCGTGCAATCTTGGACTGTAGAAAATTACAAATTGTTGAGGGGTTTACCCACTTTTACCTTGCATTAGTGACCACTAACATATAATGAGCTGACTAAAAAACATGTTAGTTTTGAGGCGATTTTCATTTTTAATGAAGAAAACAATCGCTGTAAATCACTATTTCATTGAACAGAAAAAATTCAGCAGTACGGGAGATCAGAAGATTATAAATCATAAGAATGTATCTGCTACCATACCTCTGCGATACAACTAACTTCCACACATATGGAATAAAAAACTCTTCTGGGTGAAGTTCCTGCTCATAGGTGAATTTTAACTGGGTGAACATCTAAAAAACACACAAACCATCTATAATTAGGACAAATCAAACCAGTAACAAAAAATATAGAGAATAATAAAAGCAAATTCAAATACTGAAACATGACTCTTTCAAAACAAAGTTTTTTTCATATTACTATCGTCATTTTCTACCATGTCATAGCCAATTCTGTACCTTCATCCCTTCACCCCGCCATGACCAAATATTAGCAACTATGACCTAAAGAACATTTTCTACTGACCATTCCCCATCTGTATGTTGAGAATCAATACGAATGTTGAAAAAATCCAGAATAAAGATGCTTACCAATTCCACACCCCTATCTTGAAAGGATCAGACTTCCTGTAGGAAGTATAAGAAGCCAAATTTTCTATTCTCCATTGGGCAAGCCTGGCTGTAGTGTCAACTCTGCAGCCAGCCTCACCCATCCGTGTAAGAGCCAACGCTGCAGCAATATCCGTGATGCAGTCAAAGAAAAACTCAATAAAAAGTTGTGGAAATGGTGTTCAGCAATCTGAAAATCCTGGATCAGTATCAAGTTTAGGGGTTTTCCTTGCAGTGATGATGACACCAATTCAAACCTATTGTTGCTAGCAAGGATAGTGTTATAAAGTTGTTAGCTAAACGAATTACAGTAGCGATAATGGGGCAATATAGGTAGACTTTGATAGCTTTCAGGCTTTGTCATTGCAGTGTAGGATGAGAAATGGAATTAGAATGAGCATTTAGATAATTAACTCATTCTATAAGAAGAAAGTAACACAACATAATTGCCCTTACAAAACAGAGCATAAATTGATTTATGAATTTTGTTTATAACTCTTTAGAACAATCAGTGAAAGCATAAGATATGAAATGGAACTGAGAAAACATTCGATGAAATGAAACACGAAGGAGATACAATGCTATAAAGCCATACCACATGAATCCCAAAATTCTTACTGCAACTGCCTTTGTATTATCAAAAAAAAAACTCCAAGTACAATAGCTCTCATGTGATATATCCAATATAGGCCAAATTACAAGGGCCTATTTTTCCAAAACAATAAATGTATTTTTGCAAAAATAAAAATAAAAATGATATCAAGGTGGCCAAAATATAAATACTTGTAAAAAGACTCTGATGGCACATTTTTTGAGCTACAAACTCTGATTTATATTTCCAATTTGAAAAATAGGAAATCCAACTACCACAAAAACATTCAAAATCAAATGCACTTCATGTGTTAGCCATTGCTCTGGTGGAAATTTGTTGACTTGAGTGAATAGAAACCATCATGATTGAACCCCGTGCCATTAGATCCTTGATATCCTTTCTAGCAAGCGAACCATTAATCTAAAAATTCAAGGAAAACATTAAAATTAGTGAGAAGAACCACAGATGTTTCTTCAAAACATATTCATAAAAAAGGAACCAATTCTTCTTGCTTTTCGTGATTAAATGGACCAACTTCAGAAGAACCACAGTAGAAGGCATCCAACATAAGTGTTGAGGTAAGGGATGCCCTTATATTCAAAATTTATATATGTGTTGAGGTAAGGGGTACATATAGTTATATAGGTATGTAATTATATTGTTTTTATGGAAGAAATACCAAATTAATGTTTGAATGAAACACAACTACAAAAAGATAAATGGCTAGTGAAAGAAACTTACACCAAAAAGTAGGTAGCAAAAAAAGGTTGAGTTATCTCGAACATTCACCATTTGAAGTATTCACTATACCTAAAGCCAAAAAGTACAAAATTAACATCAGATTCATACAAAGAAATCAACAAAAATATAACCAAAAACTATTTATAAATAATCCAACATATGGAAATACATAAGGAAAGTGAAAGTAGAATATTTTGAAAATTAACCTTGTTCAAATTTTTCACAAAATCTGAAAAAACTTTGTAATCACTTTCTTCTAATTTGTATGTATCATTCTTAGCATTGTACGATAAGTTTGCGATTGCTATAACAGATTCAATTTGTACAAAATCATGATCAGTAAAATCATATTTATACAAGCGTTGCCCCTTTATTCGACTATACCAACATAATTGAAGCTCAATGCCTTCTAATCTATCCAAAAGGTTGATGTCATTATGGTAATCAAACACCCTATTACCATCCTTCTTCCTTATTCTTTGAACCCTTCCAATGTACCACATTCCATAAGAAACACCTTGTTTTGTACTTCGAGGAACACCTTTTCCTGCAGTACGTTCAGTGGGAGGAATTGAGTTGTTTTCAAACAACATCCCACAATCTGATCCAATTCCAAAGCCAATTGAAACACCCTTTTGTAGAGTATTCCCATCTCGCCTAAAGTAGACCCCACTTCTCACTCTTGTCAACCTATCTTTGGATAATGTTGGATTTCCATTCAACTGACTAACCAAACATGCTTTGAACATATCCTTACCATCAAGATTCACCACTGGTTTTATAGTTTTGCTTACATTTTCATCAGTGGAATCTAAAATTTCATCCAACTCGTGTCTCCACTCACTTTCCACTATTTTCAATTCACTTTCATTGTGTACCAATGAATATGAAGATTGAAATATAGAGTTGGAACATCTCAGTGGAGAATCATCAACTACTTCATCCACAATTTGAAATGTTGAATAATCTTTATCCTCTATCCATGGTTTAACCCACCATGAACATTGAGTGTAATTTTCTGGTTTCATTCCAACAGTTGATAAAATGTCTTGTGCATACTTCAATCCATTCTTAACGGCTTCTACAATTTTAGCATCTGTGGATATTGAATCATATTGCGACAATATGTCAATATTTTTTATTGTTTCTTGGTGCAATTTATTCCAAATGTTTTCTTACTTCTTATGGGATTTATTAAAATGAAGCCCTTGGGAATTTGATTCTTCTTCAACAACTCTATTAAGGGTTCCAACAGCATGAAGCAAGTCAATGAAATCATAAGCCCTCTCCACTCCAACCATCCCACCAACTTTGCTAAAGAAGTTCTCACATACATCTGACCCAGTCAAGTGAAAAACACATGGAAAGTTAGAGTATTGATCTCGAAACAATCTCATCAACAAAACTGCAAAATGAAAAGAAATTCTCACATCTTGATATGCCTCTCTGCTGATGAAATTTATGTTGACATTAGTATGAGATTGTTTTTGTACCCAACATAACCATAATGTGAAGAAATGATGAACTTGTGAAGCATTTCGCACTCTTTCCTAGAGGCTCAAACTATGAGACATAAAAATGTCAATGTAGTCAGCAACAATCATTAGGTAAGTCTCTGTAGCTAGTGTCCTCTCTAACTTTCCACTTGGTGTACTTCTCAACTCTTTCAAACGCCTCTGAACATGCCTTGAAGCAATCCGTTGTGCAGAACCCCAATTTTGTCGATCCATCCTCTCTATATCTTCACACTTAAGCTTGTGATCATCCACTTTAAAAGTGTGATAAACCATTCTGACATGGCCAAAACTTATGTACTCATTTCCTAAAACCAATTCTCGTCAACCGCTAAACAAAGGATTCACTATCTTTTTGTCGTTGTGGATGTAATCTTGGTAATGCAATCCTGTTACATTGCAACCATTGTACAACCCAGTTAGCCTCCACCCTTCCCAAGGAATTTGATATCGAGGACCCGATGTTGAAGAATAATCCTTCAACATAAGTTGTCTTCTTCTGCTATCCCCATCCGAGGAATGACCAACAATAGGTCCCAAATTGTTTTCTACGTGTTTCTTCCACATAAATTCTACCTTTTTCCATTGTTGATAAACAAAATTTGCATTGAATTTATTGCATGTTGGATGAACAACCACAACCAAACGAGGAAGTTTTTCATGTAAAGGGTTTGCAATAATAACACGTGCATAATGTCCAATAACATTGTTTTAAAAGAATTTGTTATAATCTCATAGCCTGCATCTCCCTCACCAACTGTCACCAAGAAATGTGATTGGCATTGATGTTCTTCTTTCAAACCACAAAACCCCACCAGTGTATCGCTTTTTGCTACCCACCTAACATATTTTTTCACAAATGTTTCATCTTCTGCAAGGCATAAAGGAATTGGTCCATATATACCATGTTTGGCTTTATAAGAAGCATAAATTTTTCCAACTGCCTCAAAAATGTGTTCGTGCTCCCCTGGAATATATGTCAATGACTTTCTAACTTGCCTTAAATTTGTAGATATTGAAGGACCATCCATATTCAAGTTAATAAAGTTATGTAATCTAGGACCTCCCCATAACTTGATCATCTCATAAAGGGATTTTGTGGATGTACTATACCTTCTCCCTGCTTTTTCATGAATCAAGTTATGAAATATATCCTTGAAAAATTCCCAAACTGCATCTTTACCTTGTAATTTTCCTTGCTTATGTGCCTCACAAACATCCTTACAAACCTAAAGACATCCTTCCTTTCTGTCGATTCAAACAAATTTTCCTTTAGAGATCTCATTCTAATAGAGAGTGTAGCAACCTTTGTCCTCTCCCACCAAAGAGCTCGCATTGTTGATCTATGGTTAGCATTTGTAACCCTTGCAGCATTCTTTAATTCATTTTGAGTCAAATAGTCCAATCTTCTACCTTTTCCTGTATCTCGTTCACTTCTTTTATTGGTGCACCTTGATTCACGATATAATCGCATCCTGAAGTCATTACATTTTGGAACCAACTTACAAAATCTACATGTTAGTGAATCAAAAGGGGTCCCTGTTTCAGAACCCCTCTGGCAATGAATATGCCTATATGTACCATCAATACGACATTCAATACCCTCATAACATAGCATGATCTTGGTATGCTTCTCTATAGCCCATAATTTTCCACCCCTTTGATCATCCATTAGGACCTTTGTTTCCAATCTCTCCCCATTTCTATCAATATAAGGATACCAATACCCCCAACATTGTAGTAACAAGGGAGACAATTGAGCTATAATAAGATGACAACACAATAAATAAATAATTAGAAGTACGATAACTAAATAATATACAAATTCATATTAAATTTTAGTCTAAACTATTAATTAACCACTAATTAACACACCTGAAGTAGGAGTTGCACTTGTAGAACCTCTATGTAATACTGATGGTGATGATGGCACTAAGAACCTAGTCAAAATTTGTTGGGACTTATCATTGGTAGGCTTCTTAGGTCTCCCAACTATGCCACTCCTCAGCCCAATCTCCTGATGTGAAGCCTCATTTGTCGTAGTAGTAGTGTGCTTCTTTGATTTCATGTGTTCATTTAGAGAACTGACAATATTACCACTTGTCGGAACTAAACAAAACCATCTATTGCATCGTGTACATTCAACTCTCACTTTTTTCATGTCCTTATAGTCTGCAAGTGTTGCTTCCACCACCTTGAACAAATTAGGCTCTTGTGTCTTGTTGAAATCATCTAGAGGTTTGATTGCTTGATCAATATGAAATCGATCTCCAACCACCGTTGTTTGTTGTACTTTGTTACATGAAGGAATTTCACTACCACTTGGCATTGAAAGGCGTTGTTGATGGGACGTTGTTTTCATATGATGGTTTTTGAAGTTGCGCATTGTTCGCGCTACCAAGGATACATCACCTGTTCCATAATCAATGCCATAAATTTCACAATGGATCTTTATTTTAGATTATCCCTTTTCTGAATATACTTTGAGAGTAAGTTTCTCATTGACAAACTCTTCCATTAAACTTTTCACTTTTTTTCCCAAGATGCCAATACACAAGAATCAACAATTGTGTCTTCTTCCACTGACAAAGGCATATTTTCAACTCTTGGTTGTTTATGCATAGGTTCCTCCACATTCTCTTCAATGTTTTCAAAGATTGGTATTGCTTCCACTGTGTTTAAACACCTTGTTTCTACATCAAATGTGTCTAGTTTCCTCTTGATGCCTAAAAGTGTTGTATAAAATTTCCATTTCTTCTCTTTATTTGGATTTAGAGCTACTCCATCATGGATAAAATCAAAAGGGTATTCAACGATTCCATCATCCACAATTCCATCACGAATTTCAGCAAATGTACAACCTTCTCGACACCTAACAATGCCAATGACAGGTTTCTCTTCATCGATAGTAATTTTATAAGACAAGTCCATCTGTTTTTGCACATAAATAAATGAAAAAGTAAGTAAAATTCCACAAACATATTGGTTTATTATGAAAAAAAGAGCAAGGAAGCAAGGTATGCACTTTCAATTCAAATCTTCAAAAAACATGAATAACTCTTACTATTGCGATGAAACACTTTGATTCAAAATGTACTATCGATGGATTCCTCAAATGGAACTAAAAACAGAAATAAAACAGAGTACTAAAACAGATTTGAGAGTTGATTTATTGAGTCAAACATTGACAAACTTATAAGCAAGCTTAGGCCCCAAAATCTGCCTCAATTTTGGCCTTATTTACATAATTTTTTGTGTCCTAAAGAGGTCAAAACCATGTCAAAACCAAACCATCATAGCTTTTACTGTTCGTTGGTATGAAATGGATTCTAAAGTTTTGAATTCTTTGAGACTTTGCTCATCTAGGTCTTGGCTCTTAGTTTCCCAATTCTAATTTTTCTTTGATATATAAAGAAATTCTTCATATTTTATTGATTGAGAATAAAAGAAATAGAAAGGCAAGATACAAAGATTAAGTGCTCATTTATGCATGCAGTGACCTGATGTAAATTGTTAAGTTGAATCAGCTTTTGCATTCCTCGATAATCCTTACTCTTGCGTACCATATTTACTTGGCACAACCACTTTGTATTGACAATGGATATAGTATCTTTAGTCCTTCCGACATACTTTTGTGGTTTATTCTTGGACATTAATAAAATGTATTATCTCTCTTATCTATATCACATTTATAATAGTAATTTTGGTCGTCTGAATCAATACCTAACATAGCACAATGAAAATACCTAACATCTAGCACAATGCAAATGATTGCATATAAAAAGATTCATTACCTAATCCAACATGATCCAAATTATTGGATATAAGAAGGTCTATTACATGTTTATCCTTTAGTATGTTGTGTCCTCTAAGAAAATAATCAAAACTTTAATGTCAAATCTTGTGAACTTATGTGAACTTATGGCATGCAAAATCTCACATTGAAGAGGAAAACGTATGAAATGGACATGTTATATGCACATACCTAATCATTAATGTATAGATAAGTAATTATTTCAATTTTTAGAAGATAGAATCCAGTGGATTATTTCATCTATACAGTTGTGGTACCACTATCTAAAGGCTGGGAATAAATGGAGTTGAAGAAACGGTTCGAGTCATATTCTCATATAATTGCAATCTAACAGACCAAACCAACAAAACATTCTTAGTGCACACTTGTGTGATAGAAGTATCGTTTTTTAACTTATTAGCAAGCAATATATAGTTGTCACAAATACATATTGAATTTTTTGTGACACTGGTAGGCCCCATATTTATTTTGAATTGAAGATGCTCAGGGAAAATGCAAAGCAGTATGCCTTACTGTTTGAGCACTCATATTCCCATTGAAGCTTGGGAAGTCTTTAACACCACAACAACTTATACCCAAAAGCTGAGTGTTGAGAAAAAAATTAGCCCATCCTGTAGAAATCACTGTATTGGACCTACTACCATTAGAGGATATGAAAAAACAAGAAGGAACAAGAAAATATCAGAATGTTTTGAAACCAGTCCTAGGTGTTTTACACTACAACAGAATAAGGCCACCTTGAGATTTAAAAATCCAACTCTTGCCAAAATGACAGAATTTAATAGCCTGGTTTATTTTATTTTTGTAAGTGTTTCCATCTGGTGCAGACCAGGTTTTAGGACGTAAACATGGACTTGGGACCTGCTTGCAAACATATTCGCCCCTTTGAAACTCATATCATTTAGATAGGGCAGAGATAACAGCGATTTCCAAAGCCACTGCTTAATATTTCAGCAAATATCACCAGTGAACGAACACCACGTTTAAAACAAGGCCCAGTTTGAAAGAGACTACTAATAAAATCAAATAATAGCAGCATACAGCTTATGCACGTAAAAATCCAGTCAATCAATGCACTAATCATTTCTCATTCCTTCAGGTCATCTAGAATATGGAACCTGATACATATAGATTGCAGACCTGCAGAGGATTCCTATGTTTGAGAAACAATGTAATGAGGCATTCAAATTATAAATAGATTTTGAACATAGCCATGTGATTCTCAATTTTTTTGATGCAATGCCTGCTTAGAAATACCCCTTTTGACCACTATGTTAATGTAGGTTTACCCAATAGAGTAACAGAAAAATAAATTGCAGAACATTACTATAATTTTAATTTAAAGATCATACTCAATTTTAACAAGCCCTCTAACGCGCTTGGGGATAGAGCAGTATGGGAACACCAGCCAAGGGCGTTGAACCATAAAAGCATGGCTTTTATTGTCAACTCTATAGTCTTAGGTCTTAAGCACTCAATTTTTGTGTCAATGCATATCATGGAAGGGAAATCGGTAAGAAAAGGCCTGCGTGCCTATCCTCAGCAGTCTTTGTCATGTCAGATGCTCTTGTAATGCAAAATCTCAGCAATTTGAAGACTATAAATTTGTTCAACTAGTCTGGTTTCCCATCAGGAAAATCAATCAGGCAGCCCAGTAACACAACGACATATCAGATGTAACTTTTTGATAGCGTGATGAAAAGGCCAACCTACAACCTACACATACATTATAAGATAACAAATTATATATATAGATAGATATATTAACAGTAGTTGTTTATTTAAAAATTAGATGTAAAAAAAAACCTCTAACTCAACAAAGTATGCTACAATTCAGAAATTTCCTCAAACAAGATCTCCTTTTAACAGCGATGTTAATGTAAGTCTACCCAATAGAGCAACAGATCAATACATTGTAGAACACTGATATAATTTTAATTTAAATATCATACTCATTTTTGACAAGCCATCTAACTCAACAAAGTAATCTATGATTCAGAAAACTTCTGAACCACAGTTCAATACCCCATCAAGATCAGTTTCTTCAACCTTCCAGTGGACACAAAAATAAAATCCCACAGTGAAATATCAATGGGTTGAAAGTGACCTCAGACACAATTAAATCAACAGACAAATTATAAAAAATAGAACCAACTCCAAAAGTTGAGGTCGAGGTTATTTTACAGTCCAAGACAGCTGCACTGCATGGGACTTACCTTCAATTCTGGCATTTGCTTCCCAGGGGATTTTTCAGTTTGTGTAGACACTTTGCCCTGTCAGTGGGTTCTCGATATCCCAACCCACCCAGAACATTTGAGCTACAACACTTCTCAATAAAACTCTAACAAAAAGTTAGAACCCCAACTTACAAACCAAGATTACAAGGGTATCATCCTTATCTCATCTTTTATTCATAGATAATGTACTCTTGTTAAGTAATGGATCTCTAGGAGAAGCAACAAAAACTACACGAAATTCTAGAGATATAAAGTGTTGTTATGATTGTGGAGGTTAAAGTTCATGAAATTGCAATATGCTTGGAAACTAAACTAGAAAGTTAGTTACAATTTTTTCCCTCATATTGAATTCAAGGAAGCATTCAAATGCCTTGGAATATTTCTAAATCCAAATGGATATGGGAAGAGGGATTGGTTCTAGTTATTAGAAAATATTAAAGATTAAACAAATCATTAATGTAATATATGGTTGTTAGTTAGAGGAAAATTGACATTTGGAAGTCTATATTGGTAGTAATTGTAGTACTCTAGCATTCCTTGGCTTATCCTAGAAGGAGTTTTGTAAAATATCAAGAAAAAATGCTCATGGATTTGTGGACATGCAAAAAAAAAAATTAGGGTATCCCCTTAGTGGAATGGAAGAACATAGCTAAGACCAATCATGAAAGAAGTCAGGGATTAAAATATATACATTTATTTGGTCAATCCATAGTGTTTGAGAGTTTATGGAGAGTGTTACCCCTCACATAACACTAGGCCTTGTCCAAGCAAATCATGTTTGGCAGAAGTCTGTTTTGGAGCTAATACACTATTGCTTTCATGCATATGTGTTAATGGACCACCACCTTTTAGGATCTTCATTTCATATTTGGAGGATTGCTAGGATGTTTACCTTAAACACTAAGCATTATTTTTTGAGGTATCCTAGTGAAAATTCCACCTTTGGATGTTTCTCTCACATGGATCCATTCATTTTGACATATTTGGAGACATGTCACATCATCCAATGTATGTGGATTTGGAGGAGTTACATGTTTGCTAAGGGTTTTGTTTAGCATGATGAGTGTCTTGACTATTGCTGGTGTGTTCACATGTGCCATGGCACACTTCTTGGATATGAATTCATCGTTATGGCAAAAGGCATATGGTTCTAACTTATTTTTGGATAACATGCCACCCTTTATGCACACATTCCTAAATTGGCCTACCTACTTTTCATGTATTAGGAATGTAGTTGGTTTACATGGATGAATGTATCATTTGTTTGATAGATCACTCCCACAGTATTGGTTTTTCAGTGATGCCCCCGTGCTTTCAATAGAGTTACAAACCCAATCAACATTAGAGTACCCATGTAGTCTTACATCTTCGACAATATATCTCAGTCCAAAATTGATGGTCCCATGCAGTTATCTCAACACATGCTTTGCAACAATCCAGTGTGCATGTGATGGCTAAATCTTATAGTGGCTCAGAGTACTATCTGTGAAACATATGTCCAATCTAGTGTTTGTTGAAATGTAACTAGTTTTAGTCTTCATAATTTTAGTTGAGTCATGACTTGATGTAATTATTGATGTACTTGACAAAAGAAAAGAAAAGAAAATTTATTTGTAAAAAGGAAAATTATTATGGGTTTTGTGCCCATTATGTTTTGGTCCTAGGTCAAAGCACCCATTGAGTGCTCTAGGGGTCTTGTTGTCAAGGTCATGATGGTCTAATCCTTGGAAGACCCATGTAACAAGGAAAGAAATATTATTAATGTAATATCCAGAAGTCTCCAAATGATGAGTCAATCATCTCTTTTCAAGTCGGTCTAGAGAGAACTAATTTGCTCTCTTGGAAGCCTATATACAGGAAGAACCTCAGTTCTCTTGGGACACACATCGAACTCAAGTTAGCTCTGAATCTAAAGTAAAGTGAAGTCTAATCCAACTATAATGTGGAGGAAGAGGAGCAAATCTTTGTGGAAGATCTCAACGAAGAAAAGGAAGTTGAACATAGTCTATGCCTGCTCTCATGTTTGAGTTCCTTGGAAGAACTAGGGTTTCCTTAGTCATCATTGTGCAGAGATATGGCGTGATTTTCTCGCTGGCTCATCATTTGGAAGCTCTGGTGTTGGGTCAAGGTCAAGGTCTTGGAAGTCTTCATTGGACAGATTCTATAAGAAGATATTTTGTGGGTTTTCCTCTCGAGGAGAGATTTGACCCTGGCTTGTAGCCTACATCTGGTGTTCTTGTGTTTGCATTGTGATATTCTATTGGAATTTTTCTTGATGATAAAACATAACTAAATAAAAATACTAATGCTCCAAGTTAACTCACAAGAAAGTGTCAAGAATTGCCAAGAAATCAAGTAATAAATTCCATATCTGTTTTGCCTTAGATTTCTCAACATGATATCAGAGGTAAGGCTTTGGAAAATGGGCAGAAATAAAATTAGTTTGGCATTACTATACCTCAAGAAAGATCGAGCTCCCTAGACCGAAATTGTGGAAGCAAGAAGTAGAAATTCTGGGCAGTTTTACAAAGCCCTAATTATAGAGATTAGGCTGCAGGTCCTATCAAGGATAGAAAAGGTAATGAAAGAGAATTTTAGCTCTATTTCAAGAGAATGAATGAATAAGGGAAGAACCCTCTCAAGACCGCACTCTCTGGAAAGTATTTTTGCTTCTCCATCAGCTCTAATCTCTGATTATAAGCTGCAGACCTATCCACTGGAGATCAAGGTCATAAATAAGTCTGTTTCTATGGAGCGAAAGGATAATCAATCCCATAAAAGCAAGCTTCATTCTATGGTATAGGAGCAAAGTTCAAAAATTCTACAAATATCTCCAAATATCTGGTATGCATATCCTGTTTCTGTTACAAATTGTTTTGGGCATTAGAAGGTGTCAAATGCCTATCTAGAATCCCTTGAAAGAGACAAAATCATCTATGGTATGGTTCTGTGCATTTGTATGCCCTAGAAGAAGTGTCAAATACTCTTTATACCTGATTCAACCTAGTGACTAAGTGTCTTGATGATAAAACAGAACAAAATAACAATACTAATGCTCCAAGTTAACTCACAAGAAAGTGTCAAGAATTGCCAAGAAATCAAGTAATAAATTCTATATCTGTTTTGCCTTAGATTTCTCAACATGATATTAGAGGTAAGGCTTTGGACAATGGGCAGAAAGAAAATCAGTTTGGCATTACTATACCTCAAGAAAGATCGAGTTCTCTAGACCGAAATTGTGGAAGCAAGAAGTGGAAATTCTGGGCAGTTTTACAAAGCCCTAATTACAGAGATTAGGCTACAGGTCCTATCAAGGATAGAAAAGGTACTGAAAGAGAATTTTAGCTCTGTTTCAAGAGACTGAATGAATAAGGGAAGAACCCTCTCAAGACCGCACTCTCTGGAAAGTATTTTTTCTTCTCCATCAGCTCTAATCTCTGATTATAAGCTGCAAACCTATCCACTGGAGATCAAGGTCATAAATAAGTCCTTTTCTATGGAGTGAAAGGCTAATCAATCCCATCAAAGCAAGCTGCATTCTATGGTATAGGAGAAAAGTTCAAAAAGTCTACAAATATCTCCAAATCTCCGGTATGCATATCCTGTTTCTGTTACAAATTGTTTTGGGCATTAGAAGGTGTCAAATGCCTATCTAGAATCCCTTGAAAGAGACAAAATCATCTATGGTATGCTTTTGTGCATTTGTATGCCCTAGAAGAAGTGTCAAATACTCTTTATACTTGATTCAACCTAGTAACTAAGTGTCTTGATGATAAAACAGAACTAAATAACAATACTAATGCTCCAAGTTAACTCACAAGAAAGTGTCAAGAATTGCCAAGAAATCAAGTAATAAATTATATATCTGTTTTGCCTTATATTTCTCAACATGATATCAGAGGTAAGGCTTTGGACAATGGGCAGAAAGAAAATCAGTTTGGCATTACTATACCTCAAGAAAGATCGAGTTCCCTAGACCGAAATTGTGGAAGCAAGAAGTAGAAATTCTGGGCAGTTTTACAAAGCCCTAATTACAGAGATTAGGTTGTAGGTCCTATCAAGGATAGAAAAGGTATTGAAAGAGAATTTTAGCTCTGTTTCAAGAGACTGAATGAATAAGGGAAGAACCCTCTCAAGACCACACTCTCTGGCAAGTATTTTTGCTTCTCCATCAGCTCTAATCTCTGATTATAAGATGCAGACCTATCCACTGGAGATCAAGGTCATAAATAAGTCCGTTTATATGGAGTGAAAGGCTAATCAATCCCATCAAAGCAAGCTGCATTCTATGGTATAGGAGCAAAGTTCAAAAAGTCTACAAATATCTCACATACCAGTTGAAGAAATCGCAGGAATCGTGTTTACTTCCCTAACCCCGCTCCTCCAGTCCAAGCCAATCAAACAAAACTCCAACCAAAGCTCAAAATCAGATTTTCCTATTCTCCTGTGCTCCTCCGCACTCTGTCTTCCCACCTTGCTCTGCTCCGAACCCTGCACCAGTCGAACCAAAACCCCTCAATGTCTTCCCACCTTGCTCTACTCCAAATGCACCTTCATAGACCAAATCTCCAACTTCTTGAAGTTGGACCCTTTGTAGCAGCAGTGAAGCTTTCCAAGGTTTGGTTCAGTTGCTTAACTGTGATATCTACTTCCTAAGAGAGCTTGAGAGTTTCATCAGCCCAAGGCTTGAGGTGGTCGCTGAAAACCTTATTTTTGTGGTGGAGCTCTTCAATGTCATCTCTAAGTGTGTGGCTGGTACGTAGTCATGCCAAGCACTGAGCTGGAATCAACGTGGACATAGTAGCTTCGAGCTATTCAAACTCTTCCTCCTTCTGGCGCAACTCTTGGGTAAACTCACGGAGGAGAGGGTCGCGCTGCACCTTATACCATAGCTGCATAGATATCTCAAAAAAATCTGTGCCCTGAGTAATCTAAGTGGTAATAGTATTGGTTGCCTCTGTGACCAGTGCGGCTCATTGGGCTCTTACGTCAGGTGGAGTTTCTAGTTGCAATTTGGCCTGTAAGGAAGTAATCTGTTGTTCCATTTTTGTCTTGACAGTCTGAATTTCAATCCTTGAGGTCCTTAGTGCTACAGAAATCCCCTCAATATTTCCTAGGGGGTGGAAAATGTTAGGGTATCCTTAGTTACATCTGCGCAGAGCCTACTAATTAAGCATTCCAACTCAGTTTGCTGCATGGCGGCGAGTGTGCATGAAACCTACGCTTGGGAAACCTTGAAGATTTTATCCATAATCATTTTCTCAACTATACTAAGCTGCAAGTGCACCCAGTAGTCTCAGTGTTGAATCTCCTTGAAAAGGGATGTGTGGAGGACTTGCATTGGTTCATGTGGCAGTCGGGCTAAATCCAATTATACCTCTGTGTAGGCCTAGACTTGCGCTCCTAAGGCAGGTGGGCTCAAGAGGAATGTTTCACCTAGAAGGGGGCAGAGGTAGATTTCCATTGTGATGATCAATTCACTGCTGGTTGCTAGGGGTGGCTTTGTCTGAATCATGCGTGTCTGCAGGGTGTCAGTTTTGAGATGCAAAGTTCAGAGCTCCGACTGGAGTGTAGCAACCATGGCCTTCTACTGCTCTTCCATAGCTAACCATTTATCTTTTGAGGCGAGGCTGACTGCATCTACGATCTTCTCCAAGTCTTCCTCTGTCAGAGTAACTCCAGTTTCCTAACCCGGCCTTGTAGCTCGTCGTTTCTTTCGTTGGCCTTTAATAGGGTCACCAGTTTGTTTCGTACCACGCGAGGAGTCGGTACCCTGCGCATCTAGACCCTTTGTTCCTAGATCCTACTGTGACTCCCACTCCACACCCTTTTCAGTGTCCTTGCAATGTCCTTCTGTCTCCTTGGTGGTATCCTACGGGGTGGTCTTCTTGGCGTTCGTACCTACAGTGTCTTGCGTACCTAATTAGAAGCCTAGTTTCTAGTGTGGAGGCTAAGTAGCAATAAGACGGTCAATCTCCTCGTCAGCAACCATATATGGCAGTGATATCCATGCTAGATCCTTATGGCCTGAGATCTGCACATTGTGCATCATAACCTAGAACGTTGCGATGCTCTTATACTTGTCATAGACTGCTGGTGACAAGTGCAAGCGGGAGTGGATTGTTGTGGTGAGCCTACTCTGAAATAGGACCCAGAAGACCTTATTATCGTCAATGCGTTGTTCATCCTTTGAATCCCATAGAGTCACATACCATGCCCCTTCGCACATATCCAGCTCAAGCTCAGGGAGGACCGAGTCTTTAGGGGTTTCCCATGTGACCAATGTGATGAGGAGCAACAACCAAGAGTAGCAGAATGCCCTTCCATGATCCTAGGCTTCGTACACGTTCTCTAGAAATTAACTACACAGGAAGTGGGACCAATTGAAGAAGACCCCTTTTTTAGTGTCCAGCCAACAGAATTATATATGCAGGACCGTGGAAACCTGGCATTTGCACATCATTTTGCATGCTAACAACAATGTACCCATGCACGCACCGGGGTCGCTAATAGTGCTGACCATGAACCCACTAGTGTTCCGTTCAACATGGTAATCATCACGCACCCTATCAGTGATATTTTGCTCATATTTCTTACTAATGCACTCCATGGGATTTAAACCCTTCATGGGAAGACCAGTCATACGGTGAATGAGCGCTGCATCAATGGGGATGCAATCTTGGATCCACAAGTAGCCGTCATAGACCACAACTAGCAGCTATCACACAATTCGGTTAGTGATATTCTAGTGGCCAAAGTGAGGCATCTATAATAGATTTAATAACCCTGAACCAGCCAACCCACTTTCCCATGGCATGGGGACTACCTTCAGCACGTCATCCTCCAATACCCTTTCGAGATATAATTCAGTTGCCAATTCGAGGAACACCCCTAGGTTGGCTAGGTCATGATCGTTAAATTTGACCGTGTGGAGCTTGCCAAAGGATTATCCAATGATGGGGACCTCGCCTGGAATCATAGGCATCTGCAGATAGGTGCACATCCCATTGAGGTTCTTGGGAATGCCTCCTGAGGGCTTGCAAGGCTGAACATAGGGTGGGAGCCAATTTGTTGGTTCAATGATTTGGCCCTCCTCCTGAGCAGACATAGGTCTCTTTTATGGGTTAGGCGAACCTGGTTGGGGCACTGTTTGTAGGGATTTCACGTTTCGAAGGGAGGTATGTGGCTTCACCCCAGTCCATTTCGCAGTCCTCCCCGACCCTTGCTTGTGGCCTTTTCCCTTCGCCTTCTTTTTCTCCACCTACTTTCCCTTGCTCGGTGTGGACACAACCTCCTCAACCTCAGGGGTGACTTCCAATATTTCATCGAATTCTTTCTCCATCGAGGCCACATTCTGTGAAGATTTAATAGGATTGGATGAAATCATTCTTGTGTGTAAAATGAACTTGGGGTTGCTAATATCAGAGGGGGTAGCATGCCCAGACATGAATAGAGTACAATAGCTACCAACAATTGCAAGGCACAAGTTATTTACAATGCGCGGAACCCTCTTTTGAGCTCCCCTCCTACTTTTATAACCTTCGGTGGTGACCAATGGTTGGGTGAAGTTTATCTGAAACTTACCATCAAGTAAACAGTAAAAAATATTTAGAAATCGCCTCATTAATTGTCAGTCGTCCGCTCCTTTCAATAGTAAAATTTTCTTTTTACCCAGTTTTACTGTTCCAATGGCTAGTTTTCACAGTTGTATATTACCCCTACGTTGCTAGTGCACCTCCTTCACTTCCAGCACACCCCTGCACTCCCAGCATACTGTTAGGTCTCTGTAATTTAGCAGAGTGACAAGACTAAACACTGCAGAGACTACATCAAAAACCACTTTAGGATTCTAGGATCTGGCCCTTCTGAATCCAAAGAGGGATCTCTCTACAAGTGAAAAGATTGATTTATCTTTTAAGGTTCTAGTATGATATTAGGCTAGTTATTAAGAACAAGGGTTTTTGGTTTGTTTGGTTGGTCAGGTATGATCTTTAATTAGATTGAATATCAAAAATGAAAGAGTTCAAAAGGTGAAGATGCAAGTATATTAAGAAGTGTTCAGCAGTTAGGATTAGCATGAAGCAGCTTTAAACCATTGGGAAATGGAGTCACAAAAGGGTTTAATTGTGCAACAATTTCAGGAGTGGTCCAAGGGGCAATTCATCTATATCAAAAGATCCTTTAGATTAGATGATGGAATGGAACATTAAAAGTGTTGAGAAGGTGGAAAAGGCCAATAATTTCAACAAGGATTTATCAACTTTCCATACAAGAAAAGCCTTTTTAAGCAATTGTTTGAAACCAACCAAAGACAAGGCTAACCATAAAATTCTTTGGAAAAGCTTGTATTAAAGCTAAATTATCAGACAACAATCCAGTAATCTCACTAGACTACTTTCAGAAGGGATGAAAACAAATAAGAAAAAAAAGTGCAACTTAAGATCAAGCAAGATGCATTAAAATCAAAGCCTGCTTTAGCATACTCATAGGGAAACCTTCAAACAACCTTTGGAGAAAGAACTAGAAGACAGGGCAAACCATAAACTTTTCTAGTTTGACTCTACTTAGCATGTAATGAAAATATCATTCAAGAAATTCCTTTCAATTTTTTCACATCAAGACATGGACTAACCAACATTCCTTGATAATATTTACACTTAAGTCATTCTTAAATACACAATTGGAGGAAAACATAAAGATAAAGCTTATCAGTGAGAGTAGGGTACTTTTAACAGTAAATCCTAGCTCTATATTTTTTGTTCTTTATCAGAGAAAAGTGAACAAAATGGCATACATGAAAGGAAAATAATAATAGTAAGAGGTACTTCACCAATGATATAGACCAGGATCCCAAAAAACAGCTTGTATATTGATCGTCAATCTAGTTACATACTTCAAGTCCAATGTTTCATCACAACAACAACTTCTCTTCTCAGCCTAACTTCTTCAATAACTTAACAGAGCTTCAAAATTTATTTACATTCAAGAATGATTCGATACAACAACTATTACATCAGAAATCCAATAACCAACCCTTTACAAAAATTTCCTGAAGGAGATTTTTTAAGAAGATGAGGAGGTGGGATGAAAGAAAATATCTCTAGGTTCAATTAATACAAGTTAATGATTCTCGGCCTTTGAGGGGCTCAATAGAGAATGTTTTTGATATTTCCTCTGTATTAATTGGTTTTCATTAAGTTTTAAGCTATTTGGCAGATTCTGTTGACTTTAAAACTCTCTTTAGGCAGGCTGGCAATAACTCTAGCTGTCTTTAAACAAAAATATCACTAACTGGGCAAAAAATATGCCTTATTTTGATTTATGGAAGCTGCAGGTGGCTCTTTGGTAGCTGGAGAGGATAAAATTAGCCTCTGATGTGGTAGTTTAGGCCTTTTGGACTGATATATTTCTTTGTTTTCCCTTAAAACACCTTTAATATGCTTTTGGTCTGTGTTTAGGCTTAATTAGGCCCTGATCTTCATCTTCGGGTCTTTATCCTTTAATGATGTCTTTATCTCTATGGATTAGGCCTTTCTTTCTTGAATTTATACCTTAATCCCTTTAAACTCTTCTTTAAAATATTTATTCTTCACTTTATGCTCTGATTTTCACCTTTGGCACTGATACTCCTTGTTTATTTGATGTTTTACTGTGTATTTGTTGTTTTGTAGGTGCGCATAAGGTTTACACAGGTGGAGGTATTTGTTTTAATGAAGAACTCCTTGGATCCCTTCCTGTACCGAAGGTTAGGAATCGTCATTCCTGACCTTCATATAATTTTTAAATCTATGGGAAAAACCCCATATAACCTGTAAAAAACAAAGAAAAGTTATGTAAACTTGCGGAAAATGGGTTTAAGCTGGTTTGGAGGTTTTCGGGCGTGAGGGCGAATCAGGGCTGTGGGATTAGAACAGCCAACAGTCGAGATTAATCGGTGGGGTCATTCGAGAGGTTAGATGGTGAGAAAAGGCAATGGAGTTGAAATTAAATTGGGACCGTCTGATCTTAGAGATCGACGGTTAAGATAAAAGCTGAAAATAACATTATGGAGAACAGTGGTTTAGCCAAAAACCATTAATGGTTTTCGCGTGGGCTCTGCGGGGGGAGTGGTTTTCCCAAAAAAATGCGATTCCATTCATTGCGGGACACGTGGATTTACAAAACCACCCATTTCACATTTTTTTTTGGTGTTAACTCGCGGGCGCAAAAAAAATGTGAAACGCATCATCCACCATCAGATCAGAGGCTCCAAATTCGACGGTGTGGATCGCACATGACAGGGTAAGTTGTGGGGTAAGCGAGGCAAGCGGGGCCCACGGTGACGTGTGGTATTTTGTCGTGGAGCGGGCGGGTTAATTGGCTATCGAGTTTAATCCCGATCGTCGGATTTTTCTGACGGATGGTTAGGATTAAAAGAGGAGATGGGTTATATTAACGGAGGAAAAGGTAAGGCAGGGGATCAGGCGGAAGGAAAAAATGTGATGAACGTTGATATGTGTATATAAATGGTCGATATTTATCTTAAAATTGAACTGTCGGGGCAGAAAAAATAAAGGAAAGAAGGGTTCAGAGGAAGGGTTTTAGGCCTTTAGCGCCTGATTGCAGGGCTTCATCCACATGGAGGTCAGGGTTAAAGGACATAAGCACCCAGGGGCTTAATTCTTTATAAGCGCAAAATACTGTTTTAGGCCAAAAAATAGTGTTCTTTAAGCCAAACTGAGGGTTCCGATAGACTAAAGGGAGGATTTTAAATCCAAATAAATGGGAGATATAAGGTTTTAAAGGGGGGTTTTGATGATTTGGAAGCCCAATGAAGGTTTTTAGAGGAATTTTATGAAGGAAATGAGGATGAAAAATGGAAATGCTTGTGAGTGAAAAGAAGAGGTAAATGGTGGAAAATGGAGTTTTTGAAGCAGTTCTTTATCTTGGTAAACAACAGGGTTCTTTAGGATAATGATGGAAACAACAGTGAAGATTAACTCAAAGGGTAAAGATCTTCGTAACACTTTTAAGAATTAACAATTTGAACATGAATTGTTTCTTAAAGGCTAAAAGAGATTTAGCCACCATTTGATATGGAAAATTTTATAGGTGGCTAACAGTGGCTCCACATTGGGATGGCATATTATTGAAGATGTCAAGAACTGCAGATAATTTTCTGGAAGCTGACTAGTGCCTTCATCCATTGGGCATCAACTTTTCTTTTCTTTGGCTGACCTTCTTTGATCTGACAGTCTTTGAGAAAATTTGACACAATGGAATTCTATCAAAACAACATCTCTACCTACCCATTCCTAATGATCCTAACATTTTTTATTCTTTCAGAGTGCATTTGGATTAGCAAAATATTTTCATAAACATTTTATTCTTTTGAAAAATAGGAAACTAATCTAAGTCTAATCTTATTCCTCCATGAACTCAGTTTAAACAGCTGAGTTCATAAATTTCTCTACCTAACTACTATCTGTCAAGATTAGACTGTCTGACAAAATTTAATTCTCTAAATTCTAAAATAGAAATTTAAAAGAAGCCAAGCCAAGATTGAATAGTCTAACTTGCTGCTGATCTATGGCATAAAAACAAGATGCACATAGACTAAAATTTACAGAAATTTAAAACAAAATTGTGAAGGCTTAAGATCTAAAAACTAAAGCATCCTTCATTATTTCTTCAGCTCTATTTTGAATTTGTTTGATCTATTTTTCTTTCTCATCTAGTTAACGTTTTGAGCATATTGGAACCAGTTCTTCATCAATCTCATAGGTTCAGGATTTGAGCTTGTTCGAACCTTTATTTTTCTATCCTAATCTACCTTACTGATAAGCCAACTTTGGACTGTTTGGAAAATCTAATTCACTAACCTATCAAGAAGAATTGAAAACTACACTAGTCATGATTAGGCTATATGACTACCTATAAAGTGGATTTTTAGGAGGGAATTTGAGTCACAGACACTTTCGACTTTGTTTCTTTTTGGTATGGGGTTGTACCTTTCTTGTTTTCATTCCCGCCCTCTTTCTTTTCAGCCCCTTGTAAAATTTTGACAGGCAAAGTAGGGGGCTAAATTGTTTTGAGCCTTCAAGGAATGCATCTCCCCTGAAGACACATCATCCTTGAGGTCTCCTGTGCCATTTCCTCTGATAAAATCCCTTCTGCTGATCCCCATTATAAGACCTCTCTAATTGTGACAAAATTTTGCTCCAAAAGGCTTTAATTTTCCCCCTGTACCTCTGCAGAATGTCCCATTGTACCCCATTTCCCCACTTTGTCAAAATCCCCTTTTTCTCTCTATAAGTCCCTCTTAATCCCCCTAAATCATATCCCAAATCCCCTTGGATTTCTACCCTTACCCTTTGTTTGGGCCAAATTCCCATTTCCTTCCCTTATCGTTCCCCTTCCTAACCCTTAAAAGTCATTAAAATGGGCCAAAACCCACTTTTTAACTTTATAATAAGCCTCAGCCCCTTTTTCGCCAGCCCCTAAACCATTTCCCATCATGTGACCTGGGCACTAGAACCACCCGCAAGCCCACAGGAGCGCTTAACGCAGATATGTATCGGGTGAAGGTTGAACCGTTGATTTGTATTGATCGAACGACTATCACAAGCTCCGCAGTGCCCATGGCCCAACTCGTTCACCGCATCTTAACTGTCCATTTACCCGCTAGATCTGACGGTCCGCAGTTCATCCATATCGGGCGCATTTTCAACCGTTGATCTATACATATCTGACGGTGCAGAATCCGCCCGTCCCAATGGTCCCTGCCCGCTTTCACTGTTCAAAAACCATATGGTTTCCATCGCACCGCTTTTCGAGGGTAGGCGGTATTTACTGATCGGCCAACGATTCCATACATCGTGTGACACACATCCCCTGTACCTTTTTCAAAACCTTCGTCCTCGCGCGTTAACCGTAGTCCATCATGCATTATTTTTTGGACGAGGATGCCCAACGATATTGCCGTGGACCGTTCGATCTGGGGCGGGCCATCCAACGGCTATCGCTTGCCGAAGATGCATGATAGTTAACTCAGATGCACACGCGATAACTCAGGGTATGGCCCGCCATCCGTTGCCCTCCAATGCATTTTCAGCCGTTGATCTCCTCCCGAGATCGGATGGTCCACATTCAATTGCCTCGCTGTTGGTTATTCCGTTGTCTACCAGTCTGGCCACATCACCTCCACATGTCTCACTGTAAATTCGCCCCTCCCATTTTATATATTCATTCAAAAGGTCAAGTTTAAGGTTTTTTACGTTAAATTTCTCTGCTTTCCGCCAACCTTCCATCAGAGCATTTCTCCACCATTCCTCTGCGTTTTTTTCCTTTCGTCCGCAAGCCTACTGTCATCCTCGCAGTCATCCACACCATCTGGCCCCATGCATGTTTTTCTTAATAGTTTTCATATTTTGCAGGGTTATCAAAGGTGGAAAACCGCCATGATTCATAGGAATCATTGTAAACGGTGCGTTAAGAAGAGAAGGTTGAATTTGGAAGCTGGTACTACAGGGAGGTGTCCGGAAAGGTAGCGGCGGCATAAATATTATCCAAGGACAATTCAATCTCCACAAAGAAAAACCTATCCGGCGCCATTAAAGCCCATATTTTGCATATCAAGACATTTATGGAGCAGTGGAGAAAAACCAGCTTATGATCAAGGATTTCAGCGTTCAGTATTGAATTTTTGGGCCTTAATGCAGCAGTTTAGAGGCAAAACACCAGGATAGCGACATCATGAATCACACAGAGTGTACAGCAAGCAGAAATCAATGCATATCAGGGTTTGCACACCAGCATAATGTTTTCTCCATAAAGGACAAAGTGCCCATGTCTTGGGTCAATCTATGCCATACCTGAACGTGTGGAGAGATTTTCATATCGAAATTAGCTCCAAGACTATCGTATGATTTATTTTATCAAGATGTGGCAGACTTCTTTATCATTCATTCATAATTTTTTTATTCACCAATAGCACCACACAGTACTGTAGACAGAATACATCAAAGTCATATCAGAGTAATCTAGAGTCTGAAGAAGATCATCCGTTCACCCAAAGAACACCAGAAATTAATGCACAGGATTTATACAGAATGGGCTTCGGCCCTCTTTCTTTTCAGAATTTTAATACTGACTTTATTTCTTCACCTACCTCCTCTGCTCCTTCGGAGCTATAAAGTCAGGAAGAAACTCATTGTAAAGGTTGTTGATCAGTTATCAGAGAACTGCAAGTAGCTTCTTTTGAGACACAGTCTCTGTGTAAAGTTGTATGATAGGTTGAAGGAGATGTTTTCAGACTGAGTATTCAGCTATTGGAAATGTTGTACTTGATTGGTATTTCTATTTAATATGACAAGCATATTTCTTTGGATCCTGATCTGAAGTAGCGGTGATGTTTTCCTATCTTTTTGTTTACATTCATTTCATTTCGTTTTCTACTGGCTTGCATCAGAATATTGGCATAGGATTTACCCTCGTTAGGTACCCTATGTTTCTGCTCTCCTTGCCATTGATGTTTCTCTTCTGAATGTATTATCTAAGAAATGATTTCAATTGATTTAACCAGTGTAGTGGATG
Source organism: Pinus albicaulis (assembly GCA_034641835.2). Lineage (NCBI taxonomy): Eukaryota > Viridiplantae > Streptophyta > Pinopsida > Pinales > Pinaceae > Pinus > Pinus albicaulis. The sequence continues at coordinate 491,611,460 of CM076580.1, read as the reverse complement.
TTATTTCCTGCTCTCTGATGTATGAATTAGATGAATTCAGTTCTTAGATGTTTCTTGTTATAGATTCAGTTGGAAGATTTGGGAACACTGGGGATTAGAGTTAGCCCTGGGATTAAAGTTAGCCTTGTCCACTAGATCCTTTTACGACCAAATTGGTTCCTTAACTCTATGTTGAAAACTGTTACCTCCTCCTCTGCTACTTTTCCATATCACACAATCATCTTGAAGATCCTATGTTTCGTGATGACTAGCCCAATTGAAAGCCTCGCCATTGAGGTAAGCAAATCCTTTCCCGACCTCCATCGTTTCCAATGGTTTTGAATATTTCGGAATACTTCACTTCTTCCCTTTTTCCTATTTGCTCATCTTAGTCTTACATTAGTCTTACACTAAATCCTTCTTTCCTGATAACTAGCAACCAAATCAAACAAATCAAACAAACAAACCTTGTGCCTATAACTAGCCTTAAATCATAACATTTTAGCCTCATAGACATAAAACCTTTGCTCATATAAAGAGATCCCTCTCTGGACCCAGGAGGGCTAGATCCTAAGGTCCGAAAGTGGCTCTGAAAGTGGCTCCGATGTTGTCTCATCTTGGTCTTGCCAACCGTCAAAACATGGAACCCCAACACTTTTATATTTTTTTTGTATTTTTTTCTTTATAACTTTGAATGCAGTGATGGATATGATATTTACAATGAGAAAAAAATAAAAAAGCTTCAAACTAGTATAGTTAAGAAAATTAATGTTTGAGCATTCTGCCATTGACAGGACCTCCAAAAAGTTCAATTCCATTCACCTCCTACAATAAATAAGAATTTTTACTAACAGTAGACTGAATGAGATAAGGGCCTAGCCATAAGTTATCAAATTTTCCATGTTTTCCCTTATCTTCTCTCCTGGAATCCCACTTTAAAACTTTGTCACCAATTCTGAAATCACTGGCCTTTGTTCTTTTATTACACATCTTCTTGATGTTTTCTTGCTTGTGTAGTGCTCTGTTGTGGACTTCCTCTCTAGTTTGTTGAATATGTATAGTCTGATTGATTATTCTTGTCATATCATTATCTTCAGACTGTACTTCTTGGATCAGCTTCATGACTGGCACTCCTAGACTGGCTCGAAAAATTACATCTACTCCATATAAAAGCTGGTAGGGTGACATTCAAATTGATTTCTTAAGTGTTAATCTGTCAGCCCATAATGGATGTACTAGCTTTGTGTGCCAATATTTCTTATTGTCTTCCAGCAACTTTTTGATTATATTCACCAAAATCTTATTTGAGGATTCTGCCAACCCATTACTTTGAGGGTAATAAGCAGTAGAATGGCCCAATGTAATATGGTATTTGTGACAGAATTCAACCATATTTTTTGATCCAAATGCAGCAGCATTGTCAGTGATAATCTTCCTAGGGTAGCCAAATCTAAATAGGATATGATTTTCCCTAAACGTTTATCAAAGACTCCACAAGTGATAGTAGGCCTGCCGATTGTCTTGGTTTCACATAAGACTCCACTTGGGAGACCCAATTTCTCCACAACATCAACCACAGTAGAAGTAACAAGTAGGGTTAAGCTGCTAGGTCAGAAAAAAACATTCTGGCTTCTATAACCATTCATACAAGAGCTTACCCTAACCTAGACCCACCTGAAATAGTTGATAATCCCGAGAGCATCGTTAAGGGAGCTCCTACACCTAAAATATAAACTGTTTCCAGTCACATCTATAGAGCTAATTCTGCACCAGAAGATCTTACAGCTCTATCACACTTTCACCTTGTCCTAGACTTACCTAACATCTTACCTAGAACTAGGTCATTCAGTATCTTAGACCAGCCAGACCCTGAGCTTCCTGATTCGCCACAGCAAAGTGGTAGGCACCTAGGGAATAGACATACCCCTCCTTATACACCTCCTGATATACATTTCATACAAAACTTGGGGCTCAGTCACCCTAGATCTGCTCATCAGTTTTCTGCTGGTCATAATATCCCTGCCATCCATATACCAGCTACCCAAGTCAACCCTTTACCTCATCAAAACATCATCATGGCAGCCTGGTATGCACCTCTCATTTTACCTCAACCTCTAGTACCCTTGCCAAATGATTATCAGTCAAAGATCCCACACTTCACTGCAAAGGAGTCCATCACAGCCCAACAACATGTAGATAAGATGGAAGATTCTTTTGACTACATGGAAATAGATGATGATATAGTCAAAATGAGAATCTTTGCCCAGAGCTTAGGGGGTGATGTGAAGAAATGGTTTAAAGGCCTACCTCCAGGTAGCATTAATGATATTCCAGCTCTATATCAAACCTTCATAAACAAATGGGAAGCTAGGGAAAATCCTTGCCAACTCCTAGCAGAATACATGACCCTTAAAAGAAACGTAGGAGAGAGTGTCCCTGATTACACAACAAGGTTTAACAACATTTACAATGCCCTCCCTCCACATATGAAACCTCCACAAGGCATGGCCCTAGCAAAAGACCCTGATGGCTTTGATGCTGACATGGCCTATGAGCTTAGGGATAAGGAATACAACACATTGGAGGACATGCAGAAAGGAGCAGTGAACATAGAGGCAAATCTGATTGAGAAAAGAGCAAGACTGAGATCTGAGAAGAGGGTAACATATAGAGATGACAATGTAGCTTCCTCATCTGATCAAAATTATGATAAATTGTCTAAAAATGTGGAGAAGTTACAACAAATGATGGAAAAAATGGTTGTCACAGTTAGTAACCAAAATAGACACCAAAACCAGAACCAAAACTTTAGAAGAAACAATGCCACTCCCAACAAAAAAAGAGAATTAGATCAGCAAGTTATTCCCCCATTCCAAGAGAACTTTCTTGATGAAGATGAGGGAATCATAGAAGAGTCCGAGGGAAACACAATTAATATGTTTGAAATAGAGGATTCAATCCATAACTGTTACTCAGAAGAAGATCAGCCCTCACCCTCTGGTTGGGAAGAGGAATGGTTAGAATCTGAAGACTATAGGTTAGGGTTTGAAAATGCCATGATGCAGGTCAGAGAGAAATATGAAATTAGAAGCAAAAGGAGCCAAGAAACTGCCAAACCAAAAGCTTATGAGGCCACCATCAAGAAAAGACCTGAGAAAACTTCTAAAGCAAATGCTGAAAGTAACAAATCAGCAGCTGAGAGTTCTGGAAAGAATAGAGAAAGGGACAACCAAAACACTGATACACAAAGTAAACCAGCTAGTAGCACTAGCACTATAGTTAGTGCTCCTAATAAAACTATCACAAACACTGTACATAATGAGAATCAACACACTGATTCAGCCACTAAGGCAGTGGCTAACAAAATAGAGTTGAGCATTCCCAAGAGTCAGTCCACTTTCAATTTGGAGAGTGAGATTGCAAAAATTAAAATCTCCATCCCACTCTCTGAGCTAGCCACTCAGGATGTATATAAAGGCCAAATTTTGAAAGCATTAAATTTGGCTGAGAACAGTGACACTGTAAATCTGAGTGATGATCAACCTGCCCTTCTGTTTGGTCCAAAGATAGAAGGAAAGTTTCAGGAAGGGGTAGTGCCCCCTTTTTATATCAGTCTTAATATCCATGATAAGATCCTCCACAATGCAATGCATGATTCTGGGGCATCACACAACCTAATGCCTAAAGTAGTAATGGAAAGATTAGGCCTAGAGATAACCCGTCCCTATAAAGACCTATACTCATTTGACTCTAGTAGAGTAAAGTGTCTTGGCCTGATCAAAGATTTATGTGTGAGCCTTACTCAGATTCCTGCTAAGTGTATGGTCATGGATGTTGTGGTGGCAGATGTACCACCCAAATATGGCATGTTATTATCAAGATCATGGGGAGCCAAGCTGCAATGAACTATGCAGATGGATGGGGCTTATGCCACAATCCCAATCTTTGGCCAACTTAGAAGGCTGTATAGGGAAGCACAAATGAAATTCCTGGTTAGTAGCCCTGAAAAGCCTGAAAAATCTCCTTTGTACTCTGTACATACAGACCTGGACTCCTTTATCTTCTGCAATGATGAATATTTAGGAGGGCCAGAATCTGAAAATGTAGATACAAGCAAAGGTACACATGATGAAATAGAGACAATGGAATTTAACATAATGGCTACCCTAGACTCAGAAGATGAAGATGTAGAAAACCTCGAACAATGCACTGAAACAACAACTCAAAGTGAACCAGAAATAGAACACAATCAGCCAACTAGTCACCTCTCTAAATTCCACATCCATGACGAAAAACTAAACAGCCCACAACCAAGTGCAGACCCTATAATGCAACATAATGGTGAACCCAGCTGTAGGGAAAGGAATGATAACAAAAACGAAAGTGAACCCCTGTGGGAAATGAGTTTCGATGGATCCTGCACAAGAAGGACTGCTGGGGTAGGAGTGTGGATACATAACGCAGAGAGTGATTACACAGAGAGCCATGCCTGCAATCTGCACTCCAAATGTACGAACAATATTGTAGAATATGAGGCTCTGATCCCAGGCTTAACTCTGCTGAAAAAATTAGGAGCCCATAGGATAGCCGTGCGTGGAGAATCTGAGCTGATTATTAAACAGGTGAATGGTGAATAAATAACGAGACATCCTAGACTGAGAGCATATAGGAATGACACTATGGACTTATTGAAAACCTTTGTTGAATACGAATTAGTGTTTGTTCCTAGGAGTCAAAATATCATTGCAAACAGATTAGCTTTCCTAGCTAGTTCATATCCTAAGACTCCCAGCGATCAGCAAATCATCATACAGACAAAATTTAGACCTGTTGTGTCAGACAACGAAAAATATTGGTAGGTTTTTGAAGGTGATAAACAGATTGAAGATTTCCTGATAGGCAGAAACGAGTTTGAGTTTTCTGATTCAGACTCCAAATCTGACAATAGCTGTCTAAGTGAGGAATCCTCAAATGAGGAAGAAACACCCTGTAGCATAGAAATAAACTCTTTAGATGAACAGATTGGAAATTCAAACGGAAAATGTGGAAATGCAGATAGCGAAGAAGTAGAGGTACTGCAGACCAAAGACAAGAACATACCTCGAGGCCTGGCACCCTTAGAATACCTCTTTGACTTTGATGATGTAGCAAAAAAGCCCACTATAGAACGTGCAGACTCTGAATCTATGGAAGAATGCAACATAGGCACTGAAGGTAAGCCCAAAATGATTAAACTGGCTAAGTCTTTACCGGTAGACATGAAGAAGAAATACATTGACCTGTTGAAGGAATTCATTGATGTTTTTGCCTGGAGTTATGAAGACTTAAAGGCCTATGACACAAACATCATTCAACATAAGATACCCTTGAGAGAAAATCAAAATCCCTTTAGGCAAAAACTTCGCAGAATAAACCCAAAACAACTGCCTGCAGTAGAAAAAGAAATTAAAAGGATGTATGAGGCAGGCATAATAGTTCCTGTGAGGTTCTCTGATTGGGTGTCAAACTTAGTGGCTGTGAGAAAGAAAACAGGGGATATCATGATGTGTATAGAATTCAGAAATCTTAATAGAACCTCACTCAAAGACAATTACCCTTTACCAAAAATGGAACATATTCTCTAGAGGGTAGTGGGCTCTAAAAGGATTTCCCTGCTAAACGGTTTCTCAGGTTACAACCAAGTCTTAGTAATCCCAAAAGACCAACTCAAAATAGCCTTTACCACTCCATGGGGTACCTTTATGTATGTGAAGATGCCTTTTGGATTGATGAACGCTGGTGCAATCTTCCAAAGAGCGATGGATATAGATTTTTCAGATGAGATAGGGTACTTCAGTGTTATTTACTTAGATGACATAACAGTCTATTCTAAGGCTGAAGAAGAACACCTTAAACATCTGAGAAAAGTGTTTGAAAAATGTAGAAGGTTTGGTCTGTCATTGAATCCCAAAAAGACTGTATTTGGGCTGCAAGAAGGAAAGATTCTTGGCCACATTATATCCGAAAAGGGAATCAGGATAGACCCATAGAGAGTTGAGGGAACACTGCAAATCACACACCCAAGAAACATCAAGGAATTACAGTCCTTCATTGGGAAAATCAACTTCCTTAGGAGATTTATCCCCAACCTAGCTGAACACCTCAGGAATATGACTAATATGCTAAAGAAAGGTGAAGGGGTTAAATGGACTGTTGGAGCTAAACAATCTTTTGAATCAGTAAAAATTGCACTCACCGAAGCTCCTGTTCTGATCAGCCCATATTTCTCTAAGGATTTCCTGATCTTTTCATTTGCCTCCAAGCATACCATAGCTGTAGTATTGCTACAGAAAAACATAGAGGGAATGGAACAACCAATTGCCTTTTTCAGCAAAGCACTCAGAGATGCACCCTTGAAGTACAACATAATGGAAAAATAGGCCTATGCTTTGATTAAGGCCTTGAAAGACTTCAGGGTGTACATATTGCATTCTCACACCATAGCTTATGTGCCCAACATCATAGTCAAAGATATATTTTCCCAAGACCAGATGGGAAAAGGGGCAAGTGGATAGCTGTGATCTTAGAGTACGACCTTGAGATAAAACCCACCAAACTGATTAAGGGTCAGGGCTTAGCTAAATTAATGGTTGAATCAAACTTACAAGCCCTAGACATTAACATGATAAATACCTTGGAAGAGCAACAAGAATTTCATGATCCCACTGTTGAGGAAAAATTTCAGAGCTCCCCTTGGTATTCTGACATTTTATATGTGCTTACACACCTCAATGCCCCTCCCGAACTATCAAAGACCAAGGCCAGATTCTTAAAGCTAAAAGCCAGAAACTACTGCATTTTGAATGAAAACTTATACTGGAAGAATCCTAATGGCCTATTGCTTAAATGTTTGCCTGAAAATGAGGCAGAGAGGGTTAAACAAGAATTCCATGCTGGAGAATGTGGAGGCCACCTGAGTTGGAAAGCCACTGCAAACAAAATACTCAGAGCTGGCTACTATTGGCCCACACTCTTCAATGATGTCCATAAAATGATAGTTGCCTGCCACAAATGCCAGATCTTTGAAGGAAAAAGAAAACTCCTCCCTTTACCCCTACAACCCATCACTGTTGAAGGTCCCTTTCTGCAATGGGGCCTAGATTTCATAGGGGAGATTCACCCTGCTTCTTCTGCACAACACAAATGGATCCTAACAGCCACAGACTACTTCACTAAGTGGATAGAGGCCATACCCACTAAGAATGCCACAAATTCAGTCATCATTAGTTTTCTAGAAGGTCATATCCTCTCTCGGTTTGGCTGTCCAAGGAAAATAATCACTGATAATGCTACTGCTTTCGGATCCAAGAAAATGGTTGATTTTTGTCACAGGTATCAAATATCGCTCGGTCATTCAACTGCCTAGTACCCTCAAGGTAATGGATTAGCTGAATCATCAAACAAGAGCCTGGTGATCATCATCAAGAAGCTGTTGGAAGAGAACAAAAAGTCATGGCATAATAAGTTAGTGCATGCTTTGTGGGCTGACAGGCTTACAACAAAGAAGTCCATTGGCATGTCACCATTTTAGCTTGTCTATGGTACAGAAGCAGTGTTCCCTACCAGCCTTGAGATACCAGTGATCAAACTGGTCCAGGAGATTCAAACAGAAGAAGACAGTATGGTGAGGAGAATAAATCAGATAATCCATCTCCAGCAAACAAGGGAAGAGGTCTACAACAGAGCAGTGAAAGTTCAGGAAAATATAAAGAAATTATTTGACAAGAGAACTAAAGTTGCTGATTTCAAAATTGGGGATAAAGTTCTGAAATGGGACTCAAAAAGAGAGGATAAAGGAAAGCACAACAAGTTTGACAGTTTGTGGCAAGGTCCATACGTCATCCAGGCCACTGTGGGTCCAAATGCCTTCTTCCTACAAGAATTAGATGGTACAGAACTGTTTGGGGGCCCTGTTAATGGCAGGATGCTCAAACACTACTTCTGCTAATTCACAATTTCCAGTTTCCATTTCCATTGTACATACCATTGCAGTTTTTATTTTCGAAGAAAAAAGAGAAAATGTTTCAAAAAACAGAGGAAAAGGAGAGGTTCAGACATGCTTAAAACATGAACCTCTGATGTGAAAAATATTGGCTCTAACAAGCTCAAAACCTGAGCCGAAGAAAGTAAAGCAGCTGGTCCTAAAATGCCCAAAATCTGGACCAGCAAAGAAGAAAGAAGAATTAGCTCTAACATGCCCAAAACCAGAGCTGAGATGAAGAAAAGAAGTGACTCTAACATGCTCAAAACTTGAGTCACAAAGAGAAGAAGGATTTTTCCTGCTACCGATCCCAAGCTCTACGCTGAGCTAAAGCCAGAAATTTTTCCAATCGCAAATCGGTCTTTATGCTCTTGTGACCCATAAAGAAGTCAGACAATATAACTCGTCGATCGTTTTTCAATTTCCTCGTCTTAGAATGTAGAGAAGAAACTGGGCCGACGCTTAATCCCAACAAGATATTAGATTAGGTAGAGAAACATATGGGACCAACAGCCTAACTGTCTCATGGAGCAATATGGGTAGTAGACTTAGAGTAGGTTTGTTTCTCGCTTGTGTGCCAAAAGATGTAAAGGGTTCAAGAAGGCTCAAATGCACCCTAGAAGAAGAAAAAATAATAGGACTGTAGTGTGGGTAGGTAGATTGATTGGGAAAATTTTTCTGCTAAATTGATGTCTTCACAATTGTGGCAGCTGAAAATCAAAGAAGAAGGTGGCTTAAGCAGTAGGCATCTGGCCTACACCAAAGATCATTTTCTGAATTCTTGACTCCTTCAAGAAGAAGCCATCCCCATGTGGAGCCACTGTTAGCCCCCCTATAAATTTTTGACAAAGAAAAGTAGGGGGCTAAATTGTTTTTGAGCCTTCAAGGAATGCATCTCCCCTGAAGACACATCATCCTTGAAGTCTCTTGTGCCTTTGCCCTGTGATAAATCCCCTCTGCTGATCCCCATTATTAAGCCTCTTTGATTACAAAAAATGGTGCTCCAAAAGGCTTTAATTTTCCCCTTGTACTCCTGCAGAATTCTCCATTTCATCCTTTTTCCCTTTGTCAAAACTCTTTTTTCTCCCTCTAAGTCCCTCTTAATCCCCCTAAATCATATCCCAAATCCCCTTGGATTTCTTAAATTTTACCCTTTGTTTGGGCCAAATTCCCATTTCCTTCCCTATCGTCTCTATCGTTCCCGTTCCTAACCCTTAAAATTTCATTAAAATGGGCCAAAACCCACTTTTTAACTTTATAATAAGGCTCAGCCCCTTTTCCGCCAGCCCCTAAACCATTTCCCCTTGTGTGACCTGGGCGCTAGAACCACCCGCAAGCCCACAGGAGCGCTTAACGCAGAGATGTATTGGGCGAAGGTTGAACCGTTGATTTGTATTGATCGAACGGCTATCGCAAGCTCCGCAGTGCCCATGGCCCAACCCATTCACCGCATCTTAACCGTCCATTTACCGGCCGATTTGACGATTGGTAGCCTTATTCTCAGATAAGGCCAAGCTAACCGCTGATCCGCATGTATCCAACGGTGCGTAATCCGCCATTTCCGGCGGGTCCCGCCCACTTACCGTTTAAAACCATATGGTTTCCATGGCACCGCTTTTCAGGGGTAGGCGGTATTTACCGATCGGCCAGCGATTCCATACATCACGTGACACGCGTCCCCTGTACCTTTTTCAAAATCGCCGTCCTCGCGCGTTAAACGCCATCCATCGCGCATTATTGTTCGGACGCGGATGCCCAGCGATATTGCCGTGGACCATCCGATCTGGGGCGGGCCATCCAACGGCTATCGCTCGCCGAAGATGCACGATAGTTAACTTAGTTAACTCATATGCACACGCGATAACTCAGGGTATGGCCCACCATCCGTCGCCCTCCGATGCATTTTCAGCCGTCGATCTCCTCCCGAGATCGGACGGTCCACATTCAATTGCCCCGCTGTTGACTATTCCGCTGTCTACCGATCCTGCCACGTCACCTCCATGTGTCTCACCGTACATTCGCCCCTCCCATTTTATATATTCATTCAAAAGGTCAAGTTTAAGGTTTTTTACGTTAAATTTCTCTGCTTTCCGCCAACCTTCCATCAGAGCATTTCTCCACCATTCCTCTGCGTTTTTTGCCTTTCGTCCGCAATCCCACTGTCATCCCCGCAGTCATCCACACCATCCGGCCCCATGCATGTTTTTCTTAACAGTTTTCGTATTTTGCAGGGTTATAAGAGGCGGAAAACCGCCATGATTCATAGGAATCATTGTAAACGACGCGTTGAGCATAGAAGGTTGAATTTGGAAGCTGGTACTACAGGGAGGTGTCCGGAAAGGTAGCGACGACGTAAATATTATCAAAGAACAATTCAATCTTCGCAAAGAGAAACCTATCCGGCGCCATTAAAGCCTAGATTTTGCAGATCAAGACATTTATGGAGCAGTGGAGAAAAACCAACTTATGATGAAGGATTTCAACGTTCAGTATTGAATTTTTGGGCCTTAATGCAGCAGTTTAGAGGGAAAACACCAGGATAGTGACATCATGAATCACACGGAGTGTACAACAAGCAGAAAGCAATGCATATCAGGGGTTTCTATAGCAGCAGAATGTTTTTCCTCCATAAAGGACAGAGCGCCCATGCAGTGTTCAATCTATGCCGTGTTCTGGAGAGATTTTCTACCCTGAAACAACTCCGGTACTATCAGAGCATTTATTTCATCAGTATGGCAGACTTCTTTATCATTCATTCATCTTTTGTTTATTCAATAGTGTTAGGCCCTCTATAAATATTTTGACAAGCAAACAAGGGCTAAAATGTTTTTCGCGCCTCCAAGGAATGCATTTCCCCCGAAAAACACATCATCCTCAAGCCTCTTTTGTATTTTTCCTTTGATGAAGTCCCCTTTATATCCTTCCCTTACCCTTTGTTGGCCCCTTTCCCCCTTATTCCTCTATCGTTACCCCTTCTAGCCTTTAATTTCATTGAAAATGGGTTAAAAACCCACTTCCGACCTTATACTAAGGCTTAGCCCCTTTTCCGCCGCCCCTTTAGCTATTGTCCCCTTGTAAACGAGCGCTGTGACTGAGCGTTGCCCTTTAAGGCGCTAATCTCATAATCACATTTTCGCGTGTTGTTGTTTGTGTGCGATCGATCCATCGCAAATATTTGCGATGCGATCTGATCGCGTCGCACATCGCTCCGATCGCATATCGCACCGTCGCATTTTCTGCCTATCGCACTTTCTGCCCATCACACTTTCCTCTATCGCATTTTCCGCCCATCGCAACCCCACCCGATCACAATATCGCATCGCAAGTTCCTTTCTGCGTTTTGCGATTTCTCCCCGCTCCCCATTCGCGATTGTGATATGATCTCTCGGGCCCCACCACTGATTTCTCCCACCGGTTCATATATTAATGGGTTTTTCCCTTTGTAAACGAGAAATTTGTTATATATTGAATTTACAAAGGATTGCCCATCGCATCGCAAATCCCATGTTTATCACTCCGCTCCACCCCCGCCCCCCGATTGCGATTTGCGATTGCGATTTAGCCTTGGTCCCACCTCGTGCTATCATTCCCTCCCGCTTCATTGTTTTTCCGTTATTTCCTTTGTATTTCGCCCAAACAATTAATCTTTGGGTTTTACACTATTAACCTTTTCTTCCGCCGCTCTTCATTATTTTCACTGCTCTCACCTGTTCCGCCGCTGTTCCTCCGGGCCTCCGTAGCATTTCTCCGCCACCACTGCCTGGGTTTGCAACAGGTGTGTTATATTATGCAGGTAGCGCAGAAAAGCCATTACAGCCGCTAGCGGACCAGCAGAGAAGATTCAAGAGGGTTAATTTGCTTGTTATTGACGTAATAGACGTTTAACCCCTCATTCAAAGGAAAAGGCACAGTTTGAAGAATCAACCACACTGTCAAAGTCTTATCTGTGTTTAATATCAGCAGAGTACTCTTCCCCAGACGTACATCTTCCTACAAGAAATCTCCATGCCTCCTCAAGCCCTGAAATGATTAATTACACTGACTGAAGCTCATTTAAGACAGTCAGGCAACAGTTATGGAGGTATGGAGCGGCCTTGCAGATTTTCCACCCAGTTCATTTATTCCAGAAGGCTAGCACAGAGTTCCAGACCGCCGTAAGGACTTAAAGAACATATCAGAGGTCAATCTCGACCTGACAGAGGCTTCCAAACAGTCTACAGAGTACAACACAATGCCATTAAGCAGTATGGGCGTAAACACTTCCGTCGTTCTGTCTTAATGAGATCAATTCAATGTTCATCTACCTCTGTTTTCTCTCTTCTCCTATAAAAATTCCCGAGAACATAATGTAGGGGCAGTTGTTTGTTGTTAGTGGTTGTTTGGCTGCTGCCATTGTAGTTAGAGGGATTCAGTTTGACTGTTAGAACAGTCTTGGGAGGGAATAGCAGAGTAGTTTGTATGTAGTAGGCTGGGAGGAGAAGTTTGGATTGTATTAGCCATTGAGCTCAAAGTATGTGACTGGTTTTGAATCAATTAATCAAAGCACATTTCACAAGATCCTGGTCTATTACTATTGGTGATGTTTCCTCACTCTGTTTATTTCATTTTCATGCTGTTCATTGTTCTTCTGGGCTTGCATCAAAAAATTGGCATAGGATTTACCCTTTTTAGGTACCCTATGTTTCTGCTCTCCTTGCCTTCAATGTTTTCTGCTAAATGTGTTATCTGACAATTGATTTCAGTCAATTTAACCAGTGTAGTGGATGTTATTGCCTGCTCTCTGATGTATGAATTGGATGGATCAGTTCTTAGATGTTCTTGTTGGATTTAAGTTGGAAGGTTTGGGAACACTGGGGATTAGAGTTAGCCTTGTCCACTAGGATCCTTGCACGACCAACTGGCCTTTCTAAGATCTCTTCATTAAACTTATCTTTGTTTTCCCTTGGAGTTGCTAAAGCAGACTTGGAGTTAAATGACCTCTGGTCTGATCTACAAGCTGCCCCTTTGTTCCTCTTTGAGAGCTGCCTTTGAGTATGTCCAAGCAGGTTTGGAGTTAAATGACCTCTGACCTGATCTATAGATAGAAATTGGGTTACTCTCCTTCTTTCACTTTCTTTCCTTAATGTTCCATCCTACCATCTAATCTAAAAGATCCTTTAGTATTAGATGACTTGCCCTTTGGAAGCCTTGGCTAGTGGATGCAAGTAATTTCCTTTCATGACTCCATAGCCCAATGGATGGCACAATTTTGACCTATCCTCTTTGTTGAAACGTCCTGCTGCTTTGCTCCTTTCCTCCCATTACTTCTCAGTCTATGATCTCATGACTCAATCCAGCAACCAACCAACCAAATCATTTAAAATCGCTCATGCTTCATAACTAGCCTAATATCTCATTCTGAGCTTCAAAGATATATCATTCTTTGTTTTATTGGAGAGATCCCTCTCCGGGTCCAGGAGGGCTAGATCCTAGGATCCCAAAGTGGTTTGATGTTGTCTTATCTTTTGGTATTGCCAAATCTGCCAAAACATAGGAACCCCAACAAATAGCACCACACAGTACTACAATCAGAGTACATCAGAGTTATATCAGAGTAGTCTGAAGATTGAAGAAGATCATTCGTTCACCCAAAGAACACCAGAAATTAATGCACAGGATTTAAACAGAATGGGCTTCGGACCTCTTTCTTTTCAGAAGCTTTAAGACTGCATTTAGTTCTTCACCTACTCTCGCTTCCCTTCAGCCTATAACCATGAGATAATATTGTAAAGGTTTTCAAGTGATTATTATCGAGAATCGCAAGTAGTTTCTTTTGAGACACAGTCTCTGTGTAAAGATTGTAAGATAGGTTGAAGGAGATGTTTTCAGACTGAGTATTCAGCTATTGGCAATGTTGTACTTGATTGGTATTGCTATTTAATATGACAAGCACATTTCTTTGGATCCTGATCTGAAGCAGCGGTGATGTTTTCCTATCTTTTTGTTTACATTCATTTCATTTCGTTTCTACTGGCTTGCATCAGAATATTGGCATAGGATTTACCCTTGTTAGGTACCCTATGTTTCTGCTCTCCTTGCCATTTATGTTTCTCTTCTAAATGTATTATCTAAGAAATGATTTCAGTTGGTTTAACTAGTGTAGTGGATGTTATTGTCTGCTCTTTGATGTATGAATCAAATGAATTTAGTTCTTAGATGTTTCTTGTTATAGATTTAGTTGGAAGATTTGGGAACACTGGGGATTAGAGTTAGCCCTGTCCACTAGGATCCTTGCGCGACCAGCTGGTCTGTAAATTTTTGCTATCAATCTGTGTTATCTCCTCCCCTTCTATCTTTCCATATCACACAATCATCTTGAAGATCCTATGTTTCAGATGACTAGCCCAATTGAAAGCTTGTCTATTGAGTAGCAAGAAAATATTTTCCTGACTCCATTGCCAAATGGTTTTGAATATTTCCTGGAATACTTTACCTCTGCCTTTTTCCTCTTTGCTCATCCTTGTCTTACATTGAACCCTTCCTTCCTGATAACCAGCAACCAAATCAAATCAAAACAAACAAACCCTGAGCCTTATAACTAGCCTAACATCTTTAACACTAAGCTTCATAGGAATAAAAAATTTCTCATATAGAGAGATCCTCTCTCGGCCCCAAAGAGGGGCCAGATCCCAGGTCTCACCAGGCCTGATGTTGTCTCATCTTTTGGTCTTGCCAATCTGGCCAAAACATGGGAACCCCAACACTTTTCTATTTTTGTATTTTTCTTTATAACTTTGGGAACGTTTCGAATGCGTTGATGGATATGATATTTACAATGAGAAAAAAATAAAAAAGCTTCAAACTAGTATAGTTAAGAAAATTAATGTTTGAGCATTCTGCCATTGACAGGACCTCCAAAAAGTTCAATTCCATTCACCTCCTACAATAAATAAGAATTTTTACTAACAGTAGACTGAATGAGATAAGGGCCTAGCCATAAGTTATCAAATTTTCCATGTTTTCCCTTATCTTCTCTCCTGGAATCCCACTTTAAAACTTTGTCACCAATTCTGAAATCACTGGCCTTTGTTCTTTTATTACACATCTTCTTGATGTTTTCTTGCTTGTGTAGTGCTCTGTTGTGGACTTCCTCTCTAGTTTGTTGAATATGTATAGTCTGATTGATTATTCTTGTCATATCATTATCTTCAGACTGTACTTCTTGGATCAGCTTCATGACTGGCACTCCTAGACTGGCTCGAAAAATTACATCTACTCCATATAAAAGCTGGTAGGGTGACATTCAAATTGATTTCTTAAGTGTTAATCTGTCAGCCCATAATGGATGTACTAGCTTTGTGTGCCAATATTTCTTATTGTCTTCCAGCAACTTTTTGATTATATTCACCAAAATCTTATTTGAGGATTCTGCCAACCCATTACTTTGAGGGTAATAAGCAGTAGAATGGCCCAATGTAATATGGTATTTGTGACAGAATTCAACCATATTTTTTGATCCAAATGCAGCAGCATTGTCAGTGATAATCTTCCTAGGGTAGCCAAATCTAAATAGGATATGATTTTCAAGGAATTTTATGATAACATAGTCAGTGGCTTACCTAGAGGGGATGGCTTCTATCCATTTGGTAAAGTAGTCTGTTGCAGTGAGGATCCATCTATGTTGGGCAGATGAGGCTGGATGGATTTCCCCAATGAAGTCTAGAGCCCATTGTTGAAAATGAGCTTCAAAGGCGATTGGATGCAAAGGTAAGGGAAACAATTTTCTTTTGCCTTCAAAAAGTTGGCATTTGTGACAGGAAATAATCATTTTATGGACATCTTGAAATAGGGTGGGCCAGTAGTAACCAGCTCTAAGGATTTTATTAGCAGTTTTCTTCCAATAGAGGTGGCCTCCACATTCTCCTTCATGGAACTCATGCTTGATCTTATCTGCATCATTCTCAGGAAAACATTTAAGTAATAATCCACTTGCATTTTTCCAATATAGACATTTATCCAAAATGTAGTAATTAAAAGCTTTCAACTTTAAAAATCTTGCATTTGTTTTAGACAAACTAGGAGGTGTATTGAAATTGAAAAAAACATATAAAATATCAGCATACCAAGATGAAAACACAAAATGATCTTCAATTGTTGGAGTTGGTAACTCCTCCTGTTCATCTAATGCATCTAACATGTTTATATCAAGAGATTCAGAATTAGACTCAGCCATTAATCTTTCTAGTCCTTGGCCTTTTATGAAATTAGTGGGCTTGATTTCTAAATCATATTCAAGTATCACAACAATCCACTTTCCTCTTTTTCCATCTGGATCCTGGCTTAGAATGTCTTTCACAACTGAATTTGGCACAAAGGAAATTATGTGGGAATGTAAAATGTAAACTCTGAAGTCTTTTAAGGCTTTGACTAAGGCAAAGGCTTGTTTTTCCATGATATTGTACTTCAGAGGTGCATCTCTTAATGCCTTACTAAAGAATTCAATTGGTTTCTCTTGTCCCTTCAAGTTTTTCTGTAATAGGACAGTAGCCACTGTGTGTTCTGATGCAAATGAAAAAATGAAAAACTCTTTTGTAAAATCAGGACTAATGAGAACTGGTGTTTTGGTTAAAGATTGTTTTACCAGGTCAAATGATTTCTTTGCTTCTAAGGTACAATTAACTCCTTGTTCCTTTTTCAGCATGTTTGTTATGTTTCTAAGGAGTCCAGCTAGATTGGGTATGAACCTTCTCAAGAAATTAATATTCCCAATGAAATATTGAAGTTCCTTGATGTTTCTGGGATGGTTGATTTGCAATATACCATCAATCATCTTTGGTTCTATCTTTATGCCCTCTTCTGATATGATGTGTCCAAGCAGTTTTCCTTCTTGGAGACTAATCATTGTTTTCTTTGGATTTAAAGATAACCCATATTTTCTGCATTTCTCAAAGACTTTTCTCAAGTGTTCTAGGTGTTCTTCATCTATTTTGAAAAAAATAGTGATGTCATCAAGGTAAATAATGATGAAGTAGCCTAATTCTTCTGAAAATGCAATATCCATGGCTCTCTGAAATGTAGCACCAGCATTCATTAAACCAAAATGCATTTTCACATACATGAAAGTACCCCAAGGTGTAGTAAAGTCTATTTGAGTTGATCATCAAGATGTACCAGAATTTGGTTGTAACCTTAGAAGCCATCTAACAAAGAAATCCTTTTAGAACCAACTACCTTTTGTAAAATGTGATCCATCTTGGGAAAATGGTAGTTGTCTTTCAATGAGGCTCTGTTTAAGTTCCTAAAATCAATACAAAGCCATATTTCTCGTGTCTTTTTTCTAACTGACACAAGATTAGATACCCAATCTAAATATATAACATGGACTATAATTCCAGCATCATACATTTTCTTAATTTATTTCTCAACCAGGGGTGATTGAACATGGTTTATTCTGTGCAATTTTTGTTTGTAGGGATTTTGGTTTTCCTTGAGGGGTATCTTATGCTGAATTACCTGTGTCATAGGATTTAAGATCCTCATAGCTCCATGCAAATACATCAAAAAATTCCTTAAACAACTCAATATATTTTAGTTTGATGTGAGTTGGAAATGTTTTAGACAGTTTTATCATTCTTGGTTTTTGTTCACTGCCTATGTTACATTCTTAAACTTCAGTTTCAACAGGTTCTAGTTTTGGTTTTTTGGCAACATCATTGAAATCAAACAATTCTTATAATGGGACCAGTCCTTTTGGAAAGCTTTGAGTGTTGGATTGCAACATTTCTAGATATTATTTTTTTAAATCTACAGTAAGTTGTGTTGTATGTTCAAGTTTATTAGCTAACAGATTTATATCAACAATTTCTGGAGATTTTACTTCTTTGTTAAGTAGATTTTCTTCAATGGGACAATCATTTTCATAGTCTGAATTTGAACTTGGTGGCTCAAATTAATTTTTGGACTGTAGGAAGTCTTATATTTGTTTATCTCCCTTAAACACCTGCCAATATTTTTCATTGTTCGGGACATCTAGTCTAAATTTGACTTGGGTGGTGCATTTCTTGGTTTCATAAGGTGTTAGACTAGTTCTAACAGCAAAGGCTAAACCATTGGCAAGGACATTTTGGTTTCTTGGGACAAATACAAGTTGGAATTCATTAAATGTTTTTAATAAATCAATGACATCATTTATATAGGCTCTAAGTCTGGGGTGTTTGGCACTATATTCCCCATTCACTTGCCTAATAATCAACTCTGAATCCCCATGAAATTTTATCCTTTTGGACCCTAATTTCTTCAATAAGTGTAGGCCTAAAAGGAGGGCTTCATACTCAGCTATGTTATTTGAACATTGGAAACTTAACCTGTAGGAGTGCCCTTCAGCATGATTGTTTTCAGTGTTGTGTATCCATATGCCTGCTCCGAAATTGTTCTTAGTGCAAGACTCATCAAAATTCATACTCCAAAGAGGACTAGTTTCATAATGCTAGTTTGGCTACCATCCTCTTTATCTATTGTGCCTTTAGATTGTTCTTGTAAGTCAGCACTATGTTGAATTTGGTTTAGTTCCTCATGTTGTTCATCATGTTGAGGATTCTTCTCTTGATTCTCAAAATTTTCAAGCAATGGATGATTGTTTTGTAGCTCTAGATCTGGGATTAGTTTGCTCTGATTTTCGAATTTCGCAAATTGTTTTGACACTTTTGTCTTGTCTTCCTCCTTTTTTGTGTCTTCCACTATGTTATAGTGAGGGGTGGCCACTAAGTCATTTGAGGTTTCTTTCTCATTAAATGTTTCATGATTGAAGAGAATAAATGAGTCAAGGTTTGTATGTACAGAATAAAGAAGAGAGTTTTCTGGTCTCTCTTGGCTACTGACCATGTATTGTGTGTGAGATTCCCTATAAAGTCTTCTTGTATGATTAAAAATAGGGATGGTAGCATATGTCATATCCATTTGCAGTTTTTCTTGTAACATAGCTCCCCATGATCTTGAAAAAAGTATACCATATTTGGGGGGTACATCAGCCACTACAATATCCATCACTAAACACTTGGCTGGAATTTGAGCTAAGTTTACACAAAGGTCTTTGATCAAACCTAAACATTTCACTCTACTGGAGTCAAAGGAATATAGATATTTGTATGGTATAGTGATTTCAAGGCCTAGACTCTCCATTACTGCTCTGGGCATTAAGTTATGAGAGGCCCCTAAGTCATGCATGGCATTGTGTAAAATTTTGTCATGAATTTTCAAACTAACATAAAAAGGAGGAACTGGTCCTTCTTGGTATCTTCCCTCAATCTTGGGACCAAATAAGAGCTCTGGTTGGTCATCATTGAGTTTGACAGTGTCATTATTTTTTTTTATGTTGAAAGCTTTCAAAATTTGTGACCTATATACATCTTGGGTGACTAATTCAGTGATGGGAAAAGAGATTTTGATCTTGGAAAATTCCTGTTCCAAACTGAAAGGCATATGACTTTTTACAATTTTTGTTTCAGCCTTATTAATCACCATTCTATCAACAAAATCAGTTTTCTGATTTCCTCTATTCACATTGGTCAAAATTGTTTTAACAGGAGCACTAGATGAAGTACTAATGCTGCTAAGGTCTGCACTCTGTTTTTCATTCATTTGAGTGCCTTTCTCTTTGTTTTGATTAGAATTTATAGCCACTGTTTTATCTTTTTGTTTTGTAACTTTGGGTTTATTCACAAGGCTGTTTTTTGTAGAATTATCAGAGGCTTTTTTCTTGGGAGCTTCCTGATTCTTTTTAATCCTAAGGTCATATTCCTTTAGAGTCTTTATGATGAAATTTTCCAATTCTTGATAGTAATTTTCATCTTCCATTCTTCCATCATCATAGGGTGTATATAAACCTTGTTTCCTATTGTGAGGAACATCAAAAGTATCATTGTCTACTCCTAGCATGCTTATGTCATCTTTCTCTATTTGTTCAATTGTTTCTTCAACCTCACTTACATAGTTTTAATGAAAAGGAGGTATAATCTCCTGATCAGGGTCTCTTGGTCTGTTTTGAGGTTGGTTTCTCCTGGAATTTTGATTTTTATTTCGAGATTGAATTTTGCTTTGGGGAAAAAATTGGTTTTCTCTAGCTTGTGTTCTATCAAGTATGCTCATATTTTTCATCATTTCTTCCATCATCCTTTCCATTTTTGAGCTAGATGTGGAGGGTGCAGATTATTCCCTAAATGATACTTTCTTCTCATTCCTCATCCTGTCTCTTTTCTCCATGAGATTTACTTCCACAGTTAAGGCTCCTTTCTGCATATCTTCTAAAGTCAAAGGATCTTTCTCTCTCAGCTAATAGGCCATTTCAGGATCATATCCTTCTGGAAATTTATTTAAAGCGGAGCCTTGTGGAGGTTTCAAGTCTGGGGGCAGGGCATTATACACACTATCGAATCTAGTGCAATAATTTTGAACACTTTCCCCAGTGTTTCTTTTGAGGTTATTGTAATGTGAAAGTATTTGGAGAGGGTTTTTCTTAACTTACCACTTGTTTAGGAATAACTTATGGAGGGCTTGGAGGTCATTAATAATATTAGGGGTTAAGCCTTTGAACCATTTTATTGCTTCTCCCCCTAGGCTTTAGAAAAATAACATAAGTTTTATAGTTTCATCATTAATCTCATTTCTGTCAAATTAGTCATTCATCTTGTCCATATGTTGTGAAGCAGTAGTAGCACCACTGGCATCATACAATGGTATCTTGGACTGATAGTCCTGTGGAAGATTGACTAAAGGTAAAGGAAGGACTAAGGGAGCATACCATGTTGCCATGATAGGAGGTTGTGGGGAAAATGGAGGGTTTATAGGTGGAGGATGTAGAATGGGAGGGGGTTGATGAAATAGTGTGGTTTGAATAGTGGATGTGTTGATAACATAAGTGTATGGAGCAGATCTAGGATGAGAGAAACCAAAATTATGAAGGAAATGTAAATGAGGTGGAGTAGTTTCTCTGCTACCAGGATTTTCACCTCTATCTTGGGATGAGGATGGAGACTCTAAATCTATCTGATCTATATCATCAAGTGACCTAGTTCTGAATGGGTTTCTTAAGTCAACTTGTGAATATTGTAGAGCTATAAGGTTTTCAGGAACAGAATTAGCTCTAAGGAGTGAACTGAGAACAGTTGAAGTTTGAACGTTATGAGACTTCCTAAGAATTATTTTAGGATTATCAACTATCTCAAGAGGATTTGGGTCAGGATGAATCCTAGTATGAATTCTTTTTGAATCCACTATGCTATGTTTTCAAACCCAACAACAAGAAAAGTTTAACCAAATATGACAATCTTTAGTAGGCTAACTGATCTTTAGCAAGGAAACTTTAATCCTTAAAGTTTTCTTAGCTGAGCTTATATGATGTTATGATAAAGGGTTTCCCAGTCGAGTCTTTAGGTATTTTTAGGATTGTGGAGTCACCAGGTGGAAATTTTTAGCTTTTATAAGGTAAAATGTTTTATGGTCCACCACCATTAATAGGTTCGAATAAACAAAGAAAATTAGTAGGCCTAATGATCTTCAGTGGAGTCACCAAGTGAAGAGTTTTTACTTGATTTCAGGGTTTTGAAAGTTGCTCGCCATCAAAAATAAAAATCACTCTAGGTAGACACTTGGTTCATTGTTGAAAATGGGATTATCTGAGTTGTGAAGTTATCTATTACTTCAGAAAGTCCCCAGTATGGTCGCCAGAGATGTTAGGTCTCTGTAATTTAGCAAAGTGACAAGACTAAACACTGCAGAGACTACATCAAAAACCACTTTGGGATTCTAGGATCTAGCCCTCTGGAATCCAGAGAGGGATCTCTCTATAAGTGCAAAGATTGATTTATATTTTAAGGTTCTAGTATGATATTAGGCTAGTTATTAAGAACAAGGATTTTTTGTTTGTTTGGTTGGTCAGGTATGATCTTTAATTGGATGGAATATCACAAAATGAAAGAGTTCAAAAGGTGAATATGCAAGTATATTGAGAAGTGTTTAGCAGATAGGATTAGCATGAAGCAGCTTTAAACCATTGGGCAATGGAGTCACAAAAGGGTTTAATTGTGCAACAATTTCAAGAGTGGTCCAAGGGGAAAGTAATCTATATCAAAAGATCCTTTAGATTAAATTATGGAATGGAACATTAAAAGTGCTAAGAAGGTGGAAAAAGCCAATAATTTCAACAAGGATTTATCAACTTTCCATACAAGAAAATCCTTTTTAAGCAACTATTTGAAACCAACCAAAGACAGGGCTAACCATAAACTTCTTTGGACAAGCTTGTATTAAAGCTAACTTATCAGACAACAATCCAGTAATCTCACTAGACTACTTTCAGAAGGGATGAAAACAGATAAGAAAACAAAGTGCAGCTTAAGATCAAGCAAGCTGCATTAAAATGAAAGCATGCTTTAGCATACTCTTAGGGAAACCTTCAAACAACCTCTGGAGAAAGAACTAGAAGACAGGGAAAACCATAAAATTTTGTAGCTTGACTCTACTTAGCATGTAATGAAAATATCATTCAATAAATTCCTTTCAAGTTTTGCACATCAAGACATGGACTAACCAACATTCCTTGATAATGTTTACACTTAACTTAAGTCATTCTTAAATACACAATTGGAGGAAAACATAAATATAAAGCTTATCAATGAGAGTAGGGTGCTTTTAACAGTATATCCTAGCTCTATATTTGTTGTTCTTTATCAGAGAAAAGTGAACAAAATGGCATACATGAAAGGAAAACAATAACAGTAAGAGGTAGTTCACCAATGATATAGACCAGGATCCCAAAAATCAGCTTGTATATTGATTTCCAATCCAATTACATACTTCAAGTCCAATGTTTCATCATAGCAACAACTTCTCTTCTCAGCCTAATTTCGTCAATAACTTAACAGAGCTTCAGAGCTTCAGAATTTATTTACATTCAACAATGATTCGATACAACAACTATTACATCAGAAATCCAATAACCAACCCTTTACAATGGGCTCCTCAAGGAGATTTTATAAGAATATGAGGAGGTGGGATGAAAGAAAAAATCTCTAGGTTCAATTAATACAAATTAATGCTTCTCAGCCTTTGAGGGGCTCAATAGAGAATTTTTCTGATATTTCCTCTGTATTAACTGGTTTTCATTAAGTTTTAAGCTATTTGGCAGATTTTGTTGACTTTAAAACTCTTTTTAGGCATGCTGGCAATAACTTTGGCTGTCTTTAAACAAAAATATCACTGATTGGGCAATAAATATGCCTTCTTCTGATTTATGGAAGCTACAAGTGGCTCTTTGGTAGCTGGAGAGGATAAAATTAGCCTCTGATGTGGTAGTTGAGGCCTTTCTAACTGATATATTTCTTCATTTTTCTTTAAAACACCTTTAATCTGCTTTTGGTCTTTGTTTAGGCTTAATTAGGCCCTGATCTTCATCTTCGGGTCTTTATCCTTTAACAATGTCTTTATCTCTGTGGATTAGGCCTTTGATTCTTGAATTTATGCCTTAATCCCTTTAAAATATTCTTTAAAATCTTTATTCTTCACTTTATGCTCTGATTTTCACCTTTGGCACTGATACTCTTTGTTTATTTGATGTTTTACTGTGTTTTTGTTGTTTTGCAGGCGCGCAAAAGGTTTACACAGGTGGAGGTATTTGTTTTAATGAAGAACTCCTTAGATCCCTTCCTATACCAAAGGTTAAGAATCGTCATTCCTGGCCTTCGTATCATTTTTAAAGCTATGGGAAAAACCCCATATAACTTGCAAAAAACAAAGAAAATTTATGGAATCCTACGGAAAATGGGTTTAAACTGCTCTAGAGGTTTTCAGGCACAAGGGCGAATCAAATTCATTGGATTAGAACAAACAACAGTCGAGATTACTCGGTGGGGTCATTCAAGAGCTTAGATGGTGGGAAAATGCAATGGAGGTGAAATTAAACCGGGACCGTCTGATCTTAGAGATCGGTGGTTAAGATAAAAGTTGAAAATAACATTGTGGAGGACAACAGTTTGGCGGAAAACCATTAATGGTTTTCGGCCGGGCTCTTGGGGGGGGGGTGGTTTTCCCAAAAAAAAATGCGATTCCATTCATCGCGCGACACGTGGATTTACAAAACCACCCATTTCGCGTTTTTTTCAGTGTTAACTCATGGGCACAAAAAAAATGTGAAACGCATCGTCCGCCATCGGATTAGAGGCTCCAGATCCGACGGTGCAAATCACATGCGACAGGGTAAGTTGCGGGGTAAGCGGGGCAAGCGGGGCCCATGGTGACGTGTGGTCTTTTTTCGTGAAACGGGCGGGTTAATTGGCTATTAGGTTTAATCCCGATCGTCATATTTTTCTGACGGACGGTCAAGATTAAAAGAGGAGATGGGTTATATTAACGGAGGAAAAGGTAAGGCATGGGATCAGGCGGAAGGAAAAAGCGCGATGACCGTTGATATGTGTAGATCAAAGGACGATATTTATCTTAAAATTGAATCATTGGGGCAGAAAAAATAAAGGAAAGAAGGGTTCGGAGGAAGGGTTTTAGGCCTTTAGCACCCGATTGCGGAGCTTCGGCCACATGGAGGTCAGGGTTAACGTACATAAGCACCCAGGGGCTTAATTCTTTATAAGCGCAAAAGACTGTTTTAGGCCAAAAAATAGTGTTTTTTAAGCCAAACTGAGGGTTCTGATAGACTAAAGGGAGGATTTTAAAACCAAATAAAGGGGAGCTATAAGGTTTTAAAGGGGGGTTTTAATGATTTGGAAGCCCAATGAAGGTTTTTAGAGGAATTTTATGAAGGAAATGAGGATGAAAAATGGAAATGCTTGTGAGTGAAAAGAAGAGGTAAATGGTGGAAAATGGATTTTTTGAAGCAATTCTTTCTCTTGGTAAACAACAGGGTTCTTTAGGATAATGAGGGAAACAGTAGTGAAGATTAACTCAAAGGGTAAAGATCTTCATAAGACTTTTAAGAACTAACAATTTGAACATGAATTGTTTCTTAAAGGCTAAAAGAGATTTAGCCACCATTTGATATGGAAAATTTATAGGTGGCTAACACATACTTGTTTGAGCCTCTAGACCTGCGATTGATCCTTGTGCGTACCATGGTCTGACCTACGTTTTTCCCCCTTCCTGTGCATATTCCGCCCCATACAGCTACTCCGGTCATATAGTCATTTGATCTGGTATGGTTTGAGTTGGCTTCCATTGACATATATTGGTACCATATCATTGCACAGTGTGGGTAAATAGACAACTCCTCTATCAGTAATTTCCTTTACCATATAGGAACCTAGACAGTGCTAACGGATATTCCCCGGGTGCTTCACAAACTCGCTATCGTATAGCAGGACCAATTCTCCCTCTACAAAGATTTTTTTCCGAATATGTTGATCATGACATGCTTTTTCCTGGGCCTTCTGAACTTGTTGATGGAAGTTAGCAATGAAACAATATTTCTCCAAGGCCATGAGCTGTGCTAACCACTCCTCCATGACATTAGGCTCTACCATGTTTGTAAAGGATATGATGCATAGGCCAGGAACAATATACTCCATGGGCATAATGGCCTCCTTTCCATAAACCATCCGAAATGGTGTTTTTCCAGTCAGTTTCTTCCAGGTGGTTCGATAGGCCCAAAGGACTGACGAGATGCGCACATCCCAGTCG
The DNA here is from genome assembly GCA_034641835.2 of Pinus albicaulis. Taxonomy (NCBI): domain Eukaryota; kingdom Viridiplantae; phylum Streptophyta; class Pinopsida; order Pinales; family Pinaceae; genus Pinus; species Pinus albicaulis. The sequence continues at coordinate 491,585,803 of CM076580.1, read as the reverse complement.
CTATGATCGAGATTAAAGACCTTGGTCAGTGCGTGTTCCAAGATTTTATTAAAAGCTTCTACAACTCCATTTTCTTGTGGATGATACGGGGTGATTTTCGTGTGGTGGATCCAAAACTCTTTAGTCAAGGCCTGTATTGTTTCATTAACAAAATGCACACCTCTATTGCTCATCAAGATCTTTGGACAGCTAAACCTGGTTATAATATGTTCAAAAATTAAGTGTGCAGTGGTATCTGCAATGCAATCCTTCACATATTGTGCTTCGGCCCATCTGGTTACATAATGAGTCGCAGTGATGATGTAGCATGCACCTCTCTTCTTCCATGGTGGGTTGATAGGCCCAATGAAGACTATGGCCCATCTATCAAATGCTTGATGTGCCATTTGTGGTTGCAAGGGCATTTAATCTCTGCGCGATGGTATTCCTATCCTTTTCATGTGTTGCAGGCTTCACAATAATCGTGAGAGTCACTATGCAGTGTGGGCCACCATATCCCAACTCTCAAGATCTTCTCTGCCATCGCCTTCCCTGCACAGTGACCTCTTGCTACACTCTCGTGGGCTTCTTTTATGATGGCATGTCTTTCATGCTCCAAAATGTATCTTCGTAGCACCTCATCAACTCCCAGCTTATACAAGTGGCCCGATATGACGGTAAAATCCACTGCGTGGGTTACCATTTCTTTCTTATGTTGTACCGAATACTCTACAAGTTCCATCCCCGTAGTTAAGAAGTGAATGATGTCGGCGAAGTGCACATCAACTACCTTAATAGAAAAAAGGTGTGCATCGGGTAGTCCTTCTTCTAGGTTGGTCAATTCTTCGCCACTTTCGATTCGGGATAAGTGGTCTGGCCTGGCATTTAGTTTCCCTGGCTTCACGATGATCTCAAAGTAATATTCTTGAAATAACAGCAGCCATCGGCAAATCTTCCCCCCCAACACAGGCTTATTCACTAGGTACTTTAAGGCTGAGTGATCTGTAAACATCTTGAAGTGCCCTCCTAACATATAATGCTGGTATTTCTGTAGGGCGTATACCATGGCCAACCCCTCGCACTCAGTAGTGGAGTAGTTGCGCTCCGAACTAGAGAGTTTTCTACTAGAAAATGCAACTGGATGGTCGATGTCTCCTTCCCCAGGCTATGTAAGGACAGCTCCTAGGGTGATCCCTGATGCATCTACATGTACATGGAAAACTTTTTCCCAGTCAGGAAATATGAGGATAGGTGCAGAGACCATATTATCCTTGAGTAACTCAAAGCTCTTCTGACACTCCACATCCCAAAAAAATGGAACATCTTATTTAGCAGCTTCTCCATGGGTGTTGTGATTAGTGTGTACCCTTGAATGAACTTCCTATAGTAGCCTGTATGTCTAAGGATAGAGCATAGTTGTTTCTGAGTTGTAGGGACTGCTAAGTTGATCATAACTACGACCTTGGCAAGGTCAACCATCAGTCCCTCCTGACAAACTATGCGGCCTAGCCAGATCCTGAAAGGTATGCAAAAGATGCACTTCTTAATATTTAGGGAAATTGGGTGCTTCCTACAGGCATCTAACATCATGCACAGGTTCGAGACGTGATTTTTTACTAAACCAAATACTTTCCAGTCATCAAAATATACCTCCAAGAACTTTTGGATGAATTCCTTGAATATTGCGACCACCACCCACAAAAAGATGGCAGGGGCATTCTTGAGCCCAAACGGCATGACAGTGTACTAGAATGATCCCCATTCAGTTGCGAAAATATTTTTTCTACGATCTTTAGGTGTGATCTTGATCTAATGGTAGCCCAAGAACCCATCAGTGAATGAGTATGCTTCCTACCCTCGCACGCTATCAAGAATTTCATTATAAAATGGTGTAGGGAAGAGATCGTGAACACAAGCATCGTTTAGTTTGCGCAGGTAAACACAAATTCTTATTTCTCCTTTGGTATTTTTCTCCTGGACCCCATTAGGACTTACCCAATCAGACTGTTCTATCGGTTTGATGATACCTGCGGCTATAATTTTGTCAAGTTCTTCCCTGACTTTTTGCTTATACTTGGGGTTCAGTCGATAAGGGTGCTACTTAACAGGGAGCACATATAATTTTAAAGTGATGCACATGACCCATAAGTCCCCTATAATCCCTTTGAGTTCTTAGAATTTTTTAGGAAACAGGTCATGGTATTCTGTGAGGAGTTCCGCGACTCTCCCATCAGTATCATCATCCCACTAGTCCCCAATTTTAGCTAGCTTAGGTTTCTCCTCTATTCCAATATTGGCTTCCCTTGGCTTAAGAGGATTGGTCACATAATTGTCTGCAATGGAGGTCCAACAACTATGCGTTCTCCCTACGATTCCGGTTGGTGACATTTCACGGGTCTTCATCGCATTCCTCCATCGATAGATTGCGATAGTTGATAATATCCTGCATCTGTGTATCCCAAGATGGTGCCCCATATTCCCCATGAGGGAATGATTAATCAAATACTAAGGCATATATATCCTACATGGATTAATCAAGTGCCTCCATTCCACCTATCAACCTAAACGTCCCTATAAACTCATCCTTTAGGGTTTCCCTATGGTGGGTGCACTGATGTAGTTCTGCATCTAAATACCATGTGGTGGGGATTGGCCCCAAGGCATGAATGAACAAGTGGATACATTGGTCCCTAGTTCTTTCACACTATTCCTCCATCCGTGTGGACAAGTTCTTGCGTGGTTCTCCTAGGCCAAGGAAAGTCTTCACACCCAAGTGAACTGAGGGTTCAAACCATAGGACCATCATCTCGTGACATTACTCCCAGTCTTGGAAATTCCTCTTATGAAATTCCCACCACCGCGTCGGGGTTGTGCACATTACTAGGTTAAGCACCCACATTCTTAGCTCTGTTGGGACTTTGGCTTCAAATTTTCGCAAAAAATCTCTAATACTACCAGAACCATTAAAGTAGGGTGGTTCTCTTACCTATGAGAAGATACATCGGAAGCTTTCCATGATCCTGAGACATCACAACTTAGATACATCATGTAACCGATTCTTCCAATTTTCTATCTCCCACTCAGAGATAGAAAGGCATTCACTGTCTTTCTCCCAGCAAAGCACACCATCAGCTATAGGATTAATCCAATCGTCATCTCGGGTGGTGAGTTTATAAATATGATCTACATTGTCTCCTTCATGTACTAGTTCTGTATACCACTGTCCTTCCGAAGGGTCTAGAGGGACTATCACTCTCATACCCTCATTCTCAAAAACCATTCTCCTTTTCTTTAAGTTATAAATACCTCCCATGTCTATTACCCAATCTAGTCCTAGGAGTGCAGGATAAGGGTCCACATCTTCCATAATCTGAATTACTTCAAAGTCTATGCATACCTTAACTCCTTCGATATCTACGTTCGCATCTGATCCCATATCCAAGATGACCTAATCCATTTCATAGTCACTGATATGTGTCGTTAGCCACATCTCCTGCCCAGTGCGCTTCTTGTGCTTGTACAACTTATGAACATCTCTAACCTCTGTACGAGGGTCATTTCTTTCCACGAAACTTTCTATCAGCATTTGAAGATTTTCTACTGCCTTCTGGTTGTGTAGAAACTTCATACATGCTTGTAGGAATGGTTTAACTTCATCGTCCACTCTTAGGTTTTTTGGAGCCTTGGAGGTAGATGCCTCATCCTTGGAAAATTCCTTGCGGGCTGTGACAAAGATTTATTTCTCCTTCTGTAGCTCCAAGCTTTCTTGTTTGATAGTAGCCTTCCAGATAAGGGGTTCAGCTGCAACTTTCTCCTCAGCTCCCCCAGTAGCCATGCCACTGTGTGTTATGACATTAATACTTGGTCCCTTATGACGTCGTTCCGCCTTAACCCTTTGCACATTCTGATTTGGTATCTGTTATTTTTCTTGCATTTTTTCTATCAGTACTAGGAAATATTTGATCACGTGATCCAATTGTCTACAAAATCGGAAAGATTGTTGCACAGGTTTCAGATCGTCTCTTGCAAAGTGTCCTATTTCTCCGTAGTTGTAACAAATCAGTTTCCCTCTTCCCCGACCTGCGCCTCCACCCCTTCCCCCTCCCCTTCCTCTTGCTAGGGAGCCTCCTCTGCCTAATGGAGATAGTGGTGAGGAAGGGTCAGCTTGTACCCTGTATAGGTTTCCTCGGTCTATCATTAAGTCATAGGTTTGACAGTTATGTTCGTCATGTCTCACAGATGAAAAGAATCGACACCGTTGTTTCTTAAATTCTGGAACATATGCACCAAGATGGGGGTAGTGGTTGGTATCATGTAGTCCAGCTACACGACAATCAACGCACCATAACGTCGGACCACTTGGTCCCGCAACCTCTTTAGGGAGAAATGTGTTGGGTCCCCCAGCCTGCATGTAGACCACCAACAAAGGACATTGATCCTTGGTGTGACTGGACACCCTGCATCTTATGCTTCATATGTCTGGGCTAGCTTCCTTTCCTCACTCTTTCTGTAGATTCTAGATTTCAAGGTGCATTGCCTCCAACTATCCCTAGATCTGCTGCACCCTGGTCTCTTGGCACAGCTTCTAGCTTCATATAAATCTCCAAGGCTTTCTCTTACGTCTCAATCACCTGCTGACCCATAGGTCTGTGTAGGCAAGGTAGCATCATAGTGATAAACCATTCCTTGTGCAGCCTATCATCTCTTGAAATTCCCCATCCCTGATGACCGTATTTAATCGTTGATCAGCCTCCCACACAGACTCAGTGGGTCACTATCTAAATTCTTTTAGGTTAGTTACTAGCTGCAAGTAGGACTTAGGCTTCCAGAATTATTGTTTTAAAGCTTTCTTAGTCTCTTGAATAGATGGATCCGCGCCATGCTGGCTTACATATCCCATATACCAGTCCAAGGCCCTTCCTTAAAAGGCGAGGGATAGTTGCACTCTCTCTATAGCATCGGTAGCCACATTCTGCACAGTCCATATTGATTCTGCTAAAAACCAAAATTTGTCCATATCTTCATATCCTATACCCTTGAAGGTGGGTAGCTTCATGTGTGCGGCCATATCTTCTTCTGGCGGTGGCAGAGGTGTGGGGGATTTCTTACCATTATGGTGACTTGAAGGCGATGTGGCTGGAGGACTATTTCCTGCGTGTGCATCTGATTCTCTTAGTGGACTATAGATGGATCTATCCCCTTCTCGATTGGTTCGGTAGTACTTCCCACTTCCTATTATACTCTCGCTCTGATCATAGGTCATTCATTTGGTGTGGCTACATATAATTCCCTTTTTGCACAGTAATATTTTTATTAAAAATGGCAATTTTTTCAAGAACATAGCCCGGAAACCTTTGAAGAACCTTCGCTCTACCTTAGAATAGGATACGAACTGATCAACAGTGAATTCTATCACGAACCCTCCTAGCATGTTATCCACCCAATGATCTACCATACGGGTGATCGTATTGTTAGTCTTCTCCAGCTATTGAATCAATTCCAGGGCCATTGCATAACCTGATCGTCCTTCCAACATGTCTAGAATTCTATGAGCCTTGCTAGCCACTCCTGAAGCTCATGCGCAAAGGTTACAAAGAAAATTTCATAGGCTTCAGTGAAAATGTACTTGTTGTTTCACTTCTAAGCTGTCAGCTTCATGTTGTGATTCTCCTTTACAGAAAATTCTTGAATTTCTCTTTCAAACCAGTCTTTAAGTTCAAAATTCTTAGGTCTCCAACAACCTCATGGCATTACCCGATATCTCTCTCAAAATGCTCTCGGTCCCGGAAACAGAACCATTTGTTGGCTTAAGGTGTCCTGACCCAGGTTTGGAGGTTAATTTTTGCCAATAAACCCCTATACTACTGGCCCTTTCAGTAATGACCTAATTTCACAGGCCAAGGTCTCACCCAAAGTAGTATGGGAGGGTGTTGGAACCAGGCTTCTGCACCCTGGGAGAGAGTAGGTAATTTGAGGAAAACATGCGTTGTAACTTATCAAGTTCGCACATAATGAGTCTACCCGCAAGCCCTTAAAATTATAATCAACACATAACCATAACAAAGCTACTATCTCTAACAGATCCAATTAATAAATTTGCATCCATGTGCACATCATCAAATATCATCACAGAAAATTATAATCGCAGCTAATTCCATATTACAGATACATTCGCAACTTAAATAAATATCACAGATGCACTTCAACAATAAACACAATCTATCTAGATAGCACAAATATACTTGAAATATATTCTACATTCATTAGCATCCAAATATCAACTTACAACCCAAACACAGCCCGCGCACACAGCCTAGCAGGGTCCGCACACAGCAGGAATGAGGATCTCCGCGCACACAGCCAGCATGAGTCCTTACCCAAAACAACCCAACAGATCTTAACAATGCGCACATAGCATCAATATTATGTTTCTCTTACCTACTAGATCCAACTATCTATCTATTGATAACATCATAGAATTTGTTATCCGATAGTCTGCAAACCATGGTTTGCGTACCCTAGAGATACCCTTTAACCCATTACAAAACATTAGGGGCTTTGAACACCCAAAAACCCCTACACAAGACTAACTATTACAAAATTATATCAAAAACGCAGGTTAGGGAACCCCGTTACAACATGAGTTAAATGCACCAGTGTGATTTATGATGAGAAATGCACTGGACAAAAAAAATACAAAAAAACCTCCACCCGTCAACCTCCTCTAGATACCTCCACTAAAAATGGATATCTGGGCTATTTTTATAAGGGGTTCCTCAAAAAAATCTGCTAGAGGGTCTTTTCCTTGTAGTGTATGTGCTTAAGCTATGAAAATTAACTTAAAAAGTGTCATTTTATCTTGTTCTTAAGTATTCCTTGAAGCTAATTGTTTCCTAATCGAATTTATCAAGTTGACTGATTGAAGTCTTATGCAGGTTAGTCTTGACTTGAAACAACTCCATTTTTTCTTATAGACAACCTGTGATTGCTGATTTCTTGCAGACATTCCGTGATTTCTTGTAGATGTTGATTTCGTGTAATCGACTAGATTTCCTACAGCAGAATCAATGGTTGGATATGTTCCATTTAGTCTCAATATGAATGGGAACATGGGTTTTATGAAGAAATCCAGCTACATGGACGTTGTCCTATTGGCTGCCTCGAATTCATCGTGGAAACCACCCAGATATTCAATCTTCTTCTCGTCTTTCGCATTGGGAAAAACTCCAGCAATGTGAAGAAATTAGTCTGATTCATGATTTCAGTCATGGATCAGACTTCGTAGATCTATTTTGTCATTTTTTTCCAGTAATGATAGTAAATAGTTATTCCATAGTAGTTTTCCTAATTCAGGGAGAGCATATTCCTTTGAACTTGTATAAATTTCATCATGTTTCATTTGTGAGTGGGTTGGATGACCAGATATATAAGATTTGTATTTGACTGTAACACTTTTGAGATATATATAAAATTATATGTTCTATCCATTTTACTCAATAAATCATTTTAATATTTAAGGGGTTTTGAGTAAGGAAGGGCCCTCTTTTCTCACAACTCCATTAGTTGCAATAGTGTGTTCTTTTGATTATTTTTATGCAGTGATAACATTATCAGCACAACTAGTGTTCTCTTTTCTGAGTTTTAGTAGCATATGTGAATGATTGGATGATGAAGTTTATTTGAAAAATGTGTTTAAAATCATTCAATTAGGTTTTATCTTTCCAATGGTGAATTTATTTTCTTATGGTTGTGTGCTTAATATTTTATCTTTTCTAATCAACATTAGCAATTTTAAGAGCTGTAGAGGGATGATTGAATCCACTCCATAGCCTTTCCTACCAAATTTTTATGCAAAAAGGAGACATTAGTATTGTGTATATGTGACTGATTTAATTAGGAAGCACTTGAGGTATTATCCTGCATATACTTTTCACTACATGTCGCAAGCTTACATACCCTTGGTTGATAATTTATATTGTCAAATTATAAGTCTATAATTTAACCCAACATTTTGGCATTGTTTCCAGGGAGGTGCTAAGGGATGATACTAAAAGTGTTTTGGTATGATTTCTATCATTTGATATTTTTCAGGACTGGGGGAGTCAAAGTGGTAAGATCTAGGGTAAGGCCTACACACCTTCAGAGATCAGAATTCTCCAAAGCTATGTCTTGATTGTCTGGTAAGTAGAAGATTTTGACTTTGTTTTCATAATAGATGAATAGGGTTCAATATTTTCAAATGTTTTTGGTGGTGGTGTGAGCACCACTTCATTCACTAATAAATTGGCAAGAACAAGGAAGTATGCAAGAAATAAGGCAACAAAGGAAGAAGAATCTGAACAGGAGGTCTGTAGTCATGAAAAGAGCTTGGTAATTGACCCTAAGCAGATCAATACTTCTACAATAGAATATTTTGTTCAAAAATATTCTGTTTCTGCCCATTCAGAACCTCCTCTTTCAATAAAGTCAACATCTCTTCTTAGTTGTCTGCCTGAAGAGGTGTTCCTCATCAATCCTATTCAAGGACCCAAGTTTCAGACCATTGACTCTAACATTAGGGGAATTTTGAGGTCTAAAATGGGCCTCCTAAAAAAAATGTACAAGAAAAATAAACTTTGTTAGAACCAATAGGATTTAAGATGACGATGTCAACCATGGAGGATGATTCACCATTTTTGCAGTAAAAAATTAAAAAGATTACAAAATAATAAAATAATAGAACTACTTTTTCAACTTGTATTTTCAAGTTATCTCCCTAAGGGTTTACTCAAATTTCGAATGGGATTACTAGTTGGATGCAAAATTTAATTCCTCATCCAAGGAGTACCCATGTTGAATACTTTTGATGCAACTTGCTACACGAAAAATGAGAAATACATGAAAAAATGTGATTGCAATCACGTTTTTCATGTATTTATCATATTTTGTTTAGGAGTCCATCAAAAGTTTGCAACATGGGTACTCCTTGGATGGGTAATTAAATTTTTCATCGAACGAGTATTCCTACATGAAATTTGAGTAAAACCTTAAGGAGATAAGTTCAAAATACTAGTTGAAAAGGTAGTTTTTTCTATTTTCTCTCTAAAATTTGATGATGTAATCAAATATTATTTGATTATTTCAACTATTATTTTATAATTTCCTTAGGAGGCCCATTTTAGACCTCAAAATTCCCCTAATAAATAATATGTAATTTACAAAATTCCTACTCTCTCTTGGTCTGATATGGCCCATCTAGAGGGTACTGTAACACAAATGGGGAATACAATGAGAAGGAAGAGGAACTGGTGGAGCCACTTAGATGAAAAACGCTCCTCCTTTGGCATTGCCTAATTTTTGTGGTGTCTCTAATAAATAACCTGATTCCTTCTTATTTGAATTTGATGAGTTATCCAAAAGCTATTACTATTCTTCCAATGCTTAGAAGCTGAAATTTTTTCCTGCTACATTGAAGGATGCAGCTCAAAGGTGGTTTATGGGTCTAGGTTCAAACTCCATTTCCACTTGCGATGAAATGAAGAAGGTATTCCTCAAGAATTATGAATATTATTGTAATACTAGAGACCTCAGAGAAGAATTTTTTGGCATGACTCAAAAGGAAGGGGAGAGTCTTGGGGGCTTGGTGGAGAGATTTAATACAATCTACAGAGATCCAAGATGAATCAACTCAGCAAAGAAACCAAGAGGAAAATTTTTCTTAGGGAAATCAGAAAAGAATTTATGGAGAATTTCAATTTAATGGGAGCATGTGATGTATCAAAGTTGAGTTATGATGATGTCTGTGAGTTGTGTCGAAGATATTCAAGGGGAAATTCTAAAGTTGGAGGAGGATCAAGAGAAACTTATTCGAGGCTTGTCAAATATGTTTCCACACCTAAATTAACAAGTGTTGAAATGGGTAATTTATTTGAAAATTTTAAGACTGATATTCTTAGCATTTTGTATTCAAAATTGGATGTTTTATAGGACAAGAAGAAACAAGAGGAATTGGAGAAATCCATGTTCGTGTTATGATCCAAATGCAGGAAGAAACATGCTCTAAAGGAATACCATGTAGACAGAATAGAGGTATGTCGAATTTGTGACGCTGAGCATTCTACTTATCAATGTACTTCTATTCCTAATATTAAAGAAGTATATCTAGCATATCAGGGAGTTGTCAATTCACTCTACGCAATGGCACCTCAAAGACCATTGAAACCAGGTCCTACAGGTATGTCAGAATCAAAATTTTAAATTCCTTATGCTCACAATCAGATGTGGAATATTCCTATGCTGTGGAAGCCATTGCCTCCACAAAAACCTTGTCACGGGAAATTTTCTTACCCTACTACATATAGTTTTCCATCTAAAAACTTTTATCCACCACATCCCATACCGTAAAAATTGGTACAACCACAACAACAACAAATTTAGTTGCCTTCCCCACCAAATCAGCCTCATCCCACACAAATTCCTGCTCAGCCAATATCTAACCCTAACAATAAAACCATCCAATTTGCTCACAATATTGGAGGGGTCACTTATCCCACTTTTCCCACTTAGTTTATTACACCAATTCCTCCCTAAGAAATTTATGTTCCTTTGCTGCAGGAATTTTGTAATATCCCAAATGGAAATGAACAACAATACAAGCACGTAAACAAAGACATGTAGCAACTAGAGAAAAATCATAAGGAAAACAAACAATATGGAGAACGTTGAGCCATTTTATTAATTCTGAGAAATGGAAATGTGTACAGAGGTGATCAGAATGATGGCACCTCAGCTTGCACTAGGTAAGCGTAGAAAGACTCTAAGAAAATGACCCAGAATGGCTGCTCCCTCTGGACTGCGTTATCTCCAAAGCTACTACTACTGCTACTATGCTACTGCTACTGCTGGAAAGAACTGAATCTTTGGGGCTGCTCCCCACCTCAGAGAATTCTGAAAATTTGGGAATGGCCTCTACTCCCGAAACACAGAAAAACCCAAAAATCTCTTCAAAAATGGCTGACCCCCGAAAATGGCTCCCTTGAGGCACTATGATATTCCTCAAGGAGGGACACTAGCTCTGAAATATCTTATCCAAATATTGGCCCCTGACTCCACAAAAATTCTAGAATAGGGAAGGGTTGGTCCCTTACCCACTATCCAGGGTTGAATCCAGCAACAAATTCCAAATCTAGAACCACCTCCCCTCAAGACTACGTCCTCCCTCTCACTAACTGCATTGTCTCTCTGAGTGGATGCTCCTCCTGTGGTAGCTACAACTCTCTCCAGAAAAAAAAGCATGAAACTCCTCACCTGATCAGGCACTCGAATTCCCCCAAGGCTGAGGTTGGGATATCTGAGCGGAGACACCGATGTACTAAATAGTACGTGCAGACTTTGCTAAACAACAAGCGTTCTCAATGTCAGAAGACAAATCTCAAAGATGCATAATCAGAATGAATGAGAATGAGGAGACCGTTCTTCCTTTTATGCTTGGTGAGCCTCTCTCTCACCTAGGCCCCACCAATTTGTGCACTGCCATTTGGCCACTAGGCCCCACCTTGCTAATTCGATATGTCTCCTTAGTGACTTTAGGAAATGCTTTTATCCTAAGTGTGAGCTAAGTGCTCCTTCACCCACTTTATTTATATTTTAACTTTATAAAGGAAAAATTTGACAAAATTAATATTTCCAATTAGCTTTTGCTAATTGGGAATATTATAGTCTCCCTTGGAAAAATGTTGTTTGTCCTCAAGCAACTGTAATGATGGATGCTGTAGAATCGTTTCACTCTCCCAAGTGGCATCCTCATCCGATAAGTTCCTCCATCTCACTAGGTACTCCCTGATTGTTCTGCTCCATAAATGCCTCTCCCTAGTGTCAATAATGGTCTCTGGCTGTAGCACCAAGTGCCCCTCATCATCTGTAGGCGGAAGCTCCTCTGTTTCAGTCACCTGCTACCCCAATGCCTTCTTCAGGCATGATACATGAAAAACGTTATGAATATTGCTGCCTTGGGGTAGCTCCAACTCATATGCAACCTGTCCCACTCTGTGTATCACCCTGTAGGGTCCATAGAAGTGAGGCTTGAGCTTTTCAGCCCCCTTCTACTTTAGCGTGGACTACTGATAAGGCTGCAAGCGTAGGTATACCAAGTCTTCTATCTCAAACTACCTCTCAACCCGCCCCCTATCATCATACATCTTCTGCTGGTTCTGCATTGTAGCTATGTTAGCCTTGAGAGCTCAGAGAATATCTTGGCTCTCCTTGATCCAGTCTTTGGCTCTAGGAGCCTTGATAGCACCAAACGTCATGTCAACAAAAGATAAAGCATGATATCCATACAATGCATAAAACAGAGACATACCAATAGACGTGTGATGAGTGTTTTTGTAGCAGTACTCCCCCAAGTGCAACCACTTCAGCCATGCCTTTCGATGCTCACTGACATAGTTACGCAAGTAACCCTCTAGCCACTTGTTCACTATCTCAGTCTGTCCATCTATCTGGGGGTGGTAACTGGTACTCGGTGTCAACTCAGTGCCCATGAAACGGAAAAGCTCCTTCTAGAATCCGCCCATGAAGTGGCTATCCCTGTCACTGAAAATGGTCTTCGGAAGACCATGCAATCTAAAAATGTCCCTAAAGAACAACTCTACTACCTGGGATGTATTTTAATGTGCTAATATGGTGAAAAAATGAGCATATTTAGTCAGTCGGTCAACGACTACAAATATGCAATCCTTTCCCTGTACCATGGGCAAACCTATAATGAAGTCCATCGAGATACTCTCCCAATTCCCATCAAGTATGGGAAGAGGATGCAATAATCTTGCCGGATGGTTCATCTCTCCTTTTTTATGCTGGAAAACCTCGCACTCCCTAACATATTGGAGCGTGTCCTCCTTGAGGCCATTACAAGAGAACCTCTCCCCGATGGCCCTATAGGTTTTGGTAAACCCCTGGTGGCCTGATAATGGTGAATCATGTGAGGCATGCAATATCTTCTTCTTGAGCTAGGAGCCCTCATTCAAGAAGATCATTTCCTTGCAATAGATCACCTCGTCCATCACTCTGTACCTGTCATCTGTCACTTTCCCATCCAAAATATCGCAGGAAAAACGGTCCTTGGAGTACTCTACCAACAGCCAAGCCCTCCAATCTGTGTCCAAAATCATCAAGGACAACACTGTTGGCCTGCGTGAAAGTGTGTCTACCACAACACTGTTCTTCCCTTTGACATACTTGATGTCAAAGTCGTAAGCTTGGATCTTACTGACCCACTTGTGCTGCCTCTCCTGTAACTTCTTCTGCTCTAGAAAAAACCAGAGGCTGTTGTGGTCCGTCCCCACCCTGAACCTATTCCCCACCAGGTATTGCCGAAACTTGGCTAATGCATGCATGATGGCCAACATCTCCTTGTCATATATAGCATACAACCTCTCATGTGGCAATAGCTTCTAGCTCTCGAAAGCTATGGGGTGGCCTCCCTACATCAACATTGCGCCTATATCCTCCCTTGATGCATCACACTCTAAGACAAATGGTTGTGTAAAATTAGGTAATGATAACACTGGGAAGTTTCTCATCACATCCTTATGCCTATCAAAATCCCTCCGCACTATATCCGACCAACTGACTGTCCTTTTCTTGATGAGATCTGTAAGGGGTGCAGCAAGTTGAGAAAATCCCTTGACGAACTTTCAGTAGTAGGTGCAGATCCCCACAAATCCCCAAAGTTTCATCACATTATTCGGCTCTGGCCATTCCATGACGACCCTAATCTTCTCCTCATGTACCTTTACTCCATCCACCTCAATGATGTGCCCCAAGTAGAGCATCTCGGTCAACCCAAACTTGCACTTGGAGAGCTTAGCATAAAACTGTTGCTCTTCCAAAATGCACAGTACAACCTCTAGATGTTGGAGACCTCCTCCCATGTCTGGCTGTAGATCAATATGTCATCAAAAAACACTAGCAAACACTTCCTCAAGTGACTGCGGAAGATGTGGTTCATGCATGACTGGAAAGTGGCCGGGGCATTGGTTAGCCCAAAAGGCATCACCAAAAACTCAAAATGACTGTAATGACACCTGAAAGTGGTCTTGGGAATGTCCTACTCCCTCACGCAAATATGATGGTACCCGGATCTCAAATCAATCTTTGAGAAGAACTTGGCCACCCTAAACTCATCCATCAACTCATCAATCTGTGGGATGGGGTACCGGTTCTTCATGGTCTTCTTGTTCAGGGCCCTATAATCAATGCACATCCTCAACGTGCTGTCCTTCTTCTTCACCATCACTACTGAAGAAACAAAGGGGCTGGTGCTATGACGGATGTGTCCAAGACCTAAGAGCTCATGGATAGCCCTCTCAATCTCATCTCGATAGGCTTTCGGGTGCCTATAAGGTGTAGTGATAACAGCTCGGATGCCCTGCTCTAGCTCAATTGTGTGCTCAAACCCCCGATCCGGTGGCTGTCCTGGTGGTATCTCCCCAAATACCATAGCATACCTGTCAATAATGGACTGTACATCTAGGTGTACGACCTGCCCTGTAGATCTTGCCTCCAACACATGCAGCTCCACTGCCCACTTTATGTCCCCCTTCTGGAAATTTACCTCCATTCGGTGTGCTAAAACTGTCTGTGGTGGGTAAGTGTGAATCCCCCGAATCTTCTCATGCCTCCCAGTCTTCTTATCCATCCACTCCATCTCCAAGGTCTCCTAGTCAGTAGTGACCTTCCCCAATGTGATGAGCCACTGTGCCCCCAGTATCATGTTGGTGTCTGGAATGTCTAGCACGAAAAAATGATCTGTCAGTGTGTATGTCCCCATCGTCACTGCCAAGGCTGGCACATACCTGGCACACTGCATCGTTCGATCCCCTCGAACCAGTACCAAAAACCCATCAAAAGTATCCGTCTGTATGCCCCTTTGCTCTACCAGCTGGGAATTAATGAAATTGTGGGTAGCCCCACTGTCTACCAACACCGACACGCACTGCCCTCATATTGTGCCTCGAACATGCAGTGTCAAGTACTTGGAAACTCCCCGCAAGGCTGCAAGGGCTCCCCTAGTAGGTGCGAAAGCTACACCTCCTTCTCTATGTGGTGGAGGTGGTAGATGATCCCTTCTCTACGCTGTACTGTTGTCTCTAGCCTCCACATCCTCATAATCATCTTCTTCCTTGCTACTATCAGAGAAGACCTCGATGTAATGTGCCTTCCCCATATCACAACGGTGTCCTGGTGCCCATGGCTCCTGGCACATGAAGCACAATATCTTCCGCTTAAATTCTCTCCTAGCCTCATCATCTCCAACCCCTTTACCCTGGTTCCCCTTGGCAGGCAGAACCCTCTTATTCTTTCCCTTCAGATGGAATGCCGATCTCTGGGGAAAGGAGCTCTAGTCCTGGGAAGTTCATCTTGTAAATCCCAAGTTCTCTCGACTGCATCATGGAGTGTCGTGGGCTTCGTCGATCTGACCAATCCCGGGAGAGTCTCCTCCAATCCATTTATGAACATATAAATCATATGGGCGGTGGATAGATCTGGTACCATCACAGAAAGTATCAAGAACTCCGATATGTACATGTATGGCCTCCCAGTTTGCTCGAGCTTGGTTATCTTAGCAAAATTCTCCTCTGGATCCCTCTGGTCAAAACTCTTCAGCAACCTCCGCGTAAAATCGGCACATGCTGTCACTCTGGAGTGCCCCGGCGTAACCATCCTGTGAAATCACCAATCCTCGGCCTCACCCTCTAGGTGCAGTGCTGCCACTTCGATGGCCTCTAGCTCTGCCATCTGATTTAGCTGGAAATATATATCCAAATTCTCCACCCAAGATTTTTCTGAACACTTGGACGACCCACAAAATGTCGGTAAATGGAATCTGGCCACCATGCGCTATAAGTCCCCGTCATGTGAATGCATGTTCCCTCTGTGATGGTTGCGAGGTTTGCTGTCCCGCTTGAGCTAAAAAAAATCGTGGAAAGTGATGAAATCTCTGAAGTCCTAACCATATGATTGATACTCAACAAAATAATCCCCCATGTGTGCCATCTCCTACTCCTGCAGTGCTTCTGCCCCAATGTCTGCGGTAATAAATGTAGGCATCGTGGAACGGGGAGGTGTGTGTGATGCTGTCTGTTGTTCTGTGAGGTGCTCCTATAAATGATGAGACGTGCCTGAGCCCTCTCTAATGTGAAAACCCTGTGGGGTCTCACGCTGTCTAGATTCTGCAGTGAACCTTTGCCCCATATCTTGTATCCATCTCGACAAATCTTGTAATGATTTGAGGAGGAGTTCCCCAAAATCCTTCCCAACATCCCTTTCCTCTGCCATTAGCTGTTCTTCCTCTATGTCCAGTGCCGGAACAGTGTCACCTTCCTCGAAAGTGAGCTCTAACCTTCGTTCTTGGTATTTATACCTCCTTCCCTACAGGTAATGTGTGGTTTTCTTGCTGGTGTCATAGACAACCCGCTCCACAGGCGCAGCCAAGTCTATGAGCTCCGATACCACTGTAATATTCCAAATGGAAATAAACAACAATACAAGCACATAAATAAAGACATGCAACAACTAGAGACAAATCATAAGGAAAATAAACAATATGGAGAACACTGAGCCATTTTATTAATTCTGAGAAATGGAAATGAGTACATATGTGATCAGAATGATGGCACCTCGGCTTGCACTAGGCAAGCGTAGAAAGAATCTCAGAAAATGATTCGGAATGGCTACTCCCTCTGAACTATGTTATCTCTAAAGTTGTTGCTACTGCTACTATGCTACTACTACTGCTGGAATGAACTAAATCTTTGGGGCTTCTCCCCGCCTCGAAAAATTCTAAAAATTTGGGAATGGCCTCTACTCCCAAAACCCAGAAAAACCTAGAAAGCTCTTCAAAAATGGTCGACCCCAAAAAATGGATCCCTTAAGTCACTACGCTATTCCTCAAGGAGGGATGCTGGCTTTGAAATATCTGCTCCAAATAATGGCCCCTGACTCCACCAAAATGCTGGAATAAGGAAGGGCTAGTCCCTTACCCACTATCTTGGGTTGAATCCACCAACAAATTCCCAATCTGGAACCACCTCCCCTGAAGACTACATCCTCCCTCTCACTGACTACACTATCTCTCTGAGTGGATGTTCTTCCTGTGGTAGCTGCAACTCTCTCTGGAAAAACAAGGATGAAACACCTCACCTGAGTAGGCACTCGAAGTCCCCCAAGGCTGAGGTTTGGATCTCCAAGTGGAGACACCTGATGCACTGAATAGTACATGAATAATTTGCTAAATAGAAAACGTGCTCAATGTCAGAAGACAAATCTCAAAGATGCATAATCAAAATTAATGAGAATGAGGAGACCCTTCCTCCTTTGATGCTTGGTGAGCCTCTCTCTCACCTAAGCCCCACCAATCTCTGCGCTGCCACTTGGCCACTAGGCCCCACCTTGCTATTTCGATATGTCTCCTTAGTGACTTTAGGGAATTCTTTTATCCTAAGTGTGAGCTAAGTGCTCCTTCACCCACTTTATTTATATTTTAAATTTATAAAGGAAAAATTAGTCAAAATTAATATTTCCAATTAGCTATTGCTAATTGGGAATATTACAAATTTCCTGTGTCACTCTAGGAAATTAAACTCAGATCGATAAAAGTGTTGACTCAGCGCGAAAGAATTGAAGAGATTTTAAAGGAAGACACTCTGGAAATACCTGAAGTAGAAAACACACATGAACTAGTAGAACAAACCACTTTAAGACCAAAAGAACCTTCCTCATGTCATACTTTCCAGCCCCCTTTTCCAGAGAGGCCGGAGATGAAAATAAAACAACTCGAGTTTGATCTTGTGTCTGAATTGAGGAATGTGTGCATTGAGATCCCGTTATTGTAAGAAATTAAATATATCCCTATTTATGCCAAAATAGTGAGGGAGATATGTACCAAGAAATCAGGAAGACAGAATAAATAAGTC